>CM076575.1:1980640527-1981224387 GCA_034641835.2 Pinus albicaulis | reverse complement strand
ACCATGTGGTCTCAAATATCCATGGAAAAGAGACACCATTTTCTACATGGAATACACTGACTAAGGGGTGAAAGCATGACGATGGGTTACACTTTTGGGCCAAATGTGGCAATGAAATTTCAAGTTTTTCCTCTTTTATCAAATTTCACCCCTCAAAATTCATATAAGAATTATAAATTTTGATTCGCAGTAAAAATAAAATATGTTGAGAATTATGTTTTTGTACTAATGATATTTTTTTCAAAAACATTTAGTGTCATATAATCTCTCAATTTTTCATTAAATTCAATATATTTCCTTGCAAATGTTCGCAAAACTTAAGAGGTATGCATGTGTTCACGTAGCATAACTTAGTATAAAATGTGTAATTTTTAATATATATATATATATATATATATATATATATATATATATATATATATATATATATATATATATATATAAGCATCATCTACATGGAGAGAACTAAGTTTTTGATATTAAAATTTTTTTTTTTTATGCAAAATTATATTTTTAATTATATTTCGAAGTTGGAAAAGTAATATGTCAATTGCATTTTGGAGACACATGTGTTCACATAAGATTTTTTTAAACTCTTTAAATAAATTAAAAAACCAAGAGTTCCCTTTTGAAGAGGACTCGTAAATGAATATAGTGGTATTTTTTGAATTTTTTAATTGTGTATATATTATGTTAATGAGTTTTTATTCAACCTCTTTGGAATTATCCAAAAAAAATTCAAGTGTTATGTTTAAAATAAATTAGACGAAAAATATCATATCAATTTGAAAGTGTCAAATTCATTTGTCATTGGATAGAGGATTCGTTCACGAATCCAATATGATAAAATAAACCACTTAAGGTCAATTTTTGCGCTAAATTTGATAGGGTAAAATGGGTTTGCAGAGAAATCTATAGAAAAGGTGTTGAAACTGAAATTTTTAGGAATTCAAGCGCTATATTGAGCACTTAAATTCACAATTCAAATTGCTTAGTCGAGCATTAAATTAACCCTCAATCAATCAACATACGTGGTTAACGAGCGGCTTAATTGAACCATTAAAATGCTAACCTGTCAGCACCATCACCAACTTTTATTAATGGTATGATATGGCTCAAGGGCTCGATCGAGCCCTTAACTCGAGTCAGAAAACGACTCAATCGAGAGTTTTTTTAAATTCTCTATCAAGACATTTTTAAGTGCCTCAATAGATCGATCGAGTGCTTAAAAATTTCTCGATTGAGCGCTTAAAATTGCTCAATTGGGCATCCATTTTTCAGAAAAAATGTTCCCTCATTTTTCCAAAAAATGTTACCCAACTTCATGCTATGACCCTAAGCTATTCGAAAATAGAAGTGACCATAGAAAAATTTCCATGACATACAACCTTTGAAACATCAGGATGCAGAAAAATTAAACTATTCCACAATATCTCTCTCGGTTTACACAAGTTCGAGATAATCTTGCAGGGGTTGGGGTAAATGTAGAAGAAGATGACCTGGTATGCCTATCTCTTCTAGGCCTTCCAAAATCCTGGCATAGCTACTAGGACTCTCTAAATGGAAGGGAAAAATTACTAAATTGGAAAAGGTTGTTTTCCAATTTGGTTCAAGAAGAGTTCAAGAGAAATAGCAAAGATGGAACATCATCCAAAGCAAACCAGATTCTAGCCAAATGAGAATTTTTCATTGGTTGGAAAGGAGAAGAAGGGAAAAGGAAATAAGACCCAAAGAAAACTGTATTCCATCCAAAATAATGGCAACAAGAAATACTTGAGCAAGATATATTGCTTCCAATGCAAAGAAAATGGGAACTATGCAAAAAAATGTCTGCACAAGAAGTTTAACAAGAATCCATCGGAAGGAGTGGTAGGTGAAGAATTTGCTTCATAATTCGAATTAGACTTCACCTTGATAGAATTCACGGACAACACTATTAAGGAGAGTGTCTGGTACCCTGATTCTGGTACCTCATTACATATGATAGGGTGCAAGGAATTTTAAATTATCATGGAGGAGAAGGATCTACATATGCATATCGAAATGGGGGATGATGGTAGGTACAATGCTACAAGAATTGGTATTGACATATTTTAAAGGGAGAAAGCCTCTCCTCTTCACCTCAAATATGTTATGTATGTACCTGGGTTGAAGAAGAGCCTGAAATCTATAGAAATATCTGAGGATAGAGACTATGATGTTATTTTTAGTAAAGGGAAAGCATTTCTGAGACACATAGCTACTAGGAAAGTGAAGCAAATTGAATTTCGAGTGAAGAACCTATACAAACGTGAGGTGGTAGATTGCACTGCATTGAGTAGAAATATTGAAAAGGTGCAGAGTTGAGTTCTTGGAGAACTCTGGCACAGGGGATTGGGTCATCTACACCATGGTGCCTTAAAAATCATGCAACAAATTACCATCGATCCCCCTAAAGGCTCCCTTGACCAGTAGGATGTCTGCAAGGGTTTCCCATTGGGGAAATATGTCAAATCCACTTTCCATGAATGAGATAGAAGAGTAGATGCAATCTTGGAGCAAGTCAACTCTGATGTTTTTGAACCATTTTTTACAACCTCCATATAAAAACATTACTATGTTATTTTTATTGATGATTTATCTAGAAAATGTTGGATCTTCTACATGTGGAAGAAGGATGAAGTTTTTTAAAAATTTGTTGAATCCAAATAATTGGTTGAGAAGGAGATTGGGAAGAAGGTGAAAGCTATCAAGAGTGATAATGGAGGTGAATTTTCTTAGAATGCCTAGAAGTATCTATGTTCCAAATAATGTATTTGAAGAGAGTTGATAACAACCCATAACCCACAACAAAATTGGGTAGTTGGGAGGAAGAATAAGTGCATAGTGGGAGTAGAAAGGGCCATATTTCATGATCAGTGGTTGTCATTACATCTATGGGAATAATTATGCAACATTTCAATCTACCTGCAGAACTGAAGTCCTCATATAATACTTGGTACGATGACACCGGAGGAAGCCTTCCCTAGGAGAAACCCTGATGTGTCTCATTTCATAATTTTTGGAGCTTCAGTTTATTTTCATGTCTCCAAGGATTTGAGGAATAAACTTGAGCATGCAACAGAGTTAGGATTTTTTGTAGGATACACCGGAACTCCACACATTTACCAGGTGTAATTACCTTCACTAAGGATGACATTAGTAAGGAAAGGTTTCAAGTTCTATGAGGAAAAGGCTATGAAATTCTCTCTGGAATGAGAGATGAGTATACCACTGGACTAGGAGCTTCTAGCACAAAGGAGGACCCTCAGGATGAGCTTCAGGAGGTTGTGGAGTAGGAACATGCAAAGGAGCAGACAAGAGGAAGAGTGGAGGCACCCACTCAATCAGAATATTCTAGAGAGGAGATAAAGATAACCAAATAAGCTAATATATTGATGCAATATGCTAGGGATAATTTGAGAGCCCCTACATCATAGCGGAGGAAGATGAGGTCACCGGATAGGTACATTGTTACGTGGATCTCATGAAAAAGCTCATTAATATAGACCCTTATTCATTTGAGGAAGCCATATCTCAACCTATTTGAGTTGATTCCATGGTGGAAGAATATAAATCCATCATGAAGAAAAGTGTATGGGAGGTGGTACCGAGACCATAAGGGAATTCAGTGGTTATTTTCATATGGATCTACAAAGTGAAGCATGCAGCAGATGGGAGCATCGAGAAGTACAAGACCATATTTTTGGCCAAAGGATTATCTCAGGTAAAAGGAGTGGACTATGAGAAAAAAAATTGTACTATTTGCGAGATATTCCTCAGTTAGATCCATTCTAGCATTGGCTATGTAGATGGGGTGGAAAATCCACCAGATGGATGTGAAGACCACCTTTCTCAATGGTCTTGTTGAGGAGGAAATTTTCATAGAGAAACCAAAAGGATTTGAGACATGTGATTGGGAGTCACAAGTGTGCAGACATAGGAGAGCATTGTATGGTCTCAAACAGGTGCCCCGAGCATGGTAGACTTGGATTGACAGTTATCTCGGTGGATTGGGATTCACCAAAATTGAAACAGATGCGAACCTCTACCACATTGTGGTAGATGGTAAGTTTCTTATTATTTTTTTGTGTGTTTATGATTTAATATTAATATTTGATGAGTAGTTGATCTTCTCTTCCAAATAGGATCTTGCAAGGGAATTTGAGATGAAAGACATGGGCTTAATGCATTACTTCCTTGGGCTGGAAGTATGGCAAGGTGATGGTGAATTGTTAGAGTCTCAGTGGAAGTATGCCTCTGAAATACTTCAAATATTTCACATGGATAAATGTAAGCCTATGGACACACCTCTAGCTACAAACTGGAGGAAAGATAATGCCACTTCAGGTGAATAGGTTGATACTACCATTTACAGGTAGCTTGTGGGGTCTTTGATGTATCTTGTGAACAAAATACCCGACATGTGCTATGCATTAAACCAAATGACTCAAGCTATGGTGATGCCTACAAAGATGTATTTAAAGGCAACAAAGCATGTATTACAGTACCTTATAGGCACTACCAAGTATCGATTATGGTACAGGAGGACAAAGGGAGTGAAGATCCAAGGCTTCAGTGATGCATATTGGGGAGAGATTCCACTAGATAGTAAAATTAATTCATGTGATATCTTCATTGTTGGATCTGGGTCCACAGTTATTTCTTGGTATAGCAGGAAGAATAGGTTTGTGGCGCTCATCTCAACAAAGGTTGAATACATGGTTGCAAGTAAAGCAACATGTGAGGCCATATGGATGAGAAAAATACCTGTGGGTGTTTTCATTCAGGAGATGGATCTTAGAGTGATATATTGTGATAATCAGAGTTGCATTAATCTTTCTCAGAATATGATATTTCATTATAGGTCCAAGCATATTGATATCTGGTATCATCATTTTGGGGACTATGTGCAGAGGAGAATTATGTTGCTACAATACTTCCAACTGAGGAGAAATATGCTAACATCTTGACAAAGGCATTGTTAGGAGGTAAATTTGAATTCCATAGATGAAATATAGGGGTGGTGAAAAATCCCTTTCTTTTTAAGAGGGAGTGTTAAAAAAAATTAGGAAGAAAGGCTCAATTTGACTTTATCCTTAGTAAATTTGAGTAAATCAACTTTCCACATCAGTTTGACAACTTGGAGGAATATAACTAGTGTGACATGGCTCTTTTCACCTATTTAGCTCAGTAAGTTCGATTTAGAGGGCTTGCAGTTCAGTGATGCATGTGTGATTGCTAAATTTTAGCAATCCGGTTCAATTATTTTTAGTTTTATTCAGTTTAATTACATCTAACTACTGTTGGAGTCAGTTGAAGGTCACTTGTGTAGTGGGACAACATTCTAACTAAAATATATGTCAGTTAACTGACTAATAAACCCAAAATAGCTATTGTATGTATGGAATTTGAATTCCTCAACTGAAGTGGAGATGACAAGGTAGTAAAACATGAGTTGTATACTAGTTGAGTGTAGATTTGTTGCATGAGGTCAGGAGATCAATCCTTGGGAATTGCACAAGAAAATAGGAGGGACTTTCTATCTTTTAGCAGCTAATTTCATCAAGGATTGCGCAAGGAAATAGGAGCCTAGATGAAAAAATAATTGGCTAAGTGTTGGCCAGAGTTTCTCATTGAGCAGAGAGAACAATTATTCTTTTGCAAGTTTTTCTCAAAGCTGCAGCAAGAAATTGTAATAGTTTCTCTATTCAACTAATTAATGAAACATGCTTGAGGCATATTTCCTAGTTGGATTCCCATAGAAATCATTGTGTATTTGTGGTTTTTCTTATTGCATGTCTATACATTTTGTTCTAAATTGTGATTTCCATTCCGCGGATGAGTAGAGTAGAACTGCGTCTCTTGTTTTCAGGTTGAAATCTTAAGCAGTTGCAATTTCTATCAAATTTCTACGCACCTCCCCAAATTTCTTCGAGTTATCCACCCCATCGGAGAAAATATTACTCCCTATTTAACTCAATCTATTTATAATCAAATATAATATTTTTTTTTTTCTAATTTTGATATATTTTATCTAATTTTAATTAAAATTAATCCTAATTATAACCATGGCTATAATACTCTAATCTAATAATTTAATTTATTGTTAGCTTATTCTATTTAAACATCCCTTGAATTTGAGGTTAATGTTTATTATCCTTATTTTCAATCATTAAACACCTCCCGGCCTTTTGGTATTTAATTCTTTTAAATATATTGTATCACTATTCTCATTATCCCCCTTTAACCGATTTATTATTTTTTCTCATTTAGTTACATTTAACCCATCTTAATTTTTCTCCAACCCTAAATAATTTCTATTTCATGTTTATTCCCTTCCTAATTAAATGTTATTTTTGTTCTATAACTCATCAATATTAATTTTATTTGAATCTTATCCCTACTTAATCTAACACTTTAATCTAATTCATCAATATTTTTCTTCTTAATAATTTAATTTAAACAATTACATCCCATATCAATTTAACCAAATTTATTATTTTATTCTCAATAATTTATCTTTCAAGTATTTTAATCAATCTTATTAATCTTATTTAATTAATTTTATTTAAGCTTATTTTTCCTTGTTTCTCCTTCCATAGTCAATATTTACTTTATAAAAAATATAATGACCTCAACCTTTTCATTCTCATCCTAAGGACCATTTCCTTCCAAAATCGATAATTATTATTAAATCGTTATTATAATAATTTTAAATCTCCATGGTTTTCAATCTCTTTCCTTTCTTAACAATATTTTCCTCTCTATTTATTCATAGTCTAGAACACTTTGTATCGTCTGTAGATTCATCACCATGAAAAACCCTTAGAGCACTCAGATTAAGGGTTTACAACTCAAACATGTGTTTCCAGAAAATTCTTGTGGAATTCTAAACAAATTCTACTTGAAAATATGCCCAAAAAACCATTAAAATATATAACAAATAAACTACAAATTTAATTAATTAATAAATTTAATCATAAGTATTATTTAATTAAAATTATAAAAAAAATATATTTTCTATATAATACTCAACTATAATTTAATTCTACGAACAAACATCACTTATACATTTTGAAATTTTGAAATTAGTACTTTAAATTTTAGTGAAACACAATAAGTTGGATTCTTTTTCAAAGAATCTTGTTGGGCCTTGACCAACTTCATTCATAAAAATAATTCTTAATATATGTTATAAGTTTAGAATTTTTTTGGGGGGTGGCAGGAGGGAGAGGGATTCTCATTAATCCCAAAGGAATCATAGTAGATATATTTGCATGGGGACTAGAAAAAAAGGAAAAATAATCAAGTTGATACTTGTGGATTATTCCTTGGGATATCTTTGGCTCAAAAAAAGGGAATAAAAGACATTATATTCGAGGGGAATCCCTCATTATTATAAATAAAATAAACTAAAATTCATCGGCGAAAAACTACAAATTGAACCAAATCATCAAGACAATTCAGGGAATGAGGCCTTTCTTTGGTCAATTATAGTTTTTTCATATTCTTAGAGGACAAAATAAGGAATAAAATTTACAAACCAATCTGTCCTGCAACATGATAAAATAAAATAGCAATTTGAATGGAATTGTGGGAACAGTTTCAATACCCTAATGGTTGATATGAAAAATAAAATTAAAAAAATAATGGTCGAGGTTAGAAAGAAAAAGAGAAACATTTGGAATAATATAGGGGACCATGTGAGTCCTCCCTTGTCTAGCTCTCATCCCCTCTCCCCCCTTGTCTCCTCCCCTTCCCCCTTGTCTCCTATCCTCCCCTTCCCCCTTGTCTCTCTTCCCCTTCCCCCCTTATCTCCTCCCCTCCTACCCGTTCGCCTCACTTGCTCATTCATCCTATATCTCCTCCCTTCCCTAGCTACTTGGCATCTGTTTCACCCCATTTCCAGTGCTCCTATGCCTTATTCCATTAGCCCCCTTTTCCCTTTTCATACGTGTGTCGACAGTATTTGGCCATGTGAAACATCTGGTGGAAGTTCAAGAAACTGTATGGAAGCTAAGGTTTTTCATTATCGAATCAACCCCTGGTGCTAACATATTGAAGGTGCAAGCATATGAAACTTAGGATATTGGGTGTGGAATTTAATCCTTCTATGCTAGTGTGGTTCGTTCACATGGGGGAGCTCGAGTTTGTACAAGAAGAAGGGTGTTTCACTGAGTAGAAGAATTATGGATGTTTGTGGGGAGACTTATGATATGACCTCAATTCATGACCCCTGCTACAATTTCAAGTGAATAATTTTCTATTTAAGAAGTTGTAACAATTTGACATCTCACCAGATGAATGGTTACGACTCTACCCTAAGTTTTCTCTGCTTCTCTGTTAGAAAATTATATATTATAGAGCAATGGAACAAATAAAATATAAGTGGAAAAACAAACAAAAGAAACACATAAAACTAGAGAGACACAAATATACGTGGTTCACCCATCTTGGGCTACGTCCACCCCGAACAGCCAGTCCTTCCTTTCTATTATCCAGAAAAATGAAGAGACACAACCTATAGCAAATCCGTTGTAATATCCTTTGTTCTCTCTCACAGTCTCCTTATCTATTTCTCGCTCTGAGAATACACATACAATCCACAGCCGTAATACAACACCCTCATACACAGAGGGGTTGCCTTCTAGGGAAAAAAACCCTAAACTAAACATAACTTCTACTGTCAGATCATCCGCCTAATGAACAGCCCAGATTGACTATAAATTACTATACTTTTACAAGGAAATTTTAAATCTATTTTTAGCTTCAGGGGCGCTACCCCCAAAACCCCCCGCCAGGGTGGGGCTCCATAAACCGCAGCCGCCCCCCCATGGACCCCTAGACATCGTACAATTACGGGCAGCATTGTTGCCCCATTAAGGTACAGGGGTCCAACGTTGTGATACAAAATAAACATGATAATCAAGCTCCACACCCAACAATCTCCCACTTGGAGACTGATTGTAGCAACTCCACCGCTGCTTCATTTACTAGACAATGACTCCAGTTTGGACCTGGATGTTTCTCATCTTCATCATCATACTTGAAGACCAATTGAAACTGATCATATTCTCATTTTCTCGTTGCTTACAACTTTTGTTAGCATATCTGCAGGATTTTGGCTACTGTGTATCTTTTCCAGCTTCAACTGTCCATCTTCCAATACTGACCGTATGATATGGTACTTGAGATGTATGTGTTTATTCCTGGAATGAAATATTGATTTCTTTGCAAGACGAATGACACTTTGACTATCATTGTATAACGTGCCCATATCATGCTTCTTACCCAATTCATCCATAAACCGTTGTAACCAAATTATTTCTTTACTAGCCTCTGTAGCAGCAACATACTATGCTTCTGTTATTGAAAGCGCAACAACACTTTGGATTTTTGAAACCTAACTGACAGTTGTTCCACCTATAGTAAATACATACCCTGTAGTTCTCCTCCTATTATCTCTGTCACCTGACATAATTGCATCAACATATCCTTGTAGAGCAATGTTTGAACCACCAAAGCACAATGCTTGATTTGTGGTACCTCTCAAGTATCTGAGAATCCATTTCACTACCATCCATTGTTCTTTTCCTGGATTGTTCATGTACCTGCTTACAACTCCCACTTGATGTGCAATATCAGGCCTTGTGTAGACCATTGCATACATTAAGCTTCCAACTGCTGATGCATATGGAAATTTAGACATATAATCCATTTATTCCTGGGTCTTGGGGCACATCTCCTTAATAATTTTTAAATAGCTAGAAAAAGGTGTACTAAGTGGTTTTGCATTCTGCATATTAAATATTTTCAACACCTTTTGTATGTACTCATTTTGAGACAGTGTTAATTTGCGATTTTTCCTATCTCTAGCTATTCTTATACCAAGGATTTGTTTTGTAGCTCCCAAATCCTTCATTGCAAAAGAATTTGCTATTTTTATTTTGAGAACATTTATTTCCTGCATTTTAGACCCTGCAACAAGAATGTCATCTACATACAATAACAATATAATATAGCTGCCATCATTTTTATTTTTGATATAAACACAATTATCAGAGTGACATCTAGTATAACCTTGTTCAAACATACACCTATCAAATTTTAGATACCACTGCCTTGGAGCCCGTTTTATGCCATAGAATCTCTTCTTTAACCTACACACTAATTTTTCTTTCCCTTTGACCTCATATCCTTCTGGTTGCTCCATATAGATCTCTTCCTCCAAATATCCATGGAGAAATGTTGTCTTTACATCTAACTGTTCAGGATGTAAATCTTCCACTGCTACAAGACTTAAAATAGTTCTGATTGAAGTCATCTTAAGAATAGGAGAAAATATTTCATCAAAATCAATACCTTTCTTTTGTGCAAATCCCTTCACCACAAGTCTAGCTTTGTACCTTTGTTTTCCTCCATCTTCTTCCTTTAGCCTGTAAACCCATTTATTATGCAATGTTGTTTTACCTGCAGGAAACCTAACTAAGTCCCAAGTTTAGTTATGCATTAAGGATTCCATCTCTTCTTCCATGGCTAGCTCCCACTTCTTCCTGGTTTCAACCTGCATTGATTCTTCATAACATTCGAGTTCAACAGAACCAGTCAACAATAAATAATATAATGAAGGAGAGTATCGTTCAGGGGGTCTACTTATCCCAGTAGATCTTCTGACACCACTTTCAGGTGTTTGAGGTGCTTGTTTTTGTTATGGTGGTTGTTATTTTTGTGGCTGTTGATTATTATTATTTTCAGGCACCTTTACTTTTTCTATGATCTCATCAAGAACTGTGTATTCTTTGTTTTCTTTTTCTTGTTTCTTTTCTTGCAACTGATTCTTATACAAGACCTTTTCATTGAATATTACATCTATGCTCCTAATGATTTTGTGATTTTCATAATCGTATAATCGATAACCAAAATCATTAACACTATATCCAATAAAGGTACATTTCTTTGATTTTTCCTCAAGCTTTGTTCTATTTTCTTTATTATTATGGACAAAGGCCTCACAACCAAAAGGCTTTAAAAAAGAGTAGTTTACCTTTTTACATGTTCATGCTTCCTCTGGAATACCACCATCCAAGGAACTTGAAGGCCCTCTGTTTATTAGATAAACAGCAGTATCTACAGCATCTTCCCAAAATTGTAAAGGCAATCCTGCATGCAATATCATGCACCTTGCACGCTCCATGATTGTTCTGTTCATCCTTTCTGACACACCATTCCCTTGTGGTGTTCTTGGAACTATCTTCTCTCTGCGAACTCCATGCTCTGAACAGTACCTATCAAAATCTTTACTGCAATATTCACCTCCATTGTCTGATCTGAGACACTTCAACTTCTTTCCTGTTTCAATCTCAACCAAAGCTTTCCATTTCTCGAAAGTATCAAATACATCAGATTTATTCTGAATACAATAAATCCAAGTTTTTCTAGTTGCATCATCAATAAAATTAACATAATAATGAGATCCACCAAGAGATGATACATGAGCAGGTCCCCATACATCTGTATGCACAAGCTCTAATTTTTCGCTCTTATTTTCTTTCCCAACTCTGAGAAATCTGACTCCCTTTTGTTTTCCATAAATAAAATTCTCACAGAAATCCAAATCAACATTCTTCAAACCCGGCAACAAATTTCTTGAGTGAAGAATCTTCATCTCCTTCTCACTCATGTGTTCGAGCCTATGATGACATAATGATGCATCTACTCCTTTGGAAGTTAAGGCATTAACGGAGTTAGAAATACCATTGCATAAATACAATGTACTAACCTTTTTTCCTTTTGCTATTACGAGGGCTCCTTTGGTGACCTCCCAAGTTTTTTCTATGAAAGTTGTCACACAACCTTCACCACCTAATTGCCATGTTGAAATCAAATTTTTCTTTAGATTTGGAACATGCCTTACCTCCTTTAATAGCTATTGGTTTCCATTCTACTATTTTACAAGAACTTTACCCATTCCAACAATGTTTATCATCACCCAAATGAACTTGTCCAAAATATCCTTCAACATAGTCATGAAAATATTTCTTATCGGGTGTGGCATGAAATGAGGCCCCCTAAATCTACCACCCAGGAATCAGTAACATTTTCGAAAGAAAGAATCAAAGCATCTTCTAACACATCACCTATCATATTTGCTTCATGATTTTTTTCTTGTTGTGTGTCTCCTTATTTTCCCTTCCGAGATCTACATTCTTTCTTCAGGTGTCCTTTCTTTCCACATTTCTAGCACACTATCCCCGATCTGGACTTGGATCTGCCTTTCCTTGATTTACGGCGATATCCTGAGCTCTTTCCTATTTCCATTTTTCTTCCTCGGGACTCTGCACTCAAAGCATTACCCGGTGTCTCATCGAAGCTTTTTCGTCGCATTTCCTGGCTAAGGATAGCCCCGACAACATCTTCAAAATTTAAAGTACTAGATCCAGAGACAAAGTTACTAATGGCCATAACTAAACCATTCCAGCTTTCTGGCAATGAGCACAGAAATAAAAGAACCCTAACTTCATCATCAAATTTTACCCCTACAGAACTTAACTGACTGGTAACTGTATTAAAATCATTTAAATGGTCTGCAACAGATCCACCTTCTGACATATTCATATTAAATAAACCTTTCATAAGAAACACCTTGTTTAAGGCCGAGGGTTTTTCATATAGTTTCTCCAATGCCTTAATCAAACCCTTTGTTGTTGTTTCCTTCGAAATATTGTTGTTTCCTAAATTTAGCATCTTCCTCCATTGCTTCAACTTGAACCAGAAACCCTTTTTTCCTGCGAGTTTATCAGCCATATAGACCTTCGGATCTGATACCATTTGTTATAAAATTATATATTACAGAGAAATGGAACAAATAAAATATATGTGGAAACACAAACACAAGAAACACATAAAACCAAAGAGACACAGATATATTTGGTTCACCCATTTTGGGCTACATCCACCCCAAACAGCCAGTCCTTCCTTTCTATTATCCAGCAAAATGAAGAGACACAACCTACAGTAGATCCACTATAATATCCTATGTTATCTCTCACAGACTCCCTATCAGTTTCTCGCTCTGAGAATATACATACAATCCAAAGTCGCAATACAATACCCTCATATACAGAGGGGTTTCCTTCTAGGGAAAAAAAACCCTAAACTAAACATAACTTCTATCGTCAGATCATTCGCCTAATGAACGGCCCAGATTGACTATAAATTACTATACTTTTACAAAGAAATTTTACATCTGTTTTTAGCTTCGGGGCACTGCCCCCGAAACCCCCTGCCAGGGGGGGCTCCATAAACCGCATTCGCCCCCCCTTAGAACCCCCAGGCACCGTACAACTTGTAGAAATTATATGCACTAAGCATGCATATCGCCTAGATCCACTTGATCTCACACTATTTAACTTTATGGAAGATACTGAATCTATTCCACTTGTTAATCTTTTGCGGAAAAATTAATTGCACACACATGTGAAGCATAAACAAAAATAATCAATTGCACATAACACAGTTTTTAACCAGGAAAACCTGAAGCTGAAAACCCAAAATATATATTATTTAACATGGAATCATATGAAAATCCTCATACAAAGCTTATCAAGCTCTTAGTACAGTACAATCGTCATACACTAATCATGATCAATCTTGCAAATCCATGCACCGATCTTTGCCTCATGCTAGCCTGCCTCCACTACGCAATCCCTACTGAAGAATAGCTCTGAATGAATTTGAATTACCCTTTCCTTGACTAAGAAATCCTCATTGGAAACTCCATTGTGTGTGTGATGCAATCAATGCATCACTATAGTCAAAACAAATAGTCTATCTTTCCCTTTCACCTACTTCTCCATTGGGTCTCTACTGAAATTGCCATGCACTGTAGTTAATTGATGTATTGTTCAGTTGATTAATGAGTTATTATTTGTGAATTAATTAACTAATTAATTCACTCCACTCTCACTAGTGTATCAATCAGTTAGACTAGATACAACTAGCTCAATTGAGTCTAACTGAGTTAAACTGAATACAACTCCATAACTAATTCTTCCAACTGTGTCATAACTCTACCACTTGAGTTCTAACTGAGTCATCCATGCATTAGCTCCAGTAAACCCTTGGGAATTGTGTAATTACCTCAATCCACTGATGTGCCACATCTGTGCACTGAACTTAAGTGCTCCAAGAGAGTAAGTTGTTGTTTAGAGTCAGATTATTATTAAGAGCTAATAATAATCGACATGCATCTATTTTTAGATCAGCGATCTATAAATAGACTTTGCCCAATATTCTAAAAATATAATTTCATCTATTTTTCCAACTTGACCAACCATCCACAAATAGCATCCTGCAACTTTTGAAATATGATCATCATTTCTAAAAATAGACACAGTCTAAAAATAGACTTGCGCCAAAAATAGCCTACGGGCCCACTTAGTGAAGGCGACTCTTTTCACTAAGCTCATCATCTTTTTGAATCTCAACACTCCCTCTCAACAAGATAGGGATTATCTTTCACCCTGATCCTGCCTCTATTGTATTTGAATTTTCTCCTGGTGAGCGCCTTCATCAGAATATCTGCATCTTGGTCCTCCGTAGGAATGTATTGAAGCAACATGATCTTCCGCTGCACACAATCTCTGATATGATGATACCAGATATCAATATGTTTAGATATATCATGAAACATAGGATTAACCGAGAGTTTAATGCAACTCTGATTATCACAATGTATCACTGTGGGATCTAAATGTTAACCGAACAAACCACCCAGAATCTTCCTCATCCAGATAGCCTCACATGCAGCTTGACATGCTACCATGTATTTTTCTTCCACTGAAATGAGTGCCATGGATCTTTGTTTCCTGCTGTACCAAGAAAATGTTGTAGATCTGATACTAAAAATCCCTCCTAATGTGCTCTTTCTGTCTGTTGGGCTTCCTGCCTAATCTGCATCCGTGAAGCCATGCAACTTCACCTCATCCATCTGGCTATACCATAAACCATACTCAGATGTGCCCTTGAGATATCTCAGGACATGCTTGCCTGCCTTCCAAAAGAGCTTGGTAGGCTTAACCATTGCTTGTGAAAGTTGGTTCACTGCATAGCATATGTCCAGTCTTGTATTGACTAAATACATGAGCGAACCCACCAACTGTCGATAAACATTGGCATCCACTACCTCTGCCAATGTAGCATCCTCTTTCTTCCAATTTCCTGGAAGAGTGTCGATAGGCTTGCAGCCTTGCATGTGAAACTTCTCTAATATCTCCCAGGCATACTTTCCTTGAGACACAAACAGTTCACCTTCCCGCTGCCATATTTCCAATCCAAGGAAATAATGAAGGAGGCCCAAATCCTTCATCTCAAACTCCTTTGCAAGATCTGCCTTGCATGAGTGTATCAACTGCTCATCACCTGTTAGTATTAAATCATCAACATAAAGCACAATGATTAAAAGCTTACCCTCAACCACAATCTGGTACAGGTTTTCATCCTCCTCACTCTTAATGAAGTTAAGTCCAGTGAAATAGCTGTCAATCCGAGTGTACCAAGCACGGGGTGCTTGTTTAAGCCTATACAGTGCTCTTTTGAGCCTACACACATGCGACTCGCTGTTGAAGATCTCAAATCCTTCAAGCTTCTCAATGTACACCTCTTCCTCAATGATCCCATTAAGGAACGCAGTCTTCACATCCATCCGATGAATGTGCCAACCCATCTGCGCTGAGAGAGCAAGGATGGTCCTTATGGAATAATACCATGCAATAGGTGCAAAGGTTTCTTCATAGTCAATCCCTTCAATCAGTGAGAAGCCCCGGGAAACAAATTTTTCCTTATACTTCTCGACACTCCCATCAGCAACTTGCTTTACCTTGTAGATCCATCTTGATCCTACAACTAATTTTCCCACTGGCCTTGGAACAATCTCCCAAGCACTGTTTCTGACAATGGAGTCATACTTCTCCACCATGGCATCTACCCATGTGGGCTCCTGCACTGCTTCTTCAAAATAAGATGGCTTTTTCACAATACACTTGCTCATAAGAGCCATGTATCCAGTATATCAATCAGGTGACTGTCTATGTCTATGCTGTGATGTAGGAACTCCTTCATTCTGTGTCGCATCAAGCTTCAGTCTCTTAGCTTCTGTGGTACGCTTTCTGCCTTATATGATGTTTGGTTCTGCATGAGTGGACTCCTCCACTCCATGAATCTCCTCCTGTGGTTGATCCACATCCAGAGGCTCATCTTTGGTAACAAGAAGTTCCTCCTCCGCATGCAAGTGTAGCTTCCTCTCAAGCAACAACTTCATGGCATTCACCTCATTGAATTTTATATCCCGTCGCACAACAGTCATCCGACTGTCTGGAAAATACACATGACAGTTATGGGGTGTTTCTGTGTACCCCACAAATATCCCAACTTCTACAGTCGGCTCTAGCTTCTTCCTGGCATCCTTCATCACATGAATGTAAACAGGTGAGCCAAAAATATTCGAATGATAAACATCAGGCTTCTTACCATTAAAAGCTTCTTTGGGTGTACTCATGCCAAGTACTCTATGAGGACAACGGTTTTTCACATAAACCGCAGTGTTGCATGCTTCCGCCCACAAGTGCGTCGGTAGGCCCTAGTCATGTAGCATCGCTCATGCAGCACCCACGATCATTCTGTTCTTTATCTCCACGACCCCATTCTGTTGTGGGTTATGAGGCGCTATGAGTTCTCTTCAAATTCCTTCTTTGCTACAGAAGTCTTTGAATTCGCCAGAGATGTATTCACCACCATTATTGCTGTGTAGAGCTTTCACTTGCTTCCCTGACTCCTTCTCCACCAATGCCTTGAACTCACAGAACTTTGAGAATGTTTCACTCTTCTTCTGCATGAATAATATCCAACATCTACGAGAATAGTCATCAAAAAATATCACATAATACCTATGTTTTGCTATTGAAGCAATCGAGAAAGGTCCACACACATCTGTGTGAATTCTCTCCAGGATCACTGAAGCACGGTTCTCCTTCTCATGAAAGGTGGTCTTCACAAACTTACCCATAGTACATCCCTTGCACTGATCTGACTGCACAAGAGTACCCTTGGGAAGTCCAGTATAAATCTGCTGCAAAATCTTCAAAGCACCATGGTGAAGATGGCCCAATCTCCTATGCCATAATTCACTCTCATCGCGGCTCACCACTTCTTCTGCTTTGCCCACCATTGCAGCGCACCCATATACCTCCAGCTTGTAGAGATTCTTAATTTGAACCCCTATCTTCTTGGTTTGACTTGTTGTTTTATGTCAAAGGAAGCCTTTTCCCTCACTGAAAACAAAATCATAACCTTTGTCTTCTAGCATTGCGACTGAGACCAAGTCCTTTTCAGACCTGGAACATTCATAACATTCTTCAACAAGAATGGATTACCGGACTCCCTCTCAAAGGTAATGGTCCCAATGCTAGTCACACTGTATTGACCATCGTCGCCCATCTCTATATGCATCTGGAGGTCCTTCTGCTCCAAGTCACTAAACAACTCTTTGCCTCCTGTCATATGGAAAGACGCACCACTATCAAGATACCACACCGATCCCATGCAGCTTGAAACCAAGCAAGCGATCAAGGAGAAATCAAGCACAAATTGCGTGGCTAAGGCCTCTCCAGCTATAGATCCAGTAGCCTGCTTGTTCTTGTTCTTCTGTGGATAGTTAGTGGTGAAATGTCCATGTTCGTGACAATGAAAACACTTCACTTTGGACAAATACTGCTTCTTTCCTTTAGCACTGGATTTTGAAGAAGATTTCTTCCCCTTCCCTTTCCTTTATTTGGCAGCCAAAGCGCAATTCTCTTCATATTCATTCTTCGATGAAGATCCATCCCTGGTACCCCGCCTTATCTCCTCATGCACAAGATATGACCAAAGTCGCTCCCATCCTGGCAGTTTCTCCCGTCCATCGACAGAGTCTTCGTAGCTATGCCAAATATTTGGAAGCCCAAGGAGAGCCAAGCTCACCAAGTATTCTTCATCAACAATAACCCCCACACTTCCCATTTCATCCTTGCAATGGACAAACTTCATGAGGTATTTTGGAATATTGTCGCCCTTCTCCATTTTTATTTTTATGAGCTTGTCTTTAAGCGCCAACTTCCTCTGGTCACTTCTACTTTGGAATAAGTCTGTCAAATCCTTCCACATTAAGAATGGAGTGGCTTTCCTGTGAAGGCTGGACACAATATTTTCCTTCACACCTTACAACAAAATCCTTCTCATCTTTGTTGTCTTCTTTTTCCATGCATCAAGTAATGCAGCATCGCTAGATCCCGGCTTAGGAACATTGCTATCGATGAACTCCTTCAGCTCATTATCCTCCAGCACCGCCTCCATCCTGTCCTTACAGGCTATGTAATTTGAGCTCCCATCAAGGGCATACTCCAATCTCAACCCGTTGAAAGACATTTCAATGTATACTCGATTTCTGCACCAAGAATCTTCTGTAGCAAATTCGAATTGTCCACCAACACAAACTCACTTCACAATTGCAATATTCAATCAAAAATTCTCTGATACCATGTAGAAATTATATGTAATAAGCATGCATATGTCCTAGATCCACCTAATCTCCCACTATTTAACTTTATGCAAGATACTGAATCTATTCCACTTGTTAATCTTTTGCGGAAAAATTAATTGCACACACATGTGAAGCATAAACAAAAATAATCAATCGCACATAACACAGTTTTTAACTGGGAAAGCTTGAAGCTGGTAACCCAAAATATATATTATGTAACATGGAATCATATGAAAATCCTCATACAAATCTTATCAAGCTCTTAGTACAGTACAATCGTCATACGCTAATCAAGACCAATCTTGCAATTCCATGCACCAATCTTTGTCTCCTACTAGCTTGCCTCCATTGCACAATCCTTGCTGAAGAATAGCTATGAATGAATTCAAATTACCCTTGCCTTGACTGCGCAATCCTCATTGGAAACTCCAATGTGTGTGTGATGCAATCAATGCATCACTATAGTCACAAAAAATAGTCTATCTTGCCCTTTCACCTACCTCTCCACTGGGTCTCCATTGAAACTGCCATGCACTGTAGTTAACTGATGTATTGTTTATTTGATTAATGATTTATTATTTGTGAATTAATTAAATAATTAATTCACTCCACTCTCACTAGTGTATCAATTAGTTAGACTAGATACAACTAGCTCAACTGAGTCTAACTGAGTTAAACTAAATACAACTCCATAACTACTTCTTCCAACTGTGTCATAACTTTTCCACTTGAGTTCTAACTGAGTCCTCCATGTATTAGCTCCAGTAAACCCTTGGGAATTGCGTAATTCCCTCAGTCCACTGATGTGCCACATCTATGCACTAAACTGAAGTGATCCAAGAGAATAAGTTGTTGTTTAGAGTCAGATTATTATTAAGAGCTAATAATAATCGACATGCATCTATTTTTAGATCAGCGATCTATAAATAGAATTTTACCAATATTCTAAAAATATAATTTCATATATTTTTCCAACTTTACCAACCATCCACAAATAGCATCCTGCAACTTCTGAAATATGATCATCATGTATAAAAATAGACATAGTCTAAAAATAGACTTGTGCCAAAAATAGCCTGCGAGCCCACTTGGTGAAGGAGATTCTTTTCACTAAGCTCATCATCTTGTTGAATCTCAACACAATTACGGGTGGCGTTTCCGCCACATTAAAGTACAGGGGTGTAATGGTGTGATACAAAATAAACAAGATAAGCAGGCTCCACACCCAACATTCTCGACCAAGTGGAAGGGCTCAGGTTGTTTCAGTGGTTAGGTTCGGGGTTCATTCTAGGTCTTCTGCATGTTTTTTATTCAGGAGGGTAATAGTGTGTTGGTAAGGAGGTCTTTGTGTGTGTTCCAGGACCCACAATGGCTTTATATAGTATTTTGGTTGTGGGTGGAGGGGTGAATTGTGGTTATTTTGAGGTTTTGCGGCCAAGGAAACGTTAGCTCGGTGCTGCCTTACAGGGGTTGTGGGTCATAGTTGTTGGTTATATTCATAATTCAGGGAGTACATTTCTTGGTATTGTGGAGTTTTGGGATACAATGAGTCACTTTGAGGAACGAATCTCTACATCGAGAACTTGGGGTTGTCGTAGGCCTTAAACTAGTAGAACACCGGGGCATATGGTGAAGGATCATGGCCGGTTTCATGTGGAATGGAATCCTCGCATAAAAGATCATGCTGAAATTAAGGATGGATTCATAGTAATCCAAAGGTGTTTGCACCAACAGTAGAAGGAAACTATGGAGATGCAGGAGAAACAAATGGAAAAAATGAAAGAATCCGCCAACTCGAGGATGAAATTACCGCACTGTGGCATCAAGTTGAAGATATTCAATTCAAATTTAATGATAAAATCATGACTATGGAGGAAAAATAAACTTGAATCAACCTCAACATTCTGGCAGAAATAGAGGAGTAACTAGTTCTGAAGGTCCTTTTTTTCTTTTTCTTGGTTATTGATGATAAAATGTAAATGTAAATTGTTGATGAAATTTTTTTATAGAATGTATAGCAGTAGTGAGTAAGTAAGGGAGAATTTTGTAATTTTGGGAAAGAAAAGTTGGGTTGGGTCGACCAGTAAACATGTTATGTTTCCCACTGATGGCCATGAACTCATATTTTAAAGATCCCAGGTTTTGGCCACGTCTGGGTGCATATTAGTATACTACTATTAATCTTTCCTGTTAAAAAAAAATAGAAATTTTTTAGGGTATATTTTCCAATAGAGATTTGTTGGAATTGCAAATTTGAGTTGTGAAATCTTCATGGTTCAAGCACTCCAACACCTTTTTAGGATGTTGGATCTATAAATACAATAAAAATTGCATTTTAAACAATAAAATATCAAAATTTAACCCAAAAAAAAATTACAAAGCACCAAAATAAAAAATTAATGACACGGGAAAATTAAATTTGATTAAATAAAATATTCATATAATCAAGTAAATTTATTGATAATTTAATGTAATAATATATAATTTATTTAGTCTCCCGATCGGGGTGCCAAGTGGCCAATGGAGCTAGACAAATGGCGCAAGGTCAGCAGAGGGAGGCACGTGACAGCGTGGTGTGGCCAAAATTCAGTAATTAATCTTGCAGTAAATGAGGAGGGTACGCAGCATGCTAGATCATAATGGGTTTTGGGGTAAGCCAACTACTCATGTTAGGAGGATCTGGAAAATAACAGAGGAAAATGTTAAGCGGCCAGAACATTCCCTCTAGCATCAGATTTCGTGGAGGAATGAAAGGAAACGTTGCAGGCATCGCCCCAAGTCTAAATTCGTCACCTCCTCTGGTACATTGGTATGTTATGGCTATGGTTTTCATCCCTGACATTTTTACCTTTCATAGACAAAACTCTGGCTACAGTAGGAGTAGCGAAAGGATAGATCTCATACTTTTCTTTTATTATGGGAAGGGTAGGAAAGTTCTTCAGGAAGATATCGACCCCTATTTTCTAAGCCCCAGTAGGATTTTGGTTTGTAGAAAATGGCATAAAAGCTATGAAAACAAATCTCAATTGTCTGAAATATTCCGCATGAAGTGTTAAGATAATTTAGGTGGTGTCTATCATTCTAACCCAAACTGTCAAGGTTGAAATCTGAGTCGAACTCTGAGTATATGGCTTTGTCTGTTAGGTTCCTTTATCTGTGGGAATGGTAGGAAAGATAAACCCCGTCAGTTGCAAAGTAAAGAGGAACTAGGTTTATTTAGGTTATTTATATTTCTTTGTAATACGAAATGCATGGATATCTACAGTAAGGCGGGGCGACTCACTCATTTTTCTAGGCTCCTTGTTTATAATATGCCACCATCTACAGGGGCTCTCACAAAATTTACAAGTTTAATTAAACATTGGTTCGCGATCCTCAACCTAAGGAAAATAATGGTGAAGGGGCAGAGAGCAAAGAGCAAGCCCAAGGATACAGGAAAGAAAAAGATGCAACAATACAAGGCTGGGACTAGTAAGAGGGGAAGAAGGACGAAAAAGTGTTACACATTATTTTGTCACCATGACATTTGACTGTCTATATAGGTTCATCACTACCTATATTATGCTCCCTTAGAATTCAAAAACCCTAATTTTCCTAAACCAAGTCTTGGAATTGGAGAAAATCTCATTAAAACCCTAAAAGGTCTAACTCTGCACTTTTCCTAGCCCTTTCATGCATATCCACAGATATTTTCTCCATAGCTTGCAGCACATCCTGTACATTTTTCTTATAAAACCTGCAGAACCCCGTGAATAGTCAAATAAAGGAAAAATTAAGTTCTAGAAGCCCAGTTGGACGAATATTCTCCCAACTGAAAACGTCTAGAAGCGCGTTCAGTTCGAGCTTTATCCTATACTCATGAGCTCTATCCCTTCACTCGTGGAACTTATCCCTTGGTCTATGGAGCTCAAATCCCTTCATGAGAGGAATCCATCCCCCTCTTCATGGAACTAAAACTACCTCCATTTCCCTATAAATTGAGCTTATGTTTCAATCTCAAGGGTAGACATACATATTAGTTGCTGAAGAATGTCTTAAGAGAGAATAATCTCTATACTAGCCATTTTTGATATGAGAATGATCACACACTCATGTCCATAACTTTATGCTAGTTCAAAGAGAAGAAGGCTTGTCAATCTGAGAGAGGATGATTGTTCAAGACCCCGGAAGAACCGGTATAACATCAAGGCAAAAGGTTGTAAGGTCACTTCTTATTATTCATCCAAAGGCAAAAGTTAATACAAATGGATTCTATTTTCTCATTTAATTGTTCATGTATCTATTTGAGTATTTCAATTCTTGGATTCCTTGATCACTGAGATAGATTAGTGTTTTCTCAATTATTATATCTTTCAGGTGCTTTTAATCCTTTTATCTATCTTTGATCGCAAGTTTCACATGCTGAAGTGACCTCTTTTGTAGCGACTGGATAGAAGATTTCAGCAAGCGTTGAACTTCAGATATGGGCATTTTCTCATACTTTGTTATTAATAATTTTGAATCACAAATGATCTAGAGAAAATGGTTTTCATTTGGTTGTTTGTTTCTAGATATCCTTAGGATACTATGGAGATCGTTCTTGTCTACAAGAAGGATTTATCCGCATACCAAAAAGGAGATAATGGAAAATCTCTTTGAAGTTTATACAACTAGAAATTCTCTGCAAATTCGGAATGTAATTCATGGACGGGAGAGAGAATGTAAACATAAGGGAGCAGATATTGAGGTTCACGAAGAAACTATGGATTTTATGGTAGATCCTGGGAGTACAAGAGGACGCTTATCCCTCTTTCATCAATCCATACAAACCTACTGGACTCTGATATGTGTTCTAGCTAAAGCTCTGCTAAGTTTACAGGAAAGTGAAGGCAATATTGAAGTTGTCTCAATATTACATGCAATTCAAATAGATATCCAAGAAATATTGGTGTCACAATATCATGACACCGCCCATATAGGCATAATTGAAAGGCATATCCAACAAATGTAGCAGGTTGATATGTCAGGTTCTACAGCAAAAGACCCAGCACCAGTTGACTCTTCAGATGGCTAATTGTCTTTAATTTAATATGTTTTTTGCAGATAGCTTTAACTTTTTATGTTGTTTAATAGGCTTGATAGTAAACAGTAAACAGGCCATAGCGGCAAGTAGGCATAAGAAAAAATTTCAATTTTGGATGGCATATATATATATAATTTATTTAATAATTTATAAGTATTACCTCCACGGTGGGTGATGACTCCAGATATATGTCATTATCGTGATGGAACCATCTTGAATCGAGGGCCATCTGGCTTGCCAAACGTTTCCACCTGAACATACATACAATTTGTTAAATCCCCATGTGAGGTGGGAATTTACAAATATTAGTTGGTTGTACCATTTGTCTTGTAATTTCATGATGGCTATTAATTATTATTCGAAAGGTCTCCTTGTGCGGAGGGCAGAACACAACGTCACTTGGTGGTGGAGCCTTTCCTTAAATATGTCTGTTTGTAGTAAGAAGCATTGTCAATATTTTTGAGCATGCAGGTATGTTAGTATAAAGTAACCATGCCAGTCATTTTCACCGCTTCTATCCACTCCTTGGTTGACCCAACTATGGGTATCTATTGGTTCTCCCAGGCTTGGAGAATTTTTGTTTCTCTACATCTGTTGTTGGGTCCTATTTCTCCACTAACATTCACATGGTTGCTATGGGGTTCAAGTTAGCCTACTCATTTTATAATGATAATCCATCTCTCAAATCCACTCTCCAACATTATCTCAATCCAAAAACTACTTTGATGGGTCTTCCTCTTATTTTTACCTTCGTGTTTTGGATTTGGCTCAAGCTCAACAGTAAAAAAGCTATGCAGTGTTCAATATCCCTGGGATGACAACATTCAAAGGGTGGACCATGAGAATTTTGTTGGCCATTCTTCCCAGGTCTCAGATACATTGGTGTGAAGCAGGAATTGGTGGCTAGTCAATGGCTACTCTTAACCATGCCTCGACAGCGATTTATGGATTCTCTTTGTTGGGTGGAAATTAGATGAATCACACAGGCACATGGATCCAGTTTTAGTGGATCATGAGTCATGACTCGTGGTGCCATATTTCGTGCCTCATGTCTATCATTCAAGTGTTTGCATTTCACTGCTTAAGTGCTCATGGTATGGTTTTTATCCACAATTGGCTCAGGTTATGTGGCTCTAGGTAACCCATGGCCTCCTAACTTGGCTTTGTTCATATTCTACCTGGTTCTGCCTATCCAAGTTTCACGATGTTAATCCTTTTAATGCACTGACACTCCTGGAATGTTTCCCTTTCATACCATGAATACGCGTTTCTTTCATAGCTCTTGTTTTGAAAAATATGGCCTACGTGGTTGTTGTCTCTCGACATTCTCTCCAAAATTATGTAATGTTTTCTTTATATCTGATGGCATGGTCAATCTAACTTCAAGATTTTAAACTTGTGCTACTAGGTTGGTTTCCCATGGTTCACATCAATAGTACAAGGCAATATCTTTTGTAATACCTTTTTGAAGTAATGAGCAATAAAACTTTTAAAAAAACAACAAATTATAAATATTATTATTACATTAAAAAATATATTTTAATAAAAGTAATTAAACGAAAGTTAATTTTTCCTATCAAAATTAATATTAATAATCATTTTAATATTTTATAGGAGTAGTCTTTAAGTGTGACTTTTGGAGTTTCCAGCGGTTTTTTGGTCGAAATATGGTGAAATATTTGTGACCAAATCTTGTTTTTTGTTGTTTAAATTGGCTTTTTGACTGCATTTATGGATTCAACACCCTCAAAAACTCCTGGGAAACTTCAACTGTGAAGAGTTCACATGTCAAACTTGTGATTTCAATGACACATTCTAGACAAATTAGATCTGAAAACTTTCCCAAAAGTCACACTTAAAGACTACTAGATTATTTTATACTAAAGATAAAGATTTAAAAAAAAAAAAAAGATTTCGTATTAAGTAAGTTAGTTAAATAAATAAAAAAAACATCAATGACGTGCATAAGTTTTACAACAAATATTAATAATAATAAATATCAGCTTCAACGCTTTAAGACATGTTGCCAAAACAAATATGAATTCCAATTTTTTTTTATTTTTTTTCAGATGAGTTTCAAATCCATTTATAACAAGTGTAATATGTAGTGTTGCTCCTTTTATGCAAAAAGCAATCTATAACAATTATTGAGTGCTTGAACAAATTCATAAATCTAATAATAAAACACATTTGAATATGACAAATGGAGGTAACAGAAGTAATTAGTGGACTATATAACCTTGGAGCAAAATAGAGATAGGTGGATACATAATTTTGGATGAAACATTAGCCCCAACATCATTGTTTGTTACAAAAGTTAAGAATTTCTTGAAATGTGTTTGTGCCCATTTTATTCCTTCTTTAGTTTATGAGACCAAATAAGGAGGAGAACAAAATGTCTAGTATATTTATATTAAAGAATGTATATATACTATATAAATCAAATAAATAATTTTATAAAAATTATAACAAACTATTTATTTAACTTGAAATTTATTGGCATCCTAATTCCACAACAAATAAATAATCTATGGTAGAATTTCTATATCAAAAAGAAAATTAATAATAATAATAATAATAATATGAGTTATCATGTGTCATCTTAATCACATGGAAAAGAATTCATATGTAATAAAATATCTAATATACAAAATTGCAATGTATATTATATTAAAATAAAAAGATTGGTTACACAAAGGCTTAAGTGTGAATGCAAAAGATTCTTTTTTTTTAATGTTATGATTAAATTTGTAAAGAAAAAAGAGAAAATTTTATGGTATTAGACTTTCAGTTTTTCTTTGATTGCGTATTAGTTTTTCTTTGACCAAAAATTTCTCACTTATCCATAGTTTAACATTGGGAATTCAGTTTTTATTATTTTTTATTATTATTTAAATTTGTTTACTTGTAAGGTGATTGGTTGAGGTCGGATTATGAGCTCTTTAGTAACTTCCATTTTTGTTAGTTATTAATTTTTGTTTTTAGTTTTATTTCATTTTTATATAACTTAAAAAAAGAAAAAAAAATCTATTTTTCCATTTTCATGAATTGACCAAGAAAAGAAGAACATCAAGATAGAAACTCGATGATCTGAATGGAGTATGTTAGTGTTGATGTGCTAATTACCCTTTCAGATTATGAATTCAATGTTTTATGTGTGCTTAAGGGTTCAAGTCTTCTTGCAAATTATCTATTCTCATGAGTATTTTTCGTGTCAATTTAGTGAGCAATTTAACATAAAAACAAGAGGTGAACAATAGCAAATAAAGTACAGAACATCACTATACTGGGCTACATCAACACAAGTTTTTGATGGAGTTCACCCCTCCTGGGCTACTTCTCCTTGATCCAGATTCCATGGCTTAGGCCTCTATATTATGCTCAAATTTTCAAATTGACCTTTTTACAATGCTCTTTTGCTCCTATAACCTGCTCCAATGAGTCCAAAATGGCTCAAAATGGTCAGCTTGTTGGGAAAAATACTGAGAGGGGGGGGTGAATCAGTATTTACTGCATATTCAAAACTTTCACTTTTTCTTGCTTCTAAAACGCATACGCTACTTTCCTGAACCAGACTTGCGTATATACGCGGATACCCTTTACGAAACTCGCGTATACACAGATATCTATTTATGTCATTAATTCTTCACTTAAATCATTCCTTCATTTATTCATCAGATATTCAATAAGCAGTAAACATGTGCAGTAAGAACAGAATAAATCATCACACAAAGCATCACACATGAACACCGGGATTTTTAGGTGGAAACCCAAGTCGGGAGAAAACCACCGCTACAGTTGCTCAGCCTTCAATATTTTATTATAGAGAAAACATCTTACAACATATGTGCTGGCGCAGACTTGACCAGCACGCAGGCACCCACCTGCGCTCGTTTACCAGCCTCTCCTGGAAGGGAGCTCCAACCCCCTGACTCGTTTACCAGCCTCTCCTGGAAGGGAGCTACGAACCCCCGATCTCGTTTACCAGCCTCACCTGGAAGGGAGCTACGACCCCCTGACTGAAGGCTACAACCTTCAGCACCACCTTGGACCACGTTTCATCAATTTTCACACTGGATCCAACAACTTCAATAAAACACCACTTGCAGGCCACATTTCATCATATTTTCAAACTGGACCCTTTCCACACTTTTAAGCCCAAACATACATCACCAACAGATACATATCAATACAGATCAGATAGCAGAAACACAGCAGAACAGATCAGATATTTCATACCCCTTGCTTCAGCAAACCCTAGTTTGCATACGCGCTTTTACTTCACTGATGTCGCGTATATATGCGCTTCCGTCCACACAAACCAGCGTATACCTCAGTGTATATTTTATTGCGCATACGCGCTTTCTCTTCGCTGAAGCTGCGTATATACGCGCTTCCTCCGCGGCGAAGTAGCGTATAGATCTTCAATCATTACAGAGCAGCATACTTCATCAGATCAGATATTCAGTTCAGATCTACCCTTTTCCTTCAGACAGATGTTCGCCTAGATGTTCGCCTCATCACAGATCTAATCACTCCATAAACAGATCTAGCAAATACAAGTACATTTCAGATCTAAAGATCCCACTTCATCATTTCTTCATAAGTGCTTCATAGATTCAGATCTATCATCAAACCTTTACCCTTTCCATACAGATATACTTCACAGAGAAGTATTCATTCAAGCTCAGACATCTTGCTCACACTCACCCATTGTGCATAATGAATTTCTTCTCCTTTTATATGTTTATCCTTTTTCAATACCATGAGCCCCTTTTTCAATACCATGGACCAAAACAATACCATAAGCCCAAAACTACAAGGACGGGGTCAATTAGGCGGATCATTACCCAATACAATGGGTCAATACCATGGTGGTTACCCTTGGATTTTCACTTTTTGAGCGCTTTAGCCCATACGCGACTTGGAACGTTCTTTTCCGCGTGCATACGCGACTTCCCCTAGGCCAATCCGCGTATACCAAGAGACATACTCTTTTTCATCATACTTTGAGTACATTCTGAAATCCTTTCTTCATTGCCTTTTGTACACACTGTAGATACATCATATTTTCTTCATCAAGAACATCTTCTCTTAAGCACAACTTCATCAAGTAAGTTGTCATCATCTTCATCAAGAGGGTTGCCTTTCAAGTACAACACTCAACATCATATCATCAACAAACATCATATCACATCAGATTTACATCATTTACTAAGTCCATCAAGTCAAGCATAACTTCATCAGGTGGATTGCCATCAAGGACAACACATGTCAACAGTCGCATGTCTTCATCTTCATTCAGTGGGTTGCCATCAAGGACAACACTCTACATCATATTTCCAACAATCTCCCCCTTTGGACTTGATGGCAACCATGATGGTGTTTGGTTACCACAACAGATAGATACATTAAGGATACAATGACACCATGTCATTCTCCCTATTTGCCATGTCACTCTCTCCATTTTTGGCATCATTCAAACACCATGTTACTCTCCCCCTTTGACATCAAGGGCAAAGGGCACATCATTATCTTCATTCAAACACCATGTCACTCTCCCCCTTTGACATCAAGGGCAAAGGACAAAACCAGCAGATCAAAACCAACACGATCAAAACCAACACACTCCCCCTTTTCTCCTCATGTGGAAGAAACATTCTGCAGATCTGATATGTGCTGAAGTGGCCAAGCTCCCCCTGAGTTCATGCTGAATCTTCAAACATATTTGTCAATGAAGTACATGACTCTATGAACTTCCTATCACCAAAGACTCATACTTACATCAATTATCCATGCAAGTGGATTTACATATGAGACTCAACTACCCAACCAAGTGGGTTTACAAATTTGACTCAGCTACCCAACCAAGTGGGTTTACAAAAATGACTCAGCTACCCAACCAAGTGGGTTTATAAATTTGACAAGTCCTTACATGACTGAATAATACAATTTACAACATGGGTCTCAACAAGACCTTTTCATCAAACTACAAATATAGCTTTTAGGACCAACACCAGAAAGTCCTCAAGAAAGAGAACATATTTCAGAACCATCATAATGCCAACACTGCATTATACTCAGCAAAGCTAATGCTCCCCCTGAAACTGTGCAACCAAGCAATCTTTCCAAAAGACTAAGGCTCCCCCTTAGTTTGTGCATCCTGAAAACTTCCACCAACAAATCATCAAGGCATCTTCATCAAAACATTAGAAACAGAATTATGAGAACTGGAATACTACCAGAGATACCAAACAGTATCAGAGATACCAGACAGTACTATGACCTCTCTTTGAAGGGAAATTTGGAGCAACCAAAATTATTGAAGCAATGGGAGTTACGTACGCGGTTTGTTGCAGGAACTAGCGTACATGCATACGTGTGTTTGGGGGGGGGAAACAGCACTGTCCCAAGACTGTCTTGAATTTCAACGGATAAAATCTTTTAGCAAAACCAAAGAGTATTCGGCTAACTTTGAGCTATTGTTGCTTCACTGGACTACAGATATAACAGAATAGTGTAGTTGTGTCTTCAAGCGTCATCCATTGGTTGTAGCATAAGCCCATTAGTAACTAAGCCTTCGGATCCTTTGCAGCATTAATACATTCTTTCCAAAAGAGATTATCATATCAGAACAGCATCTTCAGATATGTGTCAAGCAATCATCCATGTGGTCCAAAATCACCATGATCTTCGAAAATGACGATGGTAGTAACCTTTAGCAGGCAAAGATCTCTAATAACAACCAACCTCCCCATGATCAAACAGCGATGTCCAGCTCATCCACAAGATATAGAAGTTGAGGACTCAAAATCTGTCATAATAGTCGCCCTGTACCGTCATGCATCATTTGAGTAGCAGAGTGTCATAAGTTGAAGATAGCGTTCATGCCAGCGGTGATGGGTAGTATTCAACGCAACCTAAGCCAATGCTCTTCAGCGAACTGCAATCACAGCGACCACCTTCAGCAGCAGGAACAATAACCCATCCTGCAAATTATAAGACTTTCATCTCAACAACGAATGCTCTTCATCATAAAGCAACCAGGCTTCATCCATAATCTTCAACACAAGAACCCATGTATCAATTCATTATCATGAGTATAACCAGAATGATGCTAACAGTGCAATCATCAGCATTCAGACTGATGCTCCCCCTGGACCTCTGCTCCATATCTTCAGCTATCAGATAAATTCTCTTATCATCAATGCATACGCGACTATGTCTGCTGGAACTCGCGTGTATATGCGACTTTGGTTAATGTAACCCGCGTATGGAAAGTGAAGCATAGAAAAATTTCATCTTCCTTCATTTCCTCCTGAGCTTGTACCTCCTGTACCTGTCCTTTTCACATCAGATGCGCTGTCAGAAGTAAACATAACCAGAATAAACAAATCCATCATGAGAGTCATCACGCATTGCTCCCTGGCAATCATTGCACTAAGTCATAATGTATCTCCATCATTCTGCAGTCAATAGAGAAATGGCTTGAGAAGCGGATGGCTATGAGTGAAATTAGAAAGTCGTTCACACATGATGGGTCATCATGTACAAATTTACAACTTGAACTTTCTGTTGAGAGCTGGAAATTTATCTACTTTCCCCAAATGTTCGTCATTTCCTTTTCTACATGTCCATACTTATTACAAGCATAACATCTCATGTGGTCAGAAAAATAAGCATAAGAATCATAAAGAGTTTTTCTAATCTTCCTCCTTTTGCAATCAGCTGCTTTATGTCCATACATGTTACATGAGAAACAATATCCTCTGAAGAGACTAGAGTACCTTTCTGAGTAGGATCTGTTTGTTTTTGGCTGAAACAATCTACTTCTGCAATTTGCTGCAACATGCCCATAGTTATGACATCTAAAGCATTCAACATCATTGAATGATTTCCTTTGAGAATTCATGATTGTTGGTTGACCTTTTGTTTCTTTCAACACTTCAGTTTTTGCATTGTCTTCCTTTGAATCATTAGCATTCCCTTGTGACCTAGATTCACCTTTAATGGTTTCATGGAAACCAAGACCATGTTTGATAGCAGGAGACCTTTGATTGCTCAGAATATTGTCCAAGGTATTAGTACTATCATGAAACCTCAAAAGTTTAATCTTTTCTTCTAATTTACTTTTGAGAGTGTTTACCTCAACCTCCAGGGCTTGACATTGCTTTGTCATGCTTTCCTCTTTGCTTCTTCCATCTTCTACTTGATCCTTTAGATTTAGAATCTCTTCTTTCAACCAATTTCCATTTTCTTCACATGTTTGTTGCAGCTCTTCATTCTTCTTCTTCGATGCTTCGAGATCTTCTTTCAGAGATATGTTTTCTGCTTCAAGTCTTGCATTCTTCTTATTTGATTTATCCAAGTCTTTTTTGAGGGAAACGATTTCTGCTTCAAGTCCTTCCTTATCTACTGATGGTAGATGTTCCTCACTCTTCTTACTTGATGCTTCAAGTTTTGCTTGTAGAGAGATGATTCCAGCTTCAAGACCTTCATTCTTCCTTTTTGATTTTTCCAGATTTGCTTTTAGAGAAACGTTTTCTGCTTCAAGTCCTTCATTCTTCTCATTTGATTCTTCAAGTTCTGCTTGCAGAGAGATAATTCCAGCTTGATATCCTTTACTTCGATTGTATACATCATCGAACATCCTTTTCAGTCTAAAACACAAAGCTTTGGAGGCAGCGTCCTTCTCATTAAATATTCTTTGTTGATCTTTGATAACTTCTTTTAAATCCTCAACATCATTGCTTGCACAGATAAGATTACAAGGATCACAATCAGATTCATCTTTGTCAACTTCTGCTGTACCGGTTTTCTGAGACATCTCCTTACCTTGAGTATTTTGCTTCTTTGCCATGAGTACTTGTAGAGCTTGGTCAGAATCTTTTTCGGCTTCTTCTAGGTTGACATCATATTCTTCACTATTGTTTGTACCACTAAGATCTTTCAAAGGATGATCCCAATCACTATCAGATTCATCTCCTTTGATTTCTGGTATCCATGTTCTCTGAAATATCTCCTTTCTTCGAATAGGCTTCTTCTTTTGCTTCTTTCCCATTGCGACGGATCTCCTTCAAGTGATCAAGCTTCTGCAGAAGGACCACGCTCTGATACCAATTGTTGGGAAAAATACTGAGAGGGGGGGGTGAATCAGTATTTACTGCATATTCAAAACTTTCACTTTTTCTTGCTTCTAAAACGCATACGCTACTTTCCTGAACCAGACTTGCGTATATACGCGGATACCCTTTACGAAACTCGCGTATACACAGATATCAATTTATGTCATTAATTCTTCACTTAAATCATTCCTTCATTCATTCATCAGATATTCAATAAGCAGTAAACATGTGCAGTAAGAACAGAATAAATCATCACACAAAGAATCACACATGAACACCAGGATTTTTAGGTGGAAACCCAAGTCGGGAGAAAACCACCGCTGCAGTTGCTCAGCCTTCAATATTTTATTATAGAGAAAACATCTTACAACATATGTGCTAGTGCAGACTCTACTAGCACGCAGGCACCCACCTGCGCTCGTTTACCAGCCTCTCCTGGAAGGGAGCCCCAACCCCCTGACTCGTTTACCAGCCTCTCCTGGAAGGGAGCTACGACCCCCCGATCTCGTTTACCAGCCTCACCTGGAAGGGAGCTACAACCCCCTGACTGAAGGCTACAACCCTCAGCACCACCTTGGACCACGTTTCATCGATTTTCACACTGGATCCAACAACTTCAATAGAACACCACTTGCAGGCCACATTTCATCATATTTTCATACTGGAACCCTTCCATTCTTTTAAGCACAACCAACAGATACATATCAATACAGATCAGATAGCAGAAACACAGCAGAACAGATCAGATATTTCATACCCCTTGCTTCAGCAAACCCTAGTTTGCATATGCGCTTTTACTTCACTGATGTCGCGTATATACGCGCTTCCGTCCACACAAACCAGCGTATACCTCAGTGTATATTTTATTGCGCATACGCGCTTTCTCTTCGCTGAAGTCGCGTATATACGCGCTTCCTCCGCGGCGAAGTAGCGTATAGATCTTCAATCATTACAGAGCAGCATACTTCATCAGATCAGATATTCAGTTCAGATCTACCCTTTTGCTTCAGACAGATGTTCGCCTAGATGCTCGCCTCATCACAGATCTAATCACTCCATAAACAGATCTAGCAGATACAAGTACATTTCAGATCTAAAGATCCCACTTCATCATTTCTTCATAAGTGCTTCATAGATTCAGATCTATCATCAATCCTTTACCCTTTCCATACAGATATACTTCATAGAGAAGTATTCATTCAAGCTCAGACATCTTGCTCCCAACCTCATGATTTGCACAATGAATTTCTTCTCCTTATATATGATTACCCTTTGTCAATACCATGAGCCCCTTTTTCAATACCATGGACCAAAACAATACCATAAGCCCAAAACTACCTGGACGGGGTCAATTAGGCGGATCATTACCCAATACAATGGGTCAATACCATGGTGGTTACCCTTGGATTTTCACTTTTTGAGCGCTTTAGCCCATACGCGACTTGGAACGTTCTTTTCCGCGTGCATACGCGACTTCCCCTAGGCCAATCCGCGTATACCAAGAGACATACTCTTTTTCATCATACTTTGAGTACATTCTGAAATCCTTTCTTCATTGCCTTTTGTACACACTGTAGATACATCATATTTTCTTCATCAGGAACATCTTCTCTTAAGCACAACTTCATCAAGTAAGTTGTCATCATCTTCATCAAGAGGGTTGCCTTTCAAGTACAACACTCAACATCATATCATCAACAAACATCATATCACATCAGATTTACATCATTTACTAAGTCCATCAAGTCAAGCATAACTTCATCAGGTGGATTGCCATCAAGGACAACACATGTCAACAGTCGCATGTCTTCATCTTCATTCAGTGGGTTTCCATCAAGGACAACACTCTACATCATATTTCCAACACAGCTAGCCTCTTTCTGAGCCTAAATTGGTTGAAAACTTCAAAATTTATGACCATTTTAATTTTTCCCACTATTTCAAGCCCTAAACAAGCTAACTACAACTAAAACTGGCAGTCCGCCGAATCTGTGGGTCTGCCAAGTTAATCCGCAATTAATATTAAGTGGTATTTAGCGCTAGTTAAGAGTGGTTAAGCACTGAACACGCGCTTTAATTTAATTGGAACTAAACCTGGATTAGCCACAAATTAAACATGTTTAAAGGTTAATTAAGCTTGGATTAATGGTTTAACTAAGCATTAGCTTTGGAGCTCGACCGGTGGTCATGGACCAGTGGTCATGTGACTCGAGGGCTAGCCCTCGCCTTCCCCCACCATACACATTTTTTAAACATAAATATATGTTGATGCCTATGGATGTTAAGAACTATACGGTATGTGGGATGGTAATTTGTGCAGTTGTGTGGTGGGAGGTCATGGGGTCGAACCCTGGCGCCTCCACCTAGACTTTGAACAAATTTTTTACACCAAATTTGAACCTTGGGGGGGGCACGTGGTGGCCCTAGCCTGCACCATATGTCGTCACCCATTTGGCCTGAAAATTAACCAATAAAACTTCACCACATCACCCCAATTCAGACAAGTGCCATGCTGCCACTTGACAGCTCACCATTTTCCAGAGAAAATGCAAAACAAATGACCCTGCATAGTCATCATGCCACGTCGGCAGTATGGAATGTTGACTGGACATATGATTTTCATTTTCTTTTAAATTTTTCCTCTTTAGCAAAGCGAACAAAACTCGTTTCCCGGAGAATCCAGAGACCATTTATCATGAAATGAAGTGCACCGTATTTAGAACAATGAGCACTATACGGTCATTCAAGTTCTGAGCCAATCTGAGAAATTTTATTTTTGAACATAAAACTGAGCCCCTGATCATTCCTCCCCACTGGAATATTTTGTGTCCCCAAAATATCATATTTAGTTTCTAAACAAGTGAGGGTACAATTCCCTCACCTTCCCAATTTCAATCTATTTGGCCTTTGAAGGATTTGTTCCTTTAAGCCCCACTCGAAGATAGTCGACACTTCCACTTGTTTATGTCCTTGTCCTCTTGTCAATTATGGTGTCTTGTTGTATATCAACAAATAAATATGGAGAAAAATATTCAATAGATGGCAGTTGAACATTCTCTCCTTGATCTTCAATCAAAGGAGGCTCATACGACCTCAAATTTTCAACATTAGCAACTGAATAAATTTGCATGTATGAAGGAAAATCAAGCTTGAAGGCATTGTTACCAATCTTTTCCAGAATTTTGAAAGGACCATAATAGATTGGTTTCAGCTTTTTACCTTCTCCTTGAAGCCTTTCCTTGCTAACGTGAATCCAAACTTCATCACCAACTTGAAACTTATTATCCACCCGATGTTTTTCATGCCTCACCTTCTATTTTACTTGACTTTTCACTAGTTCCTCTTGCACAATTTGATGAATCAAATGAATTTGTTCAATGAATTTATTTTCTTTATCTATGTCGCTATGTCCATCTATAGCTACATCGTTCCCAAAGATTAAATCCAATGGGGACTTTAGCAAGTAACCAATACATTCCTCAAATGGCGATGTTTGAGTAGAATAATGTTTTGCATGGTTGTAAGCAAGTTGAATGTAATGCAACTATTCATCCCACAACTTAGGATGTTTGCTGCAATATCCTATAAGAATATGAATGAATATTCTATTAACCACCTCGATTCGACCATCTGTTTGCAGATTAAAGGTTGTACTCTTCTTCAACTTAGTGTCCATCAAGTCCACAAACTTGACCAAAAATTCCCAACAAATCGAGAATCTTGATCACTTACAATAGATGTAGGAAACCCAAAATGAACCCAAAATTTTTGAAAGAAAAGATGATTTGTTTGTTCATTTGTAACTTGATTTTACATGGCATCAAAATACACATTTCTCTGAACCTATCCACAACTACATACAAATTATCATGACCTCTTTTCGATAAAGGAAGACCTCCTACAAAATTCATAGAGATACTCTCCCACAGATGTGACGGAGCTGAGAGTAGTGTGTACAATCCTATCTTCCTATTACTAGGCTTACTAACTGCACATAAAGAACAACCTTTAATAAAGTGTGACACACTTTCAATCATATGAGGCCAATAACAATAAATCTAAAAAATTTCCATTGTTTTGACTACACCAAAATGTTCCGCAATAAGAGAAGTGTGTGCTTCCCTTATGAAATTCACTCTCTCACCCTGTGGAATAAAAAGCTTACCAAAATGATACAATAATTTATTATGAACATGATAATCTAACTCCTCAACTTGGAAACCTTGACTCAATTTTGCATAAATATCTTGAAAGTCAGTGTCAAATGCATATTGTCCAATATAACTTTCATGTAAAACATAAGTATTCTTGAGTAAAGTAGTTGCATTAATAATAGGCCTAGAAAGCATATCAACAACCTTGTTTTATATAACTTTCTTATACCTGATGATCAAGTGGAATTTCTGCAAGAATCACATTCATTTAAAGTGCCTTGACTACTGCAATTTGGTTTTTCATTGCAAGTATTGCAATTGTTGGTGATCAGTGTGAATGAAAGTTTCCTTTCCCATCAAATAATGTTTCCATTTCTTCACACTTTGTACTAATGCATATAGCTCCCTGTCATATGTATGATAATTTATCACTGCACCATTAAAAATTTCTGAATGAAATGAAATAGGCTTACCATGTTGTAAGAGGACTATGCCCATGGCATAGTCAGTTGCATATATCTGAATCTGATAGAGTTGTCTCAAGTCTGATAATGCTAATATTGGGGCTGAACTGATCTTCTTCTTCAAAGAATCAAATGGTTTTTGTTGATTTCCTCCCCACTATAATACTTTCTTAACACTTGTCAATTCATGTAATGGAGCTTCAATATAGTAAAAATTAGCAATGAACTTCCTCCAATATTGTGCTTCTCCTAGAAAAATTCTTACCTCCGGGACTGACTTGGGTGTAGGCCAATTCACAATGACCTCAACTTTAGAGGGGTCTATCTTGAGCTCACCTCCTCCAACAATATTTCCCAAATACACTAAAGAAATTTTACCAAATTCACATTTCGACATCTTCAAAAACAAATTTTATTTTCTCAAGACATTAAGCGCCTTGTTCACATGCATGACATGTTCTTCTCATGATTTGTTGAATATCAAAATATCATCTAAGTAGACAATGAAAAACTCATCTAGAAATGGCCTTAATACATCATTCATAACTCTCATGAAAGTAGTTGGAGCATTGAAAAGACCAAAAGGCATAATAAGCCACTCAAAAAATCCTTATTTAGTTTTAAATGTGGTCTTCCATATGTCCTCTTCAGTTATTCTAACTTGATGATAACCACTTCTTAAATCTAACTTAGTGAAATACTTTTAAAACCTCAATTAATCATGCAAATCATCATTCCTTGGGAGCAGATAATGATTCTTTATCGTGATTTTGTTGAGTGCATGAAAATCCACACACATGTGCCATGTTCCATTCTTATTGGGCACCAATACAATCGGTGAACCACATGGCAAGGTAGATGGATGAATGATACCTTTATTCAACAATTCTTGGATTTTCTTCTTGATTTCTGCACTTTCCAATATCGACATGCGATACATGCCAACATTAGGGAGTGGAACATCCTGCTGCAGATGTTTCTCATGTTGGATTACCCTCTTGGGAGGTAACCCCTTTGGCTCTTGAAAACTCTCGCCATGTTGACTTACCAAATCAAACAAATCATATTCTAATATATCATCACAACCTTCAAAAGATTCAAAATCCTTATCATTCTTTTTTTTTATCATATGAAGCACAAATTTGTTGCTTGAGTTTATTGGTCTCTTCATTTTCCGAGAATGAACCATAGAGAGGTTTAGCTTTTTGCGATGAGCTCTCACAATATATTCCACCCCATATTTGAATAAGTGGTACTTGTTCTCATGGTGATAGAAGACTTCTTTCCTATTATAGAGATAGGGGCTACCCAAAAAATTCCATATATGTCAAGCAATACAACATCTAACTGAACTTCATCAATAAAGTTTGTAGTAATTGCAAACCGGAAAATGCATTTTCTTATAGCCTATAAATTTGTATATTTGTTTATCCAACCTAATGGGTATGTCTTATGATGAGGTAAGGTTTCAAGATTCAGCTTCTTTACTAAGTCTTCATAGATTAAGTTCGCTTGAGACCCACTACCAAATAGTGTGTCAATTTTTGTATGTTTTGAGATCACTCTTACATGAAACAACTCTATTCCCTTTGTGACCAAGGCTTCAATTTTAGTCCCATCTCCTGTATCGAATCCAACATCCTGTTGTGTGGTAGAAATAGTCTTTTGTTTCCCCTTATTGTTGAATTTATTATGCCTCAATTCTGGATGAAGTTTCCAACAGTGGGCTTCATCATGACCCTTTTTGGAACAATGAGTATATTTAGTTTCTCCCCTTCTTTCTTAATGGATGCATTATTCTTTTGTTTACCCTTGAAACCCTTTCCTTTTTCACCACTCTTGAATGGTTTCTTTTTACCCTCATCTTGTACATTTTTCCCTCTTGCCTCAAGGTGTGTAGCTTGCACATAGACCTCATCTAAACTAGTGGGATTAAACATGAGGATGGTATGTTTCAGGTAACTATGCAATCCACCTATGTATTTCAGCAAAATTTATTGGCTATGAAAATAAACTCCTAGCATAAGAGCTCTTCTCCTAAATTCATGAGTGTAATCTTGCACACATTGACCTTTCAATTGTCTAAAAAATTTCAAACACATAATAGTTTTTTTCATGTAAGCTAGAGGATAAAATCATTAGGGGAATTTTGAGGTATAATATGGGCCTCCTAAGGAAACTATAAAATAATAGTGGAAATAATAAAATAATATTAAATTACATCATAAAATTTTATAGGGCAAAAAAAATAAAAACTACGTTTTTAACTCGTATTTTCAACTTATCTCCCTATGGGTTTACTCAAATTTCGAGCAGGGACACTCATTGGATGAAGAATTTTATTCCTCATCCAACGAGTAGCCATCTTGCATACTTTTGATGGACATTTCTACACTAAAAATGAGAAATACATTAACAACGTGATTTCAATCATGTTTTTTCATGTATTTATCATTTTTCGTGTAGCATGGTCCATTGAAAGTATGTAACATGGGTACTCCTTGGATTCGGAATTAATTTTTTCATCCAACGAGTACACCCACTCGAAATTTGAGTAAAAACTTAGCGAGATAAGTTGAAAATACAAGTTGAAAAATTAGTTTTATTATTTTCTTATTTTTTAATATTCTTACTTTTTTACCCCAAAATGGTGAATCATCCCCCCATGGTTGACATCATCATCTTGAATCCTACCGGTTCTTATAAATTTTATTTTGATTGTACATTTTTCTTAGGAGGCCCACTTTAGACCTCAAAAGTTCTCTAATGTGCCTTTTAATGGCAACAATAAAATTTGACCAAGACATTGAGATTTTACCATGTTTCTTAATATCCTCTTGTGTCTTTGCTTCCTACCATATAAGTTGATCCATCCATTCTCAAGGAAGCCAATTGAATCTTTATATTATATTCTTGAAGGTTCTGAATTCTGCAATAAACCTCCAATTGACAAATCCAATTATCCAAATTCTCTGCATTCGCTTCGCCATTATACATTGGAAGCTCAAATTAACATCAAATTTAAGAAAGGGCGATTTACCAACTCCTTTTGAAGTATGTGTATAAACATATGGAAGAGTTGTGGTAGTGAAAGATGATGATGAGGAAGGTGAATATGCTGGTGAGGATGATGTTGGAGTGGATGGTAGCTTCTTACCATCACCATGGCCTCCTCAAACTGGAGAACCCTGTCCTCTTGGAGGCCTTGAACTCTTTGCTTACATCCTTACATTCCTTTCCTCATATAGGACTTTAACCATCTCAGTCATATCAAAGAATGCCTTCCTGAATGCTCTCTCATATTTTTTCATGATAGGTTCTCCTTCATGAGACATGTTCACTGAAGACTCAACTTAAACTTGAGGATGTGCTAGCGTTGAAGACTTTGGCAACCTTACCCTTCTTCCTCTTGACCCAACTGCAGGGTTCTCAACCAAATTCCCTTCTCTTGTTTTGAGTTTTAACCTTGTAAGCATGACACAAACTTGCAAACAATTAGATCCCTTCTTGCACAACAAAACCTAAATAACTTGAGCTCTGATACCAAAAATTATTTGAATGGATAATGTTAGTGTTGTTGTGCTAATTACTCTTTCAGATTATGAATTAAATGTCTTATGTGTGCTTAAGGGTTCAATATTTCTTGCAAATTACCAAGTCTCATGAGTTTTTTTCATGTCAATTTAGTGAGAAATTTAACATAAAAACAAGAGTTGAACAACAGAAAATAAAGTATAGAACATCACCATACATAACATCAACATAAGTATTTGATGAAGGAGTTCACCCCTCCTGGGCTACATCTCCTTGGTCCAGCTTCCATGGCTTGGGCCTCTATATTATGCTAAAATTGTCAAATTGACCCGCTTACAATGCTCTTTTTCTCCCGTAACTTGCTCCAATGAGTCCCAAATGGCCCAAAATGGTCAACTATCCTCTTTCTGAACCTAAATTGGTCAAAAACTTCAAAAGTTATGACCATTTTAATTTTTCTCACTATTTCATGCCCTAAACTAGCTAACTGCAACTAAAACTAGCAGTCCGTCGAATTTGGGAGGTCCGCCAAGTTAATCTGAAATTAATATTAAGTGGTAGTTAGCGCTAGTTAAGCGCGATTAAGTGCTAAACACACGCTTTAGTATAATTTTCACTAAACCTAAATTAGGCACAAATTAAACATGTTTAAAGGTTAATTAATCTAGGATTAATGGTTTAACTCTGCATTAGCTCTGGAGCTCCACCGGTGGTCGTGGCAGAGTGGTCATGTGACTTGGTGGCTGGCCCCCGCCTTCTCCCACCATACACATTGTTTAAACATAAATAAATGTCAGCACCTATGGATGTTAACAACTATCTAGTAGGCGGGCTGGTAACACATGTGGCTATGTGGTGGGAGGTCGCGGGATCGAAACCTAATGCCTCCATCTAGACTTTGAACAAAATGTTTACACCAAATTTGAACCTTGGGGGAGGCATGTGGCAGCCCCAGGCTACACCATGTTTCCTCACCCATTTGGCCTGAAAATTAACCAATAAAATTCACCACGTCACCCAAATTCAGACCAATGCCATGCTGCCACTTGGCATCTCACCATTCGCCAGAGAAAACACCAAAAAAATGACCCTGCATAGTCAACATGCCACTTCAGTAGTACAGACTGTTGACTAGGCATCTGACTATCATTTTTTTTTCATGTTTAGCAAAGCGAACAAAACTCATTTCCAAGAGCATCCATAGACCATTTTTCATTAAACAAAGTGTGTCATATTTAGAATGGAAAGAACTACGCATTCGTTAAGGTTCCAAGCCAATCTGAGAACTTTGCTTTTTGAACATAAAATTGAGCCCCCAATCACCCTAGATTGAAAATTTACTCTTGTATAGTGCACATGCTTATACACATGTTTTTTCCATAGAGCTTTAATAAATCTTTACAGTATGAATCTTGATTTTTGATATCCAAACAAAGCCAATTAAAAGTTTAATATTTTTTAATATTTAGATTGTAAGTTACACAAAATTAAGATGAAGACACTCTAACAAAATATTGTATTATAGTGAACCAACTAATATTAAGAAGTTACAAGTCTTTAAATGATAAATGGAAAAAAATATATTTGCATTAAAAATAAAAGGAAAAATAACTCTTTATTTTTTATATCCAAACAAACCCAAGATTAGAAAGTTTTTGCAATGTGCAATCATTTTCCACATGATTATTTTGGAAATTACATCCAAAAATATTCATTGCAAATTTTGGAAAATGCATCATGAGTAATACCTAAGAATATTAAAGAAAACCAAGAAAAGCAGAACGATGGAAACTTTACCCTTGTATAGTGCACATGCTTCTACACATATTTTTCCATAGAGATTTAATAGAGCTTTACCGTATGACTCTTGATTTTTTATATCCAAACAAAGTCAATTAAAAGTTTAATAAATTTTAGTATTTAAAATATAAGTTACACAAAATTAAGATGAAGTCACTCTAACAAAATATTGTATTTTAATGAACCAATTAACATTAAGAAGTTACAAGTCTTCAAACTATAAATGGAAAAAAATATGTAAACATTAAAAATAAAAGGAAAAATAACTATTGATTTTTAATATCCAAACAAATCCAATTAAGAGTTTAATATTTAAAATATAATTTACACGAAATTAAGATGAAGCAACTCTAACAAAATATTGTATTCCAATTAGACAATTAACAGTAAGAAGTTACAAGTCTTTAATCCAACCCAAAATAATATTTCTTGTTCCAAACCCACCAATCAGGCCTTCCATTTACAATAATTAAAATTCTTCATCCGGAGAGGCCAAATTTCAGACTATGGCCGAATTCAAGGGCCTAGCTTCAGTATTTTTCATGATCCAATTCACAACTTGAAGTACACAGGGTGCCCAAATGGAAGTTGATAAGTTAAGGCTTCAGTTCAGTATTGCACAGTAGTGATTTAATGTTTAGTGATTTACTTTTTCAAAATATAGTTTTTAAAATAATTTAGCTCCAAACGTGTTATTCCTTTGGTGTACCTTTTCACTTTAGGGTCAATTTCTAGTTCTTAATTTTTGGTGGTGACATTCAATTTTTAGTTCAATTAAGTTATATTTAAGCTATGTGGCATGTATTAGCTACTATGTAAGCTTTGTTTATTGTAGTTTTTTGACTTAAATTTTATTTTTTTATATTGCATCATGATTTAAAGTTGAATTTTGAAAATATATAATAAAGGTAATTTTATTGAGATAAATGATTGAACCAAATTCATTCAATAATAAAAATAGGCAACTGAAAAATATGAAGAAAATATGCAAAGAAAATCAATTAATATGCAGTGTTATTGATTTTGTTTTTGAAATTGATGAGTTTCCATAGTTAGTAAAAGTCAAAAAAATAAAGACAGCTATTTTTTTTTGGAAAAAAATCAATTATGGAAAAAATATAAATTTTGAAAAAAAAAATATGATAATTAATTTATGAGGACACTTCTTTTTATTTTTATTTAAAAATTAAAATTAAAATTAAAAATTTAAAAAAAAAAAAAAAATCTAAAATTTTGATTTTAAACCACATAAAATTAGTCATCCACCAATTAAAAAAAAAAAAATCTAATTTAAAAAAATTCAAAAAATAATTTTCAATTTCAAAAAAATAAGTTTAATAATTCATTTGACCAAAACTTTAATAAACTTTGGAAAGTTTCTAAAAAAAAATGCAAATTAATTAAAAGTTAAAACATTTTGATCCAAACTAATTACAGTATACTCTATTTCACTAAGTTTAATAAAAAAATAAAAATGCTTTCACTATTTTAATTAAAAATTCAATATATTATTTTAAAATTTTAATTATAAATTTATATAACAATATTATCTTAACCAGTATCCTATCTTATTGATAAAAGCAAAATATTAAAAATTGAGATTTTTTTTACTATTTTAATTAAAAAAAAATATTTATGTCTTTTTAGTATTTTATTTGAAGCTTTATAATTTTATTTATAAAAATAAATATTAAATTTATTTATTTTAAATATATTTTATCTTTATGTATTTTTAGTATTTTAATTGAAGCTTTATAATTTTATTTATAGAAATAAAATATTAAATTGTATTTTAAATTTATTTATTTTTAATATATTTTCTAATTAATTTTAGTTATAAAAAATTGTTAGAATCACAAATTTAAATTATAAATTTACATAGTTTAAATGTTTAAATGTTTTATTAAAAATTACATCACTTATAGTCAATCTAGATCCATATGAACTATGAATCTATCACACCTCTAGAGGAAAAGATCAATCTAGATACTTTGACCATTTTAATTAAAAAATTATATTAACACTTCTTATATATATATATATATATATATATATATATATATATATATATATATATATATATATAAACAGAGTTTTTACAGAACATTAGGGCGTTGAGTAATATGCATCAAGAGAAATTTTGGCTTCGTGGGGGAGACTTTAACATGATTCTCAATCTATCAGAAAAAAAGGGAGGAATACGAAGAGAAGAACCAGAAATGGAGCTATTCAGAGATTTATTAACTAATCTGCGATTAGTAGATATCTCCACGGTGAATGGAAAATTTACTTGGAATAACCGGCGTGGAGAACATCATCAAGTTGCATCTCGGTTGGACCGATTCATTGCCTCAGAAGCTCTGGTAAGTTTATATATTTATTATGAATTAGCTATTTTACCAACGTTGGGATCAGATCATTGGCCAATTAGATTGGAAATCGATGTCAAAGCAGCTCTGAACAATAGGCCTTTCCGGTTTGAATTATTTTGGTTACGGGATCCAGGATTTTTAGAAAATGCTAAAAACTGGTGGAATTCACATCAGATTACTGGCAGAAATAGATGCATTATTTTCAATTAAGATTAAAGAAACTAAAAGCAGAAATCAAATGATGGAATCGAATAGAATTTGGTAATATCCAACAGGATCAGATAAGATTGACAAAAAAGATGAAAGATATTCAACAAAGAATAATTATATATGGCCACACCAAAGAGTTAGCAATTGAAGAAGGTAATACACTTAGCCAGCAAGAAGAACGCCAGAAACAAGAAGAGATTTTATGGAAAAAAAATCACAGATTCAATGGTTAAAAGAGGATGAGCGAAATACAAACTTTTTTCATAAGACAATGATACAGAGAAGGAAAAATAATATAATCTTTTCTTTAAAAGATGCAAATGGAGATCGATCGCTAAAGCATGAGGATATGGAGAAGGAGCTGCTTGCTCACTTTCAACATTTTCTTACGGATTCTAATCATAATAGACAAGCAGCAATTGATAAAATAACTGCCCTTTATTCCTAGAGTGGTTACCAGGGACTAGAACCTAGCGTTGCTCCAGGAAATCATTCTACAGGAAGTTGAAGAAGTAGTCATGAATATGCCCAGGAATAAAGCCCCTAGACCGGATGGGTTTACAAGTGAATTCTTCAAAGCTTCATGGCATTTCAAGAGTCAAGACATCTTAGAGGTAGTTGAAGAGTCTAGAAGACATAAGACTGTATATCCAGCCTTTAATGCCACCTTCTTAACTCTTATACCTAAACAGGAAAATTCTGATACTCCTATTGGCTTTAGGCCCATTGCTCTTTGTAATGTTATTTATAAAATTCTCTCCTCCATAATGGTGAATCGACTTAAACCTCTACTGCCCAAATTGATTGCTTCGAAACAGACAGTTTTTGTAAAAGGCAGACAAATCTTGGACGGAATTGTGACCGCCCAAGAAGAAATACACTCCTTAAAAACTCAAAAACGGAAAGGAATGCTAATCAAATTAGACTTGTCTAAAGCCTATGACTGAATCAATTGGCATTATCTGATCGAGGTTATGCGAGCATTTGGGTTTGATGGTAGATGGCTTCAATGGCTACGTTCTTTTATTTCTTCTCCAAATTTCTCAATTTTACTGAATGGCATCCCAGCTCAACCATTTAATAGCTCCCGAGGCCTTTGTCAAGGAGATCCCTTATCTCCGTTTCTTTTCATTATAGTTGCAGAAGGTCTAGGCAGATTAATTAAGGCTCATCTTGCAGAAAGGAAGTTGCAAGGCTTAAAACTGTGGGGACCAGATCTTCCTTTGACTCATCAGTAGTTCGTGGATGATATCTTGTTGTTTTGTCAAGCGTCGGTGAAAGAATGAAAAGTTATTCTCCATATCCTCAAAATCTTTATGGCAGCTTCAGATACCCAGATAAATAATGAAAAATCTAATTTCTATTTCTTTAATTCTAATCTTGCTACTCAAAAATTTTTAGCCAAAACTTTGGGGTTTAAAATTGGCTCTTTTCCAATGCAATATTTGGGCATGCTCTTAAATCCCGGTCCAGTAAGAAATGCAGATTGGAAGGACCTCACTCTCCATGTGGAGAAAAGAATTAATAATTGGGCATTCCGAGTTCTCCACGCCCCTGGTAGACTCATTATGTTAAAATTTGTGCTTCGATCCCTTCCACTTTACCAACTGTCTAGCAGATCTTGTCCTAAAGGGATTTGTAATCAAATGGTGAGTCTGTTCAAGAAATTTTTATGGCAAGGTGCGCAATTCAATAGGAAGTGGGCTCTCGTAACTTGGGATAAATTAGTCAAACCGAAATCTGCATGAGGATTGGGACTTCATGATCCTTTCATTTTGAACACTGTAATGGGAGCTAAACTTTGGTGGAGATGGATTCAGGGTGGAAATGACCTATGGAAGAGTATATGGGTCACTAAATATGATATGCCACAAACAGTTTCAGGTAAATTGAAAGTGGATATAGTGCTACAAGGTTCATCAATTTAGAATCTGGCAGTAATGAACAGGTACTTAATTCATTCGCATAGCTTTTGGGAAGTACGGGAAGGTCGTACAGCTCTCTTTTGGGAAGATTCATGGCAGCAAAGAGAGAAACTGTTCAGCCGGCTTGATTTGGGGGAAATTTTCTTTTCACAAATAAACCAAACAATAGGCTTATTCACAACTATTGGTGTCAGTAACAGAATAATCAGTGGAGGAAATGGAAAGATAAAATTCATTGGCCGGAAGCTCCGGATACACAACAATGGGAAAACTTGGCCAAAGAACTCAAATCCAGGAAATTATGTCATGAAAATGGTTCAGATATTCTCAGATGGGGCTATCAAACAAAAGGAATGTTTACTATCAAATAAGGCTATTATATTCAATCCCAAAATTCTTAGCACAATGAACGAACACTATGGCAGAAAATTTGGGTATTAAAACATTGGCCAAAAGTAAAATATTTTCTATGGTTGTTAAGCCACCGTAAGATTTTGACATGGGAAAATTTGCAAAAACGAGGAATGTTTGGACCATCCTGATGCTACCTATGTCATGCAGGAATCGAAACAATAGAACATATTCTTAATACCTGCTCAACGGTACAGACTCTCTGGCGACGTTTAGAACAACTATTCAAACAAACTGATCAAAATAATCAGAGTATCACAGAAACTATCCGAACTTGGCGAAAGGGAGGTTTTAAATGTCAAGTGTTGAACAGAGCCTGGAAACTATCACTTGGGTTTCTTCTTTTGAATATATGGAAAGAAAGGAATCATAGGGTTTTTAGAGATGAAGAACAACCCATGAATCAGATCTGGCAGTGATTAATTGAAAATATTCGTGAAACTATTTTAGTGGAAAGATGGTCTAAGGAAGATTGGCAAGCTGAAGGTTTGGAAGCTCAAATGCTGGCCTATTTACATTTAAAACCTCAAATGTTATATAAAAATATTTGGAAGTACAAACCGCCACATCAAACAATAGAGGAATAGTGGCAGGTCCCTCAAAATGGATTTCTTAAACTCAATTATGATGGAGCATCAAAAGGAAACCCAGGTCAAGCAGGTACTGGAGGGATTTTTCGAAACTCTAAAGGGGAATTCTGTTGGATTTATGCCTTAGATTTGGGCTTTGCCACAAATAATGAAGCAGAACTAATGGTGGTAAAACAAGGCCTACTTATTTCCATTAGAGAAAATTACCAACGACTTATTGTGGCGGGAGATTATGCAATGGTTATAGGTGTTCTCAATAAGTTACAGCAAGGGTCGCCCTCGGATAAAATCACCAAAAGTTGGAAAAAAAAAGCTCTCATTCAGGAAATAATAATATTAATTAAATACATCCAGTATTTGATTCCAAATCATATTCGCTGACAAGGAAATGAGGCGGCAGATTATTTGGCCAATTGGGGCTGTAAAAACTATGATAGATCTATGGAGACTCGTCCAACTGATGTAATCTGGAACATTGAGTTACACTCCCTTCAAATTATTTTACAAAAGGATCTCAGAGAAAATGTAGAGCAACGATCCCCCGATTGAGGTGTGCATCATTCGAGATTGTAATTATAAACCGATTGACAGGTGGGTGGTTTTCGTCATTCATGTATTTATTAACCATGATGAGGCAGTACTCACTGCACTCATGGAAGCATACGGGAGATAAGGGATTAATGAGGTTTACGGGAAGACAGCCTGTGTTGTCAGGAAGGCAAGGGAATGTTCTGGCGATAGCAGGTTATTTGAATTGGCAACTTCATTCTGCCATGCATTGTTCATCAGCAGTGGAAACTCTGAGGAAGCGCAGGAGGACAAAGGTAGCCATACCCTGCATCAAACAAGCTGCTTTGCGGGGGTATGTATTCATCATTCTTCTATCTATGCTCGTTGATATATTCTGGGAGATGTATTGCTCGAGGATAGTTTTGTTTACTTGGTTTAAACTGTGGGATTATGGGTTTGTATCTCCTCTTTTAATTCCTGTAGATCCCTATTTCCGTTACCCTTGTCACCTTTATTGCAATTCTTCTGTTCTCATAATGGTTCTCGCCAGGGCATCCCGTGTTCGGAATTCTGGTGTCGGGTGGGTTAAAATTTCAAGGTCTATTCTGTATGGGAGCTGTTGGGTTTGTTGGGTTCTGCAGTCCTTTGTTTATCTTAACGCTATGTGGGTTAGAATTATAGTTTCTCTTCTGCATGGGCGTTGTTGGGTTTCTCTTCTACATCTCTAGTATGTTTGTTTCTTTCCTGCTGTCAGTGGTAGTTGGTGGACAGATATGTATGTCTAGTTTTATGCAGATATAATCTGGGGCATGGGTTACCCGTTTTAGATTTTGCAGACTCCTAGTAAGTGGGTTTTTACTTCGACCTGTTGTCCTCCCTTTGTACTGTCAAATCATCGTGTCTGCATATCCTTGTCTGTTTGTTGTAGTATCGTGTTCTTTGTTTATATCTAGGCCATCTGTCTCTAGGATTGGATTAACTATTTTCAATTGACTCCTTATAGAGGAAGAAACATGTCTTCTGCACTCAATGGAACTCTGCTAGAACCAACTGGCAATTTTGCTGATAGAGTCCAAAATTTAAGTGTTTGTTATTTCTTATCTCTGTTCATTCTTAGGCTAGTCTTCATCATGGTCAAGAGACAGACTCGTAACCCCATAGCTGTTAATCCTGATAAAGGCAAATAGAAGCAGGTACAGCCTAAAGTTAGCCTCAGGAAAAGAGGAAGGAAGACGAGACAAGAGGTTTTACAAAACCTCTTTGAAAATTATGTTATTGGCAATTCTTCCACTATCAGACAAGAAATTCGAGGATGGGAGCGGTAAATTCAAACTGATGAAGAAGATAATGTTGCTGAAGCAGAAATCATGGATTTCATCACAGATCCTGGCAATACCCGTGGTCGTTTATCACTGTTTCATCAAACAGTTCATACTTACTGGATTGTAAAATGCCTCTTGGATAAATCTATGCAGAGTTTTCCCCCTCATCAAGAGAAGATTTAACCACGAGTAGTGGATTTGTTACAGGATATTTTTAATCAGTTGAACCACATCAAAATCACTTAGTATCAAGCTACTGATCGTATCAGGAGAATTGATGATTGTGTAGGCAGAATTGAGAAACAACTCCAATAGCTGCAACAAGTGGATATGCCTGGATCCACAGTAAAAGATCCAGCACCGATTGACTCCTCTGATGGATAGCAGTTTTAGAGTCTACTCATGTTTATCATATGCATTTTTGTTTTTTGCAAGGACATATATCAATCTATAGACTTGTAGATAATCGAGTAAATATTCAATTAGCTAATGAAGTACATGGTCGAATGAAAATGTTTCAATTTTGGTTGGATTTTCACGCTCTAAGGTGGCCAATAGACCTGGTTTCCTACAGGCAGGTTAAGGCCACAGATTGAATTTTATTTTTGTAACTTTCTTTCAAATTATAAATAGAAAATAGCGAGGTACTACCAAATCGACAATATATATATATATATATATATATATATATATATATATATATATATATATTCCATGTAATCAAGCACCATACTCTCTAGTCTATAAGTATGGTAAGTTCAATAACAAGAATCAAAGTTATGAGCTCACACATTATTTGTGGAAATTGAATTTAATTGGGGAGGATAATAATCATTTCTCTCAACCACCAAATAAGCTCCATTAATGTAAAAGTTCATATTTATATTATATTCAGAAGTTAACATATGATATTTGTATCTCAAAATTGATATTCATCATTATTTTAATTACTAGCATATATCCATGTTAATCTCGTATTTATGAAGCATCAAGAGGTATCAAATATTTTGAGATGCAAACCTCTTTTAGAGTACAAAAATTGAAGAAAAGTTTGCACCTAGATAGATTTTTGACACTTAACACATTTAGGAATAACATGAATCTATGCTTGTTATATATATATATATATATATATATATATATATGGTGCAAACCTCTTTTAGAGAGAAAATCTTGAAGAAAGGTTTGAGAAATTCTTGGCACTTGATAATGAAGGATTAACATGGATCTATGTCGGTTACAAACGCACACAACATGTTCCAACTCCATGGTGAGCATGGGAGAAATTTCACGTCTCCTTCAATTTGAGAAACACACTAGTAAAATGTTTTAACCATTAAAAAAAAGAAAAAAGAAATGCTTTATATAAAATATAAAATCGTTGAAAAATTTTACTCAACATGGTCATTGAAATATTTTGTTTAAGATCCGCATTGTACATACCCCTTGTGTCTTGTATTATAAAAAACCTCAATTTTTTTGTTATTAATATAATGTGTGTGTGATGTTGAAATATTTTACTCAACTTGCATATTGAAATATTTTATATTTAACGCACATTCAAAAAAATTTAGTTATTGATATTTTGTAAATACCACATATCACCTTGGATAGGGTGATGCATGACACATTAGAGGCACCGCCACCTTATGCAATTAACACAGATAATGTGTCACACATCCTGAGTTAAGCTCCCGTACGTGGACCACTTTAAGTGTTTAAGGTTTTAAGTGAATGGTGTTAATGCTCCAATTGTTCTTTGTGATGTTGATGCTACTTGTGTGAAGGCTTGGATGGATGGTGGTAGTCATTATTCCATCCCCATCATTTCCAATGCCCACCTAGTTATCGGTTTGGAAAAATTTGGACTTGGTTGTTTCTTTTCCCCTATTATTTGTTTCCTTCTTCGCTCTCTCTATCTCACAGTCATTGTCACGAGATCTCTTTTCCTTGCTTCTTTGTAGATAAGGGGGGCAGTCTCTTGGGTTGTTGGTTCTCTTTGTTTTTTTTGGTTTGCAATACTTGCTTCATTAGAACCCTCGGCTTTGGTTCTCTACAAACTACAACATGATAAGGGAAAATTCTAGGTGTTGCAGGGGAAATAACGATCAAGGGGAGTAGGGGGTATTGAGCTTGTTAATGAGCCAACACCTTAGTTTGGGCTTTTGCGAAGCAAATTCTAGAACCACTTTGTGAGGAGATTCAAGATATGGAATCAACTGTAGCTATGGAATGTGCATGCATTTTTTATTCTGAGGTTGTGGTGCAATTTCATATAAGGCGCCTAACCCAATGTATATTTGAGGAAGACAAAACCAATATCTCTTTCCCATTAAGCTCTATTGTAAACTATAAATGTTGTTGGGGAAGGTCATCATAGAACAAAAGGAAACCAAAGATGAAATATTTTTAATGTTGGATAAAGTAATTCCGAATGAAAAGGAAATGAGGCTTTGCCTCAAACATTTTTAAGACTAGCTTCCTCATGCCCCTGATCCAGTTGGCTATAGCAAGGAGTGCCCCATCACTATGAAGGTTGATGTTTCAAATTCCACTTTATTTTTATGCCTTTTTTTCTCAATTTTTTTGGCTTTATAGTATAATTAGGCATAGGAATTTTGGTTTGAGATGCTTTCTTTTCAAGCATTATATAGCCATGTATTTTATGTTTTTTCTTCCATGAAATTATAATAATTCTTAACTCTTTGGTTTCAAATAAAAGTGTATTTTGGAATAGACTCCATGTTATTTTGTCAGTGGTTTGTTTTTCCCAATGGTAGACTAGTAACATGGGCTTGAAGACACTATAATTTCCTCATATTATAGAAATTTAACTTACAAAAAAAGGCCATATATTAACTCCATATTAAAAAATAAATAAATTACATATCTCCCTCACAATGAAAAGTGAATATATATATATATATATATATATATATATATATATATATATATATATATATATATATATATATATATATATCACATGACAAAATGAATCACAAATCTTCTTCATTAATATTATTTTTAGATGTCACATGTTAACTGCATATTGAGTAATGAAAGAAGTACACACCCGGTTGTACTAAAAAGTAAAAAGTAATTATAATTTAAATTATTAAATTTTTACTTTCGATTATTTTATTTCCCTCAAGAAAGTTGATGTAAAATTAAACTAGAAATTGATGTATTTTATTTCTGGTTGTGAAAAAAATGTTTTCTTTTTTAAATGTAAGTATTATTTTATTAGTTTTAAATATAACATTATGGGAAAGGAACGGGACCATGCCTTTGCTTGGATTGGATGGGATCATATTACTAAGCCCAAGGGGTGGGGTGGTTGGGGTTTAAAGGAACTATCTAAATTTGCATCAGCTTTGGCGGTTAAGATGGGTTGGCATCTTATTGATGGCCACATCTTGTGGCAAGAAGTGACCTGCTCAAAATACATCACACCTCGCACTCCTTTGGAGTGGATTAGGGGCAACATCCTTCCATCTCTGGGGTATTCTATTATATGGAAAGTCATTACAAGATCCATTCACCTGATCAAGAAGGGCTTAGCATGGCACATTGGATCTGCTACCAAGGTCAGAATTGGCGAGGATGCTTGGTCAAGTTGTGGTCAAGATTTCAACTACCTTTGGACATCAAGTTCCATTTGGCTCAGTCTTGCATATTATATCTATCTCAGGTTGTTGATCCCATTCACATCACTTGGGCCTCACAAGCATGCCTATTGGCACATGATCTGAATATACCTATCGACAGGCAGCCTATCTAGAACAGGTACATTCAAGCACTCTAGGCCACTAACACTCAACTCAATGACCATGACAATGATCTCCTTTGGGCCCTTTCCCCCAGTGGTAGATACATCCCGAAAATTGGCTACACCTCACTCTGCGCGACACAGGAACCTCAAACAAAGCAATGGTGGTGGAAACTTATTTGGAAATTGCAGGCTCCCCCTAAAGCTATATTACTCATGTGGTGTATTCTTTCAAATTTCATCCCTACTGTGGATAATATTTATAGACATTCTTTCCATGGACCCTCTAGATGTTGTTTTTGTCTCTCACAAGCCAAGGAAGTTATGCATCTCTTCCTAGATTTCCCAGTAATTAAACAGCAGTAGTACACAACATCTTCTATGCTAGGATGCTCTCATACTTGGCATGGCCCTTTAATTTTCTCAGCATGGACCAATTGGTGGCAAGCTGCAACACAATCCAAAGAGAGGAACATCCCTCTCCTCATTACCTAGGGGATCTGGATCAACAAAAATCGGTTCATATTTATGGACAAGCCAGTCGATTGGGATAGTTCCTACAATAATATTATTTCCATTTATCATATCATTCCAGATGATGAACAACCATCTCATAACAGGACTATCATTCCTGAAACAATCAATCACTCTATCCATGGGCTTATTTTGATGGGGCATCAAACAACTTTCGATGTGGGTGGGTGGGGGGGGGGAGGAGGGGAGGGGGGGGGGTGTTGTTTGCACATTTTGGATACACATTATTTTCATATTAAGATGGGGGAGGTTTCAGGTACAAATAACTATGAAGAACTCAATAGTCTTCGGCTCCTACTTATTTTCTCCCGTGAACAAGGATGCAACAAGATTCTGTTTTTTCGGGATTCACAACTTATTATAAACTGGTTCAATTTACATACTCATTATCATACACATACTCTATTTGTATTATTGGATGAGGTTCTCATGTTGAAATCTATTTTTGACACTATCTCTGTCACTCACATTTACATGCAGAGGAATCAAGTGGCCGACCAAATTTCCAAAGAAGCATTGGAGCTAGAGTGGGGTTGGTGGCACATATTGGAGCACAATGATGCACAGAAGTACCAATACTATCATCTTCCCTTCATAGATGATATTCAGGCACTGGACGCAGTCATCCTATGACTGTAATTTTATTTTTTTGGCACATTTTTGGCGGCATTACTCATACAGTAATATGATGATTGTTCTTTATATTTAAATTTCTAGCTTTATATGATCGGCAGCTATCTTTTTTGTATTCATTATACATACCATTAGTAGATTAGATGTAAACAGTTATCTGATTATCTGACACATATTTGACTATTCGGAGTATGGAATAATTATCATGAACCTGCATACTTTTGATATGCTACTAGATGCAACATGTAATTTTCTTACCATTAATGAAAAATTACGAATTTTTTCCTGGGAAAAAACATTGTGGGACACATCTCCTCCATAATGAGCTATAGAGGGTCTCTTGACATAATTACTGGACAACATCTCCATCATATTGGGTTGTAGAGGAGCTCTTCGCATAATTACAGGACAATGTCTCCCCCATATTGGATTGTAGAGGGCCTCTTCGCCCAACAATTATATTAGCAATTGCACCACATGTTACAAAAGAAACGTCGTAAGGAAATAACATAGGAAAGAGTAGCATACAAGAAATAAGATGTTGCAGAGAAGTAGCCATCGTGAAGGAATGAAAGGAAAATTTTGCTTCCATGGAATCACGTTGTGGAGGTTTTAAAGATATTGATGATAAGAGTTATCAACCAGAAAGATACAGTTCTTAAACTCTGAAGCCTCTTCTTGATTGAAAACATACTAAACTGATAAGATATAGCTTAAGAGAAATAATTTAAAAACTTATTGGCACAATTGTTACATAATAATTTGATGCACAACTTGTATAGTAGTAAATGTCATCTTGCAACACATCCAAATAAAATAACTGAAGTAAATACTATCAGTTGGTTTTCAATGCATTTATGTAATTAAAATAGAGCTAGGAACTTTTGAAGACTACTTCATTGAAAATTAGAAGCATCTTCATGTTTGGTTTTCCAAGATGGTCGTGAATAACTCTCTGGATCACTTGGATCATCACTGTATTTCTTTCACTATTATTTAACAATCTCGAGACAAAATGAGTGATCAATTTATGAATGGAAACACCTACAGACATGTCACAAACATCAGTTGGTTTTCAATGTCAATTTATAAGGTTGATATCAATGCTTGTAAACTATTATAAACATAAAAAATGAAAGGCTTACTAAACAAATGATAAAATAACTTGTCATCAACATAAAACTAAAATGCCTCAGATGTGGGTGACAGAACAGACACGAGTGATAGCCACATCCTAGATAACATAGATCTCCAATGCAGAGCTTCACCTTATACGAATCCAAATATCATTAGCCTCTAACAAGAACCTCACAAAACCAAAAAAGATGATGAGAGGATGGGTACTGCATCACCATGCCCTTAACATCACCTCACATCTATCACCATTAATGTCCATCATGATTAACCAGTATCATAGCCATACCTCCTCACCCGAGCCTGCTCAGGTTCTCAATTATAGCTCACAAACACATGCAAAGGCCACTCATCTCCATCCTCACAGATCTCATCCCCACCCCTTTATAATGCTAAGCTATCTACCCCTTTCCTCACTCAGCCTGTTTCCTTTTTCTTTCTCTCCCCTCACTCTGTTTCGAAGTCCCTGTCCTTGAGTGGAGTTACACAGCTTCCCTAGGAGTGTCGCTCTCCATCCTGCGAATTAGCCCCCCAGACATTTCTTCCCTTGCAGCCCCAGTGTGACTCTCGTCTCCTTTTCTCGTTCATGTGTGCCTCTTTTTCTCTTGACCTGCTCACCCCATTCCAGGTGTGCAATGGCTCCCAGACTACGCCAACACACTATCCGAGGTGGTCAGAGAGGGGCTCTCCTTGGATGATATCATCACGGTGAGGATAATCATCTCGATTCGATTGATGGCTCCTCTTCTAGCACTTTTTCTAGCAATCGTCCTGATCCCGAGTAGTACACAGAATCCTTCAGGCAAGTTATGTAGCGAGGTGGTCATGGTTCCAGGAGGACCACCTTCTCTCCCCAGCCGCACTCTCTACATCGCAACCTTTTTCCCCTGACAACACCGGAGAAGGATGATGAGGACACGAACATCTAGGTCATGGACTCTGATAGCATCTAGACGCAGGTTCCCGATGGCATAGACCTAACTCCCCCATCCTCTACACTCCTGTGAGCATTCCCAAGCGTACTGCGGCCGATGTGGAAGCAGCTATTGCGCAGGCTCTAGCTTGTCCTATCAAGGAAGAGAACCCCAACATTAATGATGAAGATTATGAGTAACGTCTGCGTTACTGCACAGTTTTCCTCTATTTTTTGTCAAGTATGCCCTGAGAGCTTTTCTTCTATCATTTACTGTGTGTTTTTAAGATATGCCAGCGCTACTACGCATAATTTACTTCTCGGTTCTAAGTTTTTTCTAGGTTGGTTTCCTCCCCTGAGGCAGCCTAGAAACAGTGTAACAAAGGCTGGGATTGGTTAAGCATATCTTTCCAACCCAGCCTATAGCATATGTAGCTTTATGTTTCCGAAATTAATAGAATAGCTCAACTTACCAAAAAAACATAAAACTGAAATGATTAGCATATATCATTGCAGACATGGTTACAGTTTTTCATGGATAACCATTCTTTCATGGATTAGGTGGTATGTATTAGCAAGAAAAATATTAAATTATGTTATAAGTAATGCAACTGCTACAGGAACTATTCATAGTCCTTAATTATATACTCAAAGTTCTTTAACAATACTAATCAAGTGTCTAAAGAATCCATCATCACTTCCAAAATCACATATTTAAACATACAAGTTGTAAAAATTGATTTTGTTTCATAAATTTTAATAGAATCATGTGCTCAAATCTAAGATATAGTTCTTAAGCTCTGAAGCCTCTTCTTGATTGAAAAGATACTAAACTAATAAAATATAGCTGAAGAGAAAGATTTAAAAACTTCTTAGCACAACTTGTATAACATTAAATGTTTTTATATATATATATATATATATATATATATATATATATATATATATATATATATATAAATTTAATTTAAAAAAAATAAAAAATTTATTTATTTTAATACATTAAATAAATAATTATTAATTTAACAAATAATTATATCAAGAAAAGGCAAGGACCATGTTACAGTGAAATATTACTGCAATATTTCTTCCTTGAGCCTTACAAATCATGAGGCCTATGTTGAAGTTAAGTTAAAGACCTTGTCTAATCATGCCAACATGAATGCCTCATGAATAAAGAAATAGATCATGATTTTCTACCTTCAAAATCAAAGGTTGTTTTGGTCCAGTTCCTCCATATTTAATCTTGACCACTTCCTATTGATTCACCTATGTATTATTTCCTTCATTATCTTTCAAACTATTCAAAATATCACATTGTTCTTTACCAGTGATCTCCTTGGTGATTACCACGTTCTTTTTTTTCAGGATCGTTGATATGAAGTTGGTTTCTTTTTTTCTTTGTAAAGATAGTAAAAAATGTATGGAGACATGGCTTTCATCACTTCAAGAGAAGTAAAAATAAGGCTATTGAGAAAATAACTCCAACAGCGAGAGAGATTCGGTAGCATTTATGGAATTGGCAAGCATGTCTTGTTCTGTGGTGTTGGCTACTCAACATAGCATTCTGGATCTTGTGTAGAAGAAATGAATTTTTATTTAGCTTATATTACATTAACCATGAAATTAGAAAAATTCATGTCATACTTTCCATCACATTTGTAGAGAAAATTATAACATAGTATCGCACTTTTCTTAACAAAGCTAAATGCTCCTATATGAAACAACTATGGATTTCATCACTTAAGAGTAGTAAAAACAATTTTATTGCAAAAAAAAAACTCCAACACATTTTTAGAGAAAATTATAACACAATATCACACTTTTCTTATGAGAGCTAAATGATCCTATATGAAACAACTATGGATTTCATCACTTAAGAGCAATAAAAATAAGTTTATTGAGAAAAAAACTACAACACATTTATAGAGAAAATTATAACACAATATCACACTTTTCTTATCAGAGCTAAATGCTCCTATATGCAACAACGATGGCTTTGATCAGTTCAAGAGAAGTAAAAACAAGTTTATTAAGAAAAAATCTCTACCACTGAGAGAGATTTGGAAGCAACTGTTGAATTGGTGAACATGTCTTGCTCCATGGTGTTGGATATTGGGCATAGATTTCTTGATATTGTATACAAGATTGTAACTTTGCATATATCTTATACTACATTAACCATGAAATTGTCAACATTTATGGCACACTTTCCATCACATTTGTAGAGAAAATTACAATAGAGTATCACATTTTTCTTATCATATCTAAATGTTCCTATATGAAAAAACTACCTTGTGCCTCATAGTTTAAATTTTTGCTACAAGCTCGAATAAGAAGAGAAATAAGGATCTTGTTTGGGACTTGAGATATACTCCTTCTCTTCATATCTAGACTAAATCTTAATAAAACAAAACTCACCATACTTTGAATTTTTGAAATAAATATCTTAAAAATTAGAATATCAATTTAATACATTTTACTCAATTGCACATTTAACAATATTCATTTAAAAAAATACAAATACAAATTACTATTTTAAATAAAAATAGTACAAAGAATCACATTAATTTCCATGGCCCTCATGTACATTCTTCTTATTACTTATGTTTGTAACTTATACTTAATCACATAGTGTCAATTTTTTAAAACTATAATCTACAAGTCTCACTTTTTATAGCTTTGGTGGAAGGATAGAGTATCTACATTCCCTTACTCTTTAAGAAGCATCCTCAATTAGTGTACCACTAGCATCGGCATCCAATCTAAACATCTTAGATTATTCTAAATTGATCAAGTGTATATAATTTTTAGGGTGGTGTTCTATGTGCACTAAAATTCCCATGAGGTCCATCACTATGCATGGGGTTCATTGCAAGCTTGGATATATTCTATGAGTTGTTGTGATTTTTTGCTTGTGGCTACAACTTAGTTTCGGTTTTCACCTAGTTATCATGATTCAAAGCTTTGTTATCATCTAGATCCTTATAGCATTAGATATATTATGTGAGCTAATGTAAAGTTTTGTTTGTCACGATGATTCAAAAATCAGTTATTATACCACAATATTGACTTTCTCATTGTTTTTTTTTTTATGAACCCTTTAAAAAAAACCACAAGAACATTTGATTTTACATTGTAATCTCCCCAGAATGGGTGAGGGTTTCAACAATTGGATAGTAAATTGAGCGGTTATTGTTAGAAATTGTTGTATAAGATGGAAAATTTGGATGGTTTGTAGACAATATGGATGTCATAACTTATATCTATTTTGAATTTTTAGTGTGTCTGACCACCATGCATCTAATAGGATCCATTTCAACTGAGAACGTCAATACATCACTGTGCGAATGACAACTTGTGACATCTCTAGCCATTTTCTTTGATCGTGGATCAAGTCATAAACTAATGACTTGTGAAATCCCTAGCCATTTTCATTGATTGTGAATCGGGTTATAAACTAGAATATACTATCTCTTCAGAAGACTCTATAGTATATATTTGATGGAAGGAAAGGTTATGATAAAATTGTACAAAAAACCCCTTATGGTCATCTCAACTTACTCTATTGTTAATCACTTAGTGTCAATTTTGTAAAACTATAATCTACAGTAAGGACTGAGTGGGTTTTTTCTTTTATAAGTTTTTTTTTTAATTGAAAAATAAAAAAAATTATAAAACCTAAAGTTATGTAGTGAAAACCATTGTTTAAAATTTAAGAATAAAAGTTAAGTTTGACATCATATAATATGAATATTGTTAATGATTATAAAGTAAAAAACATGTAAGATTTTTTTTAGCTACAATTAGGTAATTAAATATATGTATATAGTTTTTTTTTAAGGGAAGAAATTTGATATTCATTAAAAAAAAATGAGAAAGAGTATGTATGTAGTTATAAATTGTTATGTAGTTACAAACTATTGCAATTAAGTAATTAAAGGTAAATTTAGTATTTTTTTCAAATTTTGGCTTTTGTGATCCATCCTAAAATTGTATAGAATTCTTTCGGTAATAATCACATTCAAATGAATTTTTTCGATGCATTTGGAACCAACCAGTGTGGTTCATCACTAGGTCAGAGATCAGATCTGGAGGTTGAGTTTAAATAGACGTAGAAAAGACTCAACTAATAGTTAAGATAACGGCTAGTTTGACTTTAAAAATTCAAATAGATTAATAATAGCTAGTTTTATTTAATTAGTAAATTATTTAATTATTTAATCAAATATATAGATCTTTTTATTTAATCTAATTATTATTATTATTATTATTATTATTTAATTCTTTATTATCTATTCTATTCTATTATATTTATTTAATTATTAATATTAATTTCTTATCTCTCATATATATATAAACCAATAAATAATACTAATAATAAATAAATAAAATAAATAAATTATATATATATATATATAATTAAAAAAAAAAAAAAGGAAACCACCAAACCACTAAGAATATACATCAGGGATCCAACACTTGTTTATTCCAGTCGTCATCTCTATTGAGATTTATGGGTCTTTTTTCAATTTCTAAGGCCTCTCTTAACTTACGATAATGGAAATTGTCAATCCTAGATATAACCCTCACCTTTTCGATGCAAATATGATGGTTAGTATTTTCTGCATGCTCAACTAGGGCGAAGGTGTGAGATATTCCATGTTTAATGTCAGCATGTTCACAAATCCTTTGGTTTATAAACCGATCAGTTTCACCAATGTAAGGTGTCTCACAAGAACAAGAAATAATATAAACACCTTTCCCATCCCTAGGGTTTACCGGATCTTTAACCGATTTAAGAGAGTTGTGATTCGTGTTAAGGGACCTAAAGGAAGAAGAAACATTATGTTTCTTAAGGATCCTATCAATCCTATCATTGGTTCCCTAAATGAAAGGAAGTCATACACTGCATGACCACTGATTGGGTTCATTAATTTTTCTATTTTTAACTAAAGTACCTCTTTCTGCTTTAAGAAAAGCCTTAAGGCCTTGCAAATTGCTATAACCATTTTACAAAATACGTTAAGGAGATGGGTCTTTTCCCCCACAAGGTGAGATTCATCAGAGATTCTCAATGCCTTAGTGGCTACGGTATGAGGACGCCTAATTTTTTAGCAGGGAAATGATGAGAACTGGCATGGAGATATTGCTCAGTATGGGTTTTCTTTCGAAAAACTTGATGGGAGAAAGAACCATCATCATTTATAGAGATAAGAACATCAAGGAAAGGAAGGCTACCATCCACCTCATAATCCATGGTGAATTTTATGGAGCAAGATTGACTATTAAGATGAAGGAAGAAACGATCTAACTCTTATTTACCATGAGGCCAAACGACACAAGTATCATCAACAAACCTCTTTTCCAAAGCTTTGGCTGGTAAAGAGCTGAGGAAAGAGCCGTGGATTCAAAGTCCTCGGGGAAAGGGGAGAACCCATGGCAATACCAAATGTTATTTAAGAAATTAGAATTATGAACAATCATCATTATTGCTCAAGATAAATCATGTCTATTTTGGAAATTAAAAAAAATCACATATTTTAAAATATTTCATTATATAACAAAAAAAAAACCATGTTTTTTTGCAATAATAAAATAGTCGTAACAAAAATAATATAGAACAAGAAAAACAATGTATACTTTGGATATATGAAAATTTAGATGCATTTTATTAAGTAAAATTTTCAAAGAATAATGGTTACAAACATTTAAAAAGAATTTTATTAAATAATTAGTTTAGATCTATATTATTTATGAGATGGATCAATTCTCTTTTCACTCTAAAATAGGTTTGGGTAGATTCAGAGTTGAGATTGATCTAGGTTATCTTAATTTCCCCCTTTAAATAAACTACATTCCACATGAATACCATGGGTCAATACCATGGACTGTTTTTATAGTTTATTATTTTTATTTTTTATTGTATTTTGACCAAGTTAAAATGTTCATTACATTATGTCTATCTTTTTATTTAATCTACTTTTATTTTTATTTTTGTGTAATTTGACATAGTCAAAATGTTAAACATGACATTACAACATTTCTATCATACTGTGTTGCATGACGCAAAAATGTAATAGTTAAATATATAAATAGTTATTTTCCTTTTTTATATTTTTTTTGTCCATGTAATTTAAATTAATTGGTTTGTGTGGAGTTTAATTTTATGATATAAATTTTATTTAAATCTAACAAATTTTTAAAAACATTATTTTAACTTAAAATCACCAAAGCCTAAATACTTATTAAAAAGAAAATAAACTAACATTATAAAAAACATATATAAAATTATTTACTTGTATATCTAATGGCCTAAAACATTTCAATCGTCTAACATGTAATCCAATGGCTCACACATCTAGGGGAGTTGTTTTCAAAGAGGAACCCGTGTAAATATTGGAAAATAACAAATAGAGGATGAAAAGTTTATTTATAAATTTGAAAATAATTATAAATTCGTGAGCCTTATATTTTTTAATAAGATAAACTCACTTTTGAGACTCTCATTATTCTGATTATCTTATATGGACGTAGAGTTTGGGGATATAGTACATTATCTTACATGAATGTGAAGTTTGGGGAATTAGTACATTTAGAGAGCCTCTGAGAAGGATAAAGCACATCCAAGAGAATTTTATAACTTACAATATCAAAATTAAAGGAAGTACACTCTATTATATCCTCTTTATGAAAGAGTGTATTTTCCCAATAAAAAAATTGATATAGTTAAGTACATAATGTACAAGAACAATATAAATGACATGGAAGCCAAAAAGCTTCCCAAAATTACTTCAAATTTCAACCGAAACTATTTGTAGTTCAAATAGGAATAGCATAAAAATACTAAATTTTGGCTAATTTTTTTGGGAATAAAAAAATAAATCATTGCATAAAATAATAATACTATCAAAAATATTATTATATTTAAATTTAAAAAGATATTATAATGTAATAAATAATTAAAAATTAAAAATAATAATAATAATAATTAATATACTATTAAGAAATAAACTTGAAAATCAATGAGATAGAAAAAACCAAAATCTTTGTTATAATAAACTCGTAATTTTATAGCTCACCAAAAACCAAATTACAATGATTTTAGAATAATTTTATGATGCTTTTCAAAAAAAATCTTAAATCAAAAAACTTTTATTTAAAAAAGGTGTTAATAAATCAAATATACTCCTCTTAGTTATCATCAACATCAAATTCTATATCTGTAAACCTTTTCATATTAAAACATTTTAATTGATTCTAGATTTAGTTCATGTTAAATTGATAGGTTTTATTCCACCTCTAATAGATTGGTTCATTTGAGAGCTCAACAATTACATGATTGAGTGGGATTTATAGTAATATAATGGTAACAACATCGATGTTGGGTTAATGATGTAATAATATTTGTTAAATTAATAATATGTTAAAGTAATTTTAGCAAGGATTATGATCGGATTTTTGTTTTGGAGTTGTTTTTAATGGGACTTTTTGAAGTTTCAGGTGCCGAAATTTTGTGAAAAATTTTGAGGTAAAATTTTGGTTTTTGTTATTCAAACTGATTTTTTGACTCTATATATGGATTCATGCCGGAATTTAGAGAAATTACACCATAAAAAGTCACCGTAAAAGCCTTCAAAAAGTCGCACTAAAAACTACTCATTTTGTTTTTGTTTTAAGCCAATTGGATTTGGTGAAATGTCTATTTTTCTATCTTTATCATAACTAACTAAACATGTTTCTTGGAATTGAATATTGTGGATGGGAGAAATCACTGAACATGAGAACCAACTATGTTCCCAATCATTCTAGTTATGATGTGAATTATATTACTAAAACAAGGAAATTACATCCAAAAGTGTTAGAGGTCATCCTGGTCTCTCCAAGAATGTCTAGACCATCTCCAAAAAACGAACCCTATGGAGGGTCATGAGAGATACACACAACATAGACACACACAACATAGAAAAATTAAAACAAAACAAGCTTATACTACGATGCCTAACCATATGCATGGAAACATGGCCAGTCACAAAAATGTAATTAGAAGCGAGAGTCATAAAATAAGCATGGGACTGGCTTAGAGTCTGAGCTTGTTATAGGAATTAGGCTTTTTAGGTCCGTCGGAGGCCTAGGCATCATTGGCAGGATACCCAAGTGTTTTTCAATGTGATCCAAGCGTCTATCTGCCGTGCAATTTGCAGTCATTATGCTTCATAGTTTGAAGCACATTTATTCTCGATGCTTGGTTGCCCATTGACACACTTCCCAGCAGAATTTTCAGTGTCTAATAAAGATCAACAACCTGCATGTATTGGTTCACCATGTTCCATGTTTTTCTAATGTCTAGAATCCAGGCCTCCCAATACGCTCTTACTACAACATCAGAGAGTATGGATCATTGAGATGTTGCCTCCTTTTCAGCCCAGTTTAATTCCTCTTGTACGTGCATGGGGATTTGATCATGGTATATTGCAGGGGATCCTTCGACCCTTTCCTGAAGGCGAGAATTCCCTCTACGACCTCTTGCTACGTAATAAGCAGAGCCCCTTCTTACATGTCCCCTCTCTTGTGGGATAATGTTACCTTCTTCAATAGCCGGAGCTGAAAAGGGTGAATTGTTTTGTGCCAAACAAGATGCAAAGTTTACTATACAAAATAGTATAGGGTGTTTCACTATAAGAAGAACATCAGACTTATAAAACACAAATATGTTGTGCCTCTCACCTTGGGATATAAGTGAGACTTTAATTGTAAATATAAAAAACAATTTTTGTTATATGTAGAACATAAAATTTGGGATTTATCATAACATTATTATCTTATGACATGTTTTATCTGGATCAATCACATTAATATTTTTAGATCGAGGCATTTTGAATCTTTTATTGTGGTTCATCATCATGATAGAGATAGATAACTTGCTTCAAAGAACCAATAAATATAATAAAAATGCAACAATATATTCTCAATAATCGAAAATTAAATAATATTAGATTCAAAATTAAAATTAAGTGATAATCTAAAATTTAAAAAAAACAAAAAAACAAAATTAATTAAAATAATAATAATAAAAAATCCAAAGAATTAAGAATAAAGAAAAATAAAAATATATTAAAAATTTAAAAATAATAAATACATATTCACAATTTAAAAATTTATAGTCTAAATAGGTGAATAACAAATAAACATAATTGAGAGAAAATACGGAAACATTATTTTTTAAAAATAAAATAATCACAAAGAAAGAAACAAAAATCATAAGATAAAAGAATTTTTAAAAAATTATCAAAATAAAATAATGATAAATGATGGAAAATGATAAAAATTTTATTGTTTTTATTTTTATTTAAGAAATAAAAAACAGATCAATAGTAAAAATTTAAAAAAAAAATTAACGTTATTTTAAATTAATAAGAGAGGAAAATAATAATAATAATAATAATAAAAGCTATATAGTAACTAGTTCATTCACTTAGCTTTAATATAATTTAATTAAACTAAAAAGCCAATAAACCTAAAAATAAAACAACTAATATATATTGCAATGTTGAATGCCATCAAAGAAAATAAAAAAATGTGATTAACTAATATTGTCTATATTACCATATATATATAAGTTATCTTAAATTGAAATATGGAGACAAAATTATAAGTTATGAAAATAGATATAACAGAAAAAAAGAAAAAAGAAAAAAGTTAAATAAAAAGGAAATAAAGTTAAAAACAAAGAATTAGTAACTAATAGAAATGGAATTTACTAAACAACTCTCAATGTTAAACTATGGATAAGCAACATAAATTTTTGGGCAAAGACAAAATAAACATGTTGGATAAATATTATAGAAATGGCTATTATTATTATTATAAAAATACTACTATAATTAAAAATAAGGGAATGAGGGAAATATGAAAAAAAAAAAAATATATATATATATATATATATATATATATATATATATATATATATATGAAATATTTCACAACATTTTTTCTAGTTAATTTTAATAAAAATCCAACATATATTTTTAAAAATTTGAGTTTAAATTGTTTAACATGCATAATTAGAGTGCTCGGGCGTATTTCAAGGTTTTGAATCTATATATGCATTCAAAAATGTATTTTAAACAACAAAAATTATTGAAATTGTATTGTTGAATTTAGGTGAATTTTGATGGAAATGGTTATTTCCTCTATTTAAACAACAAAAAATATTGAAATTCTATTGTTGAATTTAGGTGAATTTTGATGGAAATGGTTATTTCGTCTATAAGTTAGACTAAGCCTAGATGTACTCCAACTTATAAATGAAATGAAATTTTTTATTACAAATTTTTAGGTTATTTTTAATCAAAATGCCACATATATTTTTAAAAACTTGAGTTTAAATTGTTTAACTTGCATAATTATAGTGCCCCGGGATTTTTTAGAGTTGTGAATCTATTTATGCATTCAAAAATGTATTTTAAACAACAACAACAACAACAAAAAACTTGAAATTGTATTGTCGTATTTAGACAATTCCAGTGAAAAGGGATATTTCGTCTAAAAAATAAAATAAAATAACTTTATTATAAATCAATAAGGGAGGGGAAATAATAATAATAATAATAGGAGGAGGAGGAGGAGGAGGGGTAAATATTATAGAAACATGTATTCCTATTATTATTATTATTATTATATTGCTAAAAAATATTACTATAATTAAAAACAAGGAAATGAGGAAAAGACGAAAAATAATAATAACTGAACTGGTCAAAAATGTATAGAGAAATGGACTAACCAAACCTATAATGAAAGAAGATGTTGAGAGAGCAAGCGAAAGAAACGAAACAAGGAGAAAAAAGTGACCAAACCTAGGAATAAAGGGAGGAGATCCAATAACCACTAATTTTCCATCCATCATCCCTATATAGTGTCTTAGATGACTTTTCAATCTCATTGGCCTCCCTAAACTTACAGTGATGGAAATTACCTGAATCCTCTATACATATGTGGTGCTTTGTTTTCTCAGCATGCTCAGCTAAAGCCATAGAGCGAGTTATACATTTTTTTATGCTAGTTGCATGATCCTAAATCCTTTGATTAATGGCACAACCAATTTCATTATTATTATTATTATTATTATTATTATTATTATTGGATTACTATTTAACATTAATTTTGAATATAATATTATTTATTTTTCGACATTTTGGAATTAACCATTGCATCTCTAGTGTATTTATTGGCTCTTTAAAGTGAGCTATCCATCTCTGTCACAACGATGAATCACAATAAATGGTTTGAGATGCATCAACCTACAAATATTTATATGATTGATTGGAAAGAGACTTGGCATATGATAATGAATCACAAAAGCCTGCATTTAGAAAAACATCATTATCATTAAATTGCAAAAGACTGTATAATATATTTAATTAGTATGGCATTTTTAAATATTTCGGATTCTTATTTAACGAGCAATTTCCCCTAAAGGTGCAAAGGTTCACCAAAGGAATAGAAGATTTGGAAATATTATCTTGCCACTCGCTCCAATGCAACCATTGTTAATAATTTCTATGAGTGCAACAAAATTTCTTCTCGATAAGAATATGTAGATGACAAGTATCTAAAGTCACTTAGAGGCATTAGAAAAGGGCATACAAATATCTAAAGAGAACTCTTCCTGTTAGATTTTAACGATTGTTGAGCAGAATTAGGCTGCTATTAGGATTGAAGAAGGCATTTTTGGTATTTAGCAAGACGTCATTGTCAGTTCCTTTGGAACAGTCCAGTGTCGGAACAAGATGAATGGGAATGACAACAGAGGAGGTGGAACTGGAGTAGAGTGACGCTCTTCCAAAGGTGGAAAGAGAGACACTCTTCTGGGAAAAACAATCTAATTTTGTTAATCATTTTCTCGTTAATTTCATTTATGTGTTAGTTTTGAACTTCTAGGTTCTATGTTTTGTAAATATGGGAACCAAGATAATATAAAAGTCATTTTAAAAGAAAAATTAAGGGAAATGAGTAGCACATCTCACTTGTGGTGACTGCAATTATATATTTTTTGTTGAAATAGGAGTTATCTTCTAAAGTATACAATCTTGAACTCACCAACCAATTTCTAGGCCTTGCATTTGAAATCCCAAGCACACTGTTTGTGATATCAAGCTTGGCCATGACAATAACACTATGAATCCGTGAATGCTTCAAAATCGTTGTCCAAGTCTGCATAATTTTCCATTTTGGGGTAAAAGCAACACCAATGGCATTGATTTTGGCCAAAACTTTGAGTCCGCGTAATTTTCCATTTTGGGGTAAAAGTAACACCAATGGCATTGATTTTGTCCAAAACTTTGATAGATTACAAACACATCCAGTCCATCAGATTAATTAAAATAAGGTGGCACAAAAGCGACATTACTCCATGATTGATCTACAAGAATTAAATATTTCCTTACACTCTAGTTGAAGCTCCATCACATCTTTGTGTTGTTCTAGCTAAAGCTCCATCACATCTTTGCATTATTCTAACTAAAGCTCCATCACATCTTTGCGTTGTTCTTCACTGTTGTTAAATATTTTTGTTCCCTATTTTACAATATCATAATATATAGTATAATCATAATAAAAGAATAAAAATTACTTATATATTAAAATTTTGTATAATATATATTAATTTTTTTATTATAAATTGAATTTAAAATATATATATATATATATATATATATATATATATATATATATATATATATATATATATATATATATATATATATTATTCTACCATTTTTATAGATTTATTTTTTAAAACCCAATAAAACTTAATTTTATGATAAATTAATTTAAAATCCAATGAAAAATCAAAATATCTCAAATTTTAGAGATAAAATCTTTCTTTTTCATTTAGGATAAGATTTAGAAAACTTTAAAATGCAACACACTTCCTAGCTAATTCCATGATGATCGCAGTACCACATGTCAATTTTTATTTGAAGGGAGGAAGACAAAAATACACAGATCTTATTGGTTAAATCTTCCCAACCAAACCTATCATAAAAACACCTTCGATGTAATTAACATCTTTTCAAATTTCATATATCACATTTCATTCTACCATTAATAAATTAAATTCTCTTAGAGACATTCCCATCGAGACATATCATGTAAATGATCTCTTTTTTTAATGTAGATAATGATAGTTAAATAGTTTTGTTCTTAGTGCATCTATTATTATGTTTGCTATATGCTTCTAGAAATAGTAAGAATCACTTGCTATATCTTTGACATTCTTAAAAAATTGTAGGTAACTATGTACACCAAAATTCATCAAACATCTTTATTAAATAACTTTTCACAATTAAAAAAAACAATTAACAAGAAAATATTAACAAATGAATGTAACCCAATGTTTTATTTTCTTGTTTTTCTCAAATATAGTATGTTTCATGGATTGAAAACATTCCAAGTAAACCTTTTGAATGCTCTAGGATATTGTAAAAAAAAAATATTAAAGAATTTTGAATTCAAGCTCTTTACAATATAAGATAATGTCAAACATATCATCTTATTTGGTAAAATGATCATTTTAATTTTGAAATAACTTTTTAATAATGTTTAATTATTTATTATATATAAATATATGAGAGTAAATTTAATGATTAATAATGTTTAATTTTTTATTATTATAGTATATTTTTAAAGATTAAATATGAAAAACTCATTTTTAAGACTTTCTCAGCTCTTATTTTAGTTTAACTCATAGGGAGCAAAGTTTGGGATACAATATTTTTATAAAGTTTTGGGCTTATTAAATTGTATGGATATTAAGTTTGGCGACATCTAGAGGTCTTCAAATTATATTCAAAATAATTTATAATCTTAAAATAAATTATAATATATTCTATCTTATTTTTATAGAGTATTTTCTCAATAAGAACATGATAAATTAATTACTTATTGTATTTAATGGTTATGATTAAGTAATTAATGTACAAGAATATGATAAAAAATATGTAAGAATAAGGTTTCTCAAAATTATTTCAAATTTCCTCCAGAACTATTTGGGGCTTAAGTGGAGATGGCATAAAGATACCAAGTCTTGGTTATATCATTTTTTTTTAAGAAATGAGTATATTTATATTAATCTAGCTAGAAACATGCCAACACCTTTACATTCAAGTATTGTTCTTCTTAAGAAGCATTCCAAAACTATTCAGAAAACATCGTACATTTGGTTTTCCTTTTCCTAACTATAGTTCTAACAACATTTAACTTATAGATTCTCCAAAAGACTCTAATATATACAAAAAACTGATAAAACATTTACAAAATAGAAAATTTAACAGAAATACTACCTGTTTCCTTCATCCTCATCTCAAGGTGTTCCATCTTGCATGACTTGGTGTTACACCAATTTCTGGTCATCTAACCTATTACTATTAGATGAACCAAAGTACACCATGTAAGACCAATTTTACCCTTGTAAAATTCTTTCATTATGAAAAATAACTTAGTAATCCTTAATTTATTAAGTTGGTTATGGTCTAAACAGGAAACCCCGTGAGGAATAATTGAATAAATCCATATTTGTTTGATTTTCCTCAAGGGATAATTAGTTAAATAGTAGTTTAATTATATTCCTGGTCATATGAAAATTAATTAGATAAATCAATATTTATCTTACTATTTTCTAGGAATAACTATTTAAAACATTCTTTAAATAATATTCCTTGTTAAATTTGACTAAATCATTTATAAATAATTGAATAAATCACTATTTATTTAATTATTACTTAACTAAATTGAATAAATAAAGGGATTTGACCAAATTCAAATTCTTTTTCCCTCCAACAAATATAGTAAAAGATTCCACAAAAACTGGATATAGATTTGGTTAATAATATTTTAATTATGCACTAATATCTAGACTAACTCAATATTTTGTTATAAATAGAAGGGTTTTTCCATTTACTTACTACCTTTTGGTCTGACTTTGATCCTCCATCATTGTCATATTTTTTCTATCTTTTTTCTTGTGAACTCCCTTTGAGTTCAATTTTTGTCTGGGTTTTCTACACCATCAAGAGAGAGAGATCTTAGATCTGAAGCACTGAGAACATACAATAACCCATCCCATTGAGGGGGACTGGTAACATCTTTCTATGTTCCCTTTCGAGGTGTCATAAATACAAAATTCTTTAAAAATATTCTTGTCTTGTCTATTGTATGCATGGAGAAACTCTTGCTTTTATTTGTTGTTTAATGTCTTTAACTGCATAGATCTAGATTTTGTAGCATTTATCTTGGTCAACTAACTGCCGATCTAAGGAAATTGGCAGCCATCTTTGATGTTAGGGTTGTTTGTTATGCACAGCTAAAGTGATCTTTTTTTGTACGCTTACGATTAGAATTCACACTAACAACTGGCGACTCCACAAGGGTTTATAATTACGACTGCTGTCGTTTTTTAGATCCCTACATGACCAGCTGCTTCAACCCCTTGGGTTTTTCTTCAGATTCTTGTTTTGATTTTCTTGATTATTTTTTTAACCTTTAAAACCCTCAAACAGTAAAAATTATAACTTCTGTGTGTTTCTGGGCCTAGTGCGCAACGACAGGTATCAGCCGCAGCTGAGACGGAAATTTTTTCCGAAACCTGCTCCCGAGAGTGACAAAAGTGCCAGTTGCACTTTTTGGGCCAAAACCTGTGACCTCAACCTTCAGGGCACAGAAAACAACCAGAAAACTGTAACCTCTGCGGAAAACAAGTCAGAAACTATGACATGTACTTTTTGCAGGAATTTTTCTGTGATTTTTCTGGGTTTGTCTAGGTTACTGTTCAGGGTTGTCTGACCTCCGTCTCCACCTGTTTTGGACCTATACTTGATTTGTTTACTCATCGAAGTAGGAACCTAGCCTGCTAGGGCTTTACTACACTTCCACCTTTCTAAGAGGAGTTTAGCTAAAGCAGGTCATCTAAGATTTCAATGTGTTGAACCATTTTTCAGATCTGATCTTGTACTTTCAGATCCATTTCAGATTGGTTATTTATCCATCCAAAACACCTCTTTTTAGTTTTTTTTGGTCCTCCTCTAGGGTCCCATCCGTTTCCCTTCAGGTTGTAGCCTTTCGCCACCTCATTTACAACACTTTTCCCTCTGCTTTTTTGTTGTTCTTTTCACCTATTTCCAGCATATCTAACCTTTATATCCTTGTCCCTCCTGAATTTAGATCCATTGGCCATATTGTGTGTTTTGACTAGATTTTACCCACCCATAGACTATTTTTTGGGAAGCCCTCCTTCTTGGGTTTAAGTTGATGCATCTTTAGTTGTTTATTTTCTATCATATTTTAGTTTACTTTACTTTTATATTCAGATTTATTTACAATTATACAACACCTTTTTTCTTTTTTCTCTACACACACATCTGGGTTTAATTAAAATTAACACACTTATCACATACATGCACACCCTAAGTAAAGAGCGTCTGGTTTACACGGTCATGCCAAGACTATAACATTGTAATCAATTGATTTTGCACCTCCCTGCCCTTGTTTCGACATTGTAATCATTTGATCCTACGCCTCCTTTCCCTTGTTGGTCTCTCTTCCTTATGTGATCTGTGTCTGTTTTTCCATCATTATGCCCCCAAGGCGTTTATCCCGGAGACTTCTTGGCCTTCATCCTTAGTTTCCGTTAGGAAAACTTATTCCTACGCATAGGATTCAAGTTAGTTATCCACTAAGTCTCAATTATGACTCTGATTCTGGTTTATCGGGTTCCCCTTCTAGTTCTATACCCGGTTCTCCTCTTGTCACCTTCACCATGTCTAGTTCAGGACCTAACGTTGGTGGTAGCCCCGGCCCTAATGCAGGGAATACTACTAGTGAGACCACAACAAGAACTATACCGACTGCTCCCTTGCTCCCTTATATGGCAGGGCTTAGTCTTCCTAATTTTAACTAGTTGATCAATGACCACATAAACCATGATCCTGGTTGGCCTTCTATGCCAACCAAGCTCCATTCTGGCATCCCCATGTTTGAAGGTCTTGCTGGAGAGGATCCTACAAACCATGTTCGATATTTCCACATGTGGTGTTCATCTAACTCCATCACCGATGACTCTGCCCGTCTTCAGTTGTTCCAGTGTACACTTTCCGGAGAAACTTCCAAGTGGTATGTTGACCAGGCCTTCTCCTCTCATACTACTTTTGCGACTCTTGCCAGGGTTTTTCTGTCTTACTTCCAGCTTCCCCTTCATTATGACACTGGTACAAAACTTTTGACCACTTTCCATAAATCTTTTGTGACCTGCCTATCCGATCATGTCCAGCAATAGCAGAGAAGAAAGAGCCTATGTCGAGCCCCTACCTTCGAAGATCGTGTCTACATGGACTAGTTTCTCAGATCCCTTTTGCCTGCTATTGGAAAATATGTTGCTTCTCATTTCCCTCAGACTAAAGAAGCTTCCCTCTAGATTGCGTTGAAATATGACCTGATATACGCACAATATTGTTATGTTTATATCATCTTACCTGATCTCCCTAGACTCGATGGTGCCAACACACCAGGGGAATCCCATGCTGCCAATGGTATCTTTGGATTCCTTTCCCATCCGTACACTCATCCTCCCATGGGTTATGGTTTCCCTCATGGAGGGGCCAGCTCCTCCAGCACTTTTCCCCTCCTAGTAGCATGTATCAAGGATATGGCATGCCTTCTCCTTTTTCCCAACCTATTTACCACAATGTTACCCAAACTTATTATTATTTGTATCTACAGCCTAGTGCTCCAACTCCTCCAGCATTAGCACCTCAGCCTCCCTTGCCTTCTCAACCCCCGCAATAGCAACCACCCCCCTAGGGCAGTTTTATGCACAGCGGGGCGCGACTAATCCTCCTACTTCCAAAAAGAAGAGGAAAGGCAACCAAAATCAATCTGCCCTAGGTAATCCAAGATACAATCCCCAAGGGAATACACCTAACACTATTAACCAGCAATAGGGCACATAGCCCAAGCAGGACAGGCCTGTTCACATGAACAAACCTTGTTCTTGTTGCGGTGTCTATGGTCACTACACCCACAATTGTCCTATTTTACCTCAGATGCGGCAGATGTGGGAAGCTCAAGAAGCATCTCAAGGATAGCAAGCCTACCCTTTAGTTCCTCCTAACACTGCACCTATCCAACCGGTTGTGTTTACCACTCGTTTCGCCCAGCAAGGATTTATGGCTACCCAACCCCCTAAAAGTGAGGTGGCTGCTCAACCTCCTACATCTAGTGCCTCTAATTACTAGATCCTCATGATGAACTCTGATCAACCCAATATCATTGACCTCAACATTCAGACTTATTCCCATTAGTACAACAATCCCCCCGTTGCGTCTACCCCCGAGCCCGCTTCTTGAGGTCCTATAGAGCCTCTTTCGGCAACCAATGGTCCTTTACAAATCCCTCAACCTAAGGCAGAGGTTCATACCAAGATCCCTAAGGGACCATTATGTCGAAACTTTGCTTCTGCTAAAGTTTCCCATTCGTATAATATAGTAGATGATTTTGCGCAATCCCCTGCTGCTATGTCAACGCTGGAACACATCCAATCATGCCCTTCACAAATAAAATCTCTACTAACTTCTATGGGTGTTTTGGATCCTTCAGATGATCATTTTATCATCTTCGATGTTGATCGGTTATAACATGCCCCCCTTCCTACTTTCGTCGCCTTTTAAATCCCTGTCAAGATCTAGAATGCCAACATCTCCCATTGTATCATTGATGAGGGGGCATCCACCTGTGTGATGTCTGCTTCAGTTTGGAAGCAACTCGGATCTCCTGAGTTGGCCCCTTCCACTATAACCCTCTAAGCATGGGATGGCCACTCTTCCCAGCCCCTTCGCATGTTCCGCAATTGTCCTATTATTCTTGTGGGCAAGACTGTTTGTGTTGACATAGAAGTCATTGATGCTCCCTTAGACTACAACATCCTTATTGTGGATCATCTGCATATCCTTTTCTATTTTATTTTGAAACTCAAAAAAAAAAAACAAAAAATCCGAAATTCAAAAAAAGTATATGCTATAGTATAATGTTTTTTATACTGTAACATAAAAAAAAGAAATGTTTATAAAAGCTCGATGCAAATTAAGTTTATTGTTAAACTTTATTTGGGTGTATATTATAGTTTTATGTTTAAAAGTCGAGCAAGTCTCCGAGCGAAAGTAGCAAGCAATGAAGATTATAACTGAGCGATTAAATGTGGAGGCACAAAGAGCTCGTGAGTTATCGAATCAAGTGCCCCCGCAATTGACCTATTTGACCGCGGGGTAAATAGCAATCAACGGTGTAGATTCATTGCGGGGGGACTAGCCAAAGTTTGTCGCTGTACTCCAGGAGCCTCCGCAATGACGTCATGAGGCAAAGTGGAAGACAGTTGTAATCCATGATAAACCTTGTCAACAGCTTTTAAATTGATCTTTATCACATTTTCAAACCATTTTTCATTGTTTTCCCCTTTGAGACGTGTCATCGCCACCTTTTCATTCTCCACTACTTTACGGATTGCTTCTGTTGTCTATACAGCCATGGCCAAGCAATTTTCACTACCTGGTTCAACTAGCCACATTTCCCTCATGGACAGTGAGAAAGACATCCAAGATACCATGTCTTCCGTAAACCATCCCCTCTTTTATCATCAAGTAACCCTAAATGCCGAGAATTCCCCAGTTTTTTCTGCCATGAAGAAATCCGGTCTCATGTCTGCATGTATCCCAAAAGCTCATTTCTTTCCCGAATTTATCTGTTGGCTGGTTTCTTCAATGTATCCCGGTAAGTGATTTATAATGAATTCACAGGGGGATAATGTTCTATAGGTGTCGACGCAGTTGATTCGCCAAGCGTTTTGCTTCTCCGAAGACGAGTCGCCACTTCAATTCTCAGAAGACTCATTGGCAAGTTATTTTGAAAACATTTCAGGAGAAGAATTTAATTAGTGTATGTTTCATTTGAGACCAAATTCAAAATAATTTCAACTAGAAGGTGAAGAATTCAATTTGGAGATTTTTGATGCTAAGAATAGACCAGTTCTGAGTTGTATTGCAGAAATTCTAGGCAAAGATAATGACCTTACAGTTGAAAAATCAGTATTAGGAATGTACGCAATCATGATGAAACCAGGGACAATTCTGGATATTCCATCTTTCTGGCAAGAGATTTTCAACTCTCAGTTGATGAGCTTTTCTCTCACAGGTTCCTTTAAATTCCCCTCATTGATTGTTTATTTATTCTTATATCAAAATGTTGAGGAATTTATGAGTTTGGGGTTAAATATAGTGGATGTCAACAAACGGAAGTAGTCAGTTATATTTTGGACTGACATACTTAGAAGAGAGGGCAATGAAGTAGGGTTTTTTGAGTTTTCCAGTCAATATATGTCAATTTCTTATAGAGTATTGAATGGGGTTTCTCCCCCTTGTTTTCTACCAAAAGCCAGGGATTTTTTATAGTTGGAACCTAGTTGCAGGTTTGGGGATTGGTTTGTGTTTGAGGAATATTCTGAGATAAGATTATATGGAACTAATATTGAGCCTTACAGGCTCCCAACTTTTTTGCATATGAGGTTTTTTGCCCTTGAATTCATCAGACAGAGTCTCAATGTAGATTAGGTGCATTTTGTTCCCATGAAGAAAGGTCTCATGTATAAGTTTCCCATGAGTGTGGGACCCTTTGTGGTAAATACGAGACAAGAATTTGGTGAAGTGTCTAAGTTGTTGGAAGAGACACATCTGTTACTGGGTGAAAAATGGTCATATGATCCTCATGGAGTGATTTCCCAAAGGAGAGTTGAAAATGGATATTCTGCTTTTACTCATGAAAGCAGACCTGAGCAGGAAAAGATGGCAAACCCAGGAGAAGTAAATTCAGCAAAAACAAGCATTCAAACACCTATTATAACTAAAAAGAAAATAAAATAATTAAGGATTATGCTGTTGAGTTAGATGATGAAGAGCCAAGAGAGGAGAAAAGAACTAAGTTGGCTGAAGATCATTCTTCAAATTCACCAGGTTTTACCTTCCATATAAATGAAGAGAAAAATGCTCCCTCTTCTTCTGGAGGTCATGAGCTTTACCAAGAAAAGGTGCCCTCAGTCAAACAGGTCTTTACACATATTGAAGAGAAGAATCAAAGAATAAAAGCTAATGTGGAGGCTTAGGCAGAGCATCACATAGCTACTAATCAGACTAGGTTGCTAGCTATGATGGATCTCGAGAAGGATCAGTTCAGAATGGATTTAACACATCCAACAGGGATGTCTCTTGTATCCTCAAGCAGTTTCAATGTTGTAAATATAACAATGGATGTTAAGAAGATCCCACTGTTGGATAAGATGAATCTACATATGCAGACTGGACAATTAATTGTCAATGATATAACTAAGACCAATGCCATGGCTGTTAAAGCTGAAAATATGCTAGCAAAAGTTATCAAGCAGTTCAAGTTGGAGAAGGCCAATTCAAGGGCCTTATCAGTTCAAAATGAGGAGTTGAAAAAGATTATCATAAAGGTTGGTGTAGATCCTAGTGACAAAGCTGCGGTACAGAAGTTCATCGAGAGTGCTGAAATAGAGATATCCTCCCTAAAGAAAAAGCTGAAGTTACCTACTGCAGATCATTCAATGGCTGCAGAAGTGGCAGAGGTGGAGAAAGAGAAAGAGGAACTCCGTCAGCAATTGTTTCATAAAGATGAAGAATTGTCTAAAATAAAGCAGACTACCATCTCTTTACAAAATCACATTGAGAATCATACCTGTACCTTTGTTTTTCCTACAGTGATATAGATCCCCAAGCACAGATTGCTCAACTCAACACAGAAATGAAGATGGCAAAAAGAGATCACAAGCAAGCTCAAGCATAATTAGAAACGGCCACAAAGATCATACAGTCACTAGAAAATGAAGCTGATCAGCATAAACAGAATTTACAAAAGGCTGAAGCTGAGATTAAAGATCTCAAAGAGAAATTAAAAGGAAATATCTCACTTATAAAGGCTAAAGATATCATTTGGGGTGAAATTATCTCAGAAATGAAGTTCAATTGGAACTTCTTGAATATAGTTGCAAAGGAGAAAAGCCTTATCTCAGAATATGAAGAAGAGATCCTATCTGATAAGAAAATAGCAATTAAGAGAGCCAATTGAGCTAGGAAGTTCATAAACTTTATTAATTCCAAGTCAGATGAGGAATTAGAAGACATTGGAATAAAGGATAGATATTTTTATGCTGTGGAGATTAATAAGATGATAATTAGGAATGATCTCCGGAAAGTTACAGAAAAGAGACTACTAGGAATAAAAGAGACAGTGAAAAATTTTGATATATCATTTAATAAATTGACAAGAATAGGTTTACCTTCATGTTGGACAGAGAAAGGAAACAGTCTGTCATGGAAATTTTATGAAGATTCATTAATACAGGCAAAAAGCAAGATGGATAACAGGCATGAAAAAACGCAGATTTTAAAATGAGAAACAGTGTTTAATTTCTTGCAAAGGCATTTCAATTTGTTATGGATGGTGAAGACTCTCTTCACAGAAATACCTACACACAGTCAGATTGTTGCATTCAGGTTGGAATATCATAGTTTCAAGAATTCATCAACAGCCCAAAGTGAGATATCGAAAAAGTGCAAAACATTCTCAATGGACCCAGCAAAAGGAATCCCAGCATCTCAACAAAAAGTAGCCATTGACTCAGCAACTGTATCAGAAGCGGTTGTTCTTATAGATTAGGAATTTTCAATTTCACGTTATGTTATTTTCTCAAAATCATGTAAATTGTAATAGGACCTTTTTGAGGCATGTACCTCCGTAAATGTAAGTAGTTAAAGAAGTTAGAATTATTTTCATCGCTGGAAACTGTTTTGTTCTTTTGTATTTAAAGAAGATTCTAGGAACGGAAAAGGTTCCGAGTTTTGAACCTTGAAGCCAAATTTTTGTACTCAAGAATGGAAAATCAATGAAAGAGTAGGCAAGTTTCTATCATTCTGTTTATGCTGAAAAGTTATCCAGTTTACACAATGTTTTCTTATCTGTGAATAAAATAGAGTAATTTGAGCAGCAGGTCTCTTTATACATGCGTATTTAAGATTTAAACAAACCTTAATGTGCGCTACTCTGTTTTAACTTTATCTTTACTTAATTCTTCTGGGTTTTAAAATGATAGATTCTATTTGAAACAGCATATCAGATTGAAATCCTCTTCTCTTTTTCTTTCGTTCATTCATTTCAGCATAAGTGGAATATAGCATTGCAGAACATGCATGGATTTGATATTTAAGGGTTACATAATCAATGTTTAAGGGTTTATAATACAGAGACAGAAATATATTCATTTGTGACATAATCAGATAATGTCTTAAGCATTGATTCCTTATCACAGCAAAGGAATTGTCTCTTAAGGTACAACAATCCTATTGGGTCAGAGCTACACTTATGTGATGTCTATTGTCCCATCTTCGGTTCACCGTAAGATGTGATTTCCTCACTGTAATATTCCTAATTAGTCCTAAGCTAATTGGAATATTAAATTTTGTTTTCTTTCTTTGTTTAAAGAATAAAAGTGTAAAGGAGGTTCATAAAACTCCTAATAAAGAATAAATCAGAGCCAAGTGTGAATAAGGCTAAATATTGGCTACAAAATCAAGCACCCTTAAGTGTGAAAGGGGCTGGATTTTTTGACTCGGTCAACCATGACCAAATCTACAATGCTATCTTGGAGGAGTGGCCATCAATGAGGCACAACGCAGTTTTAGATGGAGATGGCTTGTGTGAAAGAAGGTATTTCGTTGAAGGTGGTTTATGGTTTACAAGCTCTTAATATATATAAGGAAGGGTATGGCAGCATGAGGAGGTTGTTGAATGATATCATAAATCTGAAGTATTGTATGTTTAGACATACAAGCTTTCTTTAGCTATTTAGCCTAGATCGCAAATGTTGTTTAGCATTGGGTGTTCCTAATTGGGAATCCCACCTCTTCCCATTGAGTAGCTCTTGGGAGAGTTTGTATTGAATATTCCACTATCTGGCTTGAGCCCAAGCTTCTTCTTCCAACTACAACGCAGATCCTACTGAGGGTTTGGTTGTCTTTCAAAGCTACAGCAAGTGGATGCTAGATCTACTCAGATCTAGACCATTTCAGTGATCCTTTTCAATGGAGAAGTCTTCTATTCCATTGGCAAGAGAGTATTAAACATCTTGAGCACCATTTTTAGATCTTGGCATTTTTCCAAACATATCTTAAACCCTACAATGCAGTATTGCTTCCAGATTTGCGTTTTTCTGTAGGTGTTGTTGCAGGGTCACTTTGGAACATCTTTTGGAGGAGTGATTTTCATGTGTTGGGGATCTTCCCTTCACCTTTGAGATCCATTGGAGAGGATCCTTTTATTGTATATATCAGATCAGATCTAAGCATTCCTAAATATCTAAAGATTTATGCAGATCTACATCTTTTGATCTCAGATCTACCATGCACTTCATGTATTGCTAAAAACCCTAAGGGAATATTGAAGAAGAGTCTTTATAGTATATGGATCTGTCATAGATCTGAAGTTTCATGCATTATTTTTTTCTAGATCTAAGATGTAATCAACAGCTATTTTAGCTCCATAAAATAACGATTTCAATTAGTTTTAGTCTTAATACATGGTTGCAGCACCTCCTTTTTAAGGATTTTCTTCCATTGGAGACTTCTATTTCTTATTGTACATCTTATGGGCCTCATAGTACATCTAATTTGATATTGAAAATGTTAAATAAGGGTCTCCATATTGGCCTCCTGCTATAATCTATATGATCTGCGTTATTTTTACTGCATAACTGTTATATATTGCTCCAGCCCCTATTTTGGATATTACAGTGGTATCAGAGCATCATCTTGGCACAGCCTGTGCTTTCTAAGAAGCAAATATGTATTTTCAAGAAAATAAAAGACAGAATAAGAAGATTGATTACACAGAAGACAAGAGTAAAACCCCTTATCTGGAAGAATGAAAGGGAAAGAGTTCTCAAAAACTCTGTTCCAAACTATGCATGAGCTCAAAAGTGAAATCAGGGGAATGAGGAGGGAAAGACATGCAACTCCCTCAAGAAGACTTGCACATGAAGGAATCCCCAGTTCTACATACTATGTGTGTGAGCATTCAGCCACACAATCAGATCTACAACAATGTAGCATGCCTACATTCCTGGCAAGGGAAGATGTAGAAGGAGAAACACCAAAGGGGGAGACTCTTGGTGACTATCTCCAAGAATATGAATCTCAGTATAGAAGTTTCAGGGAGCATCTAAGCTTCCAAGAGTTGTGTCAACTCAAAGAAGAGATGAGATCCAGCAAATACAATAGAAGAAGAGGGTGCATGCAGCACACTTTGGGTAGGTTCTTTCTACCTACTTTTGATGGATCACCCGAGAGCTCAGCCAAGTCTTGGGTAAGGAAGCTAGACACATATTTTCAGCTGCATCAAGTTTCAGAAGAAGAATCCATAAGAGTAGAAGTGTTTCATCTCCAAGGTAAGGCTTATGCCTGGTGGTTATTTGAATCTTCTTCGTTGAAAAATGTAAATATCTCTACTTATGAAAAGTTCACTAGGATGTTAGTGAAAAGATTTGATTTAAAACAATCTGAAGTTTCCTTGGGTGAGAAAACCAATCCTAGGAATTCATAACCTTTGCATGAGTTGGAAAGATCCATGAAGCTAACTCCATTTCAGAACATTGTTGAGGGGCTTAAAGATCTGCAACATTTTTTACCAAGGGCAAAGGCCCCGCTTCAGCAAGAAATTTCTTATCAAGAAGAATACATGAGGATTCCTTTTAAGAGGAGATCAAGAAAAAGGGTCTCTTAATGATGAGGTATTCTCCATTGATCAGGAGAAGAAAGAGGAAGATGTGGAAAGATCCTCCAGCGCTGTGACAGCAAGAGGAGATCTACTTCTGTTTGGAGATGGAGGTGAAGCAATTTCTTCCACTAGAAGGGCTCTTGTATCTTTGCAAGAAGCTCCAAAGGATCGGCATCCAAGGGATCTTACACATGAATAGCATGAGAAGCATGTTTCTATGATGATAGATAGTGAGACAAAACAATAGAGGAATTGTGTTCCAACATTGCATACAGTTTTGGGAACAAACACTATGATAGATCATTCCTTTGTGATCAAGACTCTTGACACCAAGGAGATGTTGGGTGTAAATGGGTTAACTACATCTGAAGAAATCACCTTATACTATGAGATCTTGTGGAAGGTAGGAGGAAATGAGAAGGAGGGCCAACACCAAATGATTGGGAACATATACACCCATCCTTTTCAGGAGGTTTATGTCCAAAAGCAGGAGGATGATTTTCGCAGTGGAAGCAGGGACAAATCAATCCACTTACATTTCCAGCTTGCTCTAGGCCTTGATGTTTCATTACATGGAGTCATTCCACCAGGGATACCATTTGATTCAGATTTGGTGAAATATGTATCACACATTGATGCTCCATTCATAGATCCAAGAAGGAAGGGAGCATTAGAAGACCATAATACAAAGTTGAGAGTATTGGGAAAGCTCAAGGAGGAGGGAAATATTTTCCCTTCATCATCATTATCTACTCTCTCATCTCATACTGCTTTGAGAGAAGATGATGCAACGATGAAAAATGACACCATCATGGGGCAAGGAGAGCATTCCTTAGCTATGAAGACTCAGAAGATAATCTCACTTGGAGAGAAATCTTCCATACATGGTAGGAGATGGTGGCATCACATGCATACTTTGGCAAGACCAAGGGGGTTTTAGATAGATGATAGCCTTCCATGGGAGACTAACTTCCAAAAAATTCCATCTACACTTGAGCATGTGCATATGCAAGAAGGGCAGCAAGGAGGGAATAGCAACGGGCTTCCATCATATACACTTGGCATAGTGTATATCAAGGAGGAGGAGAGGGGAAGGGATGAACTTCCAACACATACCTTTGGCATGGGAGATGTCAAAGAAAGGAGCAGCCACATGACATAAATTTCAATTGATGGATCATCAGCGCTATCATTGTTGAGGAGTCTAGATCCATATTGGAAATCCAAACTGTTGGTGGATTATTCCAAGGATCTTCACACATGCATGATTCTTGATGACCAGCTACATCATGAGGGCTATTTAGTCCAAGATGGATTCATCTAAGATCATGGTAGGATCTTCTTGTCTAGAGCCTCCAAGCTTAAGGAGAAGTTGCTACAAAGGGCCTATGAAGATTTTTGTTTCAGCCACACATATTCCATGAAGCTCAACAACATCATCATGAGGAGCTACTATTGTGAGGGCTTTGAAGGAGAACTATATCAGCATTTTCAAAGATGCATGTATCATGTGGATATGAATCAGCAACATAACTCTATGAGAGAGGTAATTCAGCCTTCTCTTTCTTCTTTTGAGAGAGGAGATAGATCTATGCGCCACTCCATTTGTTTGAGGAGGATTATTGGTGAAGAGCATACTTATGTAAATCATGTTTTATTATCTAATTGTATGTATTCTTGTACCATGTATATGCAAGCCATGATTCCAAGGAGGAGTGTTGTACCTTATAACATTCATGGCCAACTTTGGGCCAAAACCATTTCTGAATATGGCCACTCCCTTGGAGGACAAAGGGATATTTTGCAACATGATGGGTGCTTTCCTAAGGCACCAAATATATCTCACGCTTTCAGCCATGGTGAGATGATATGGGCAGCAAGTAAGTGGTGGGGAAACCACTTACCACGTCTTGATATGATGCAGTTAGGAGATGCACTGTGCTGGTTCCACATGTGGGACTATGACCCACCTCCATATGCACAAAAAAAAAATTGTATCCATGTTGTTTTGATCCCCTACATTGATGATATGCTTGTAATTTTTATGGGGATGATTGGAGGGAGGATGAAAGGATTGGATGTGTCCTTTGGGAGAGAGATTCTCCATGGTTCTTATGATTCATATGCTTGGGAAAGCATTGGACCATCCATGATTGCTACATTAGGCCTCTTGTTTCCTTATGGGATGAGCCATTTGGGTAACTTGAGCACTTGCGAGGTGCCTCTCACATGGGAGGAGTTTTTCTATGAATTACCAATCTAGAGGGTGATTCATTTTGTATGGATGATAGCTTGGAGATTGGAGCTCCACATGGGAATGAAGATTACCCACATCTTTAGTTCTGTCCTTGTATTTTCTTGGGGACAAGAAATCTTTGGGAGGGGAGGACTGTAATATTCCTAATTAGTCCTAAGCTAATTAGAATATTCAATTTTGTTTTCTTTCTTTTTTTAAAGAATAAAAGTGTAAAGGAGGTTCATAAAACTCATAATAAAGAATAAATCATAGCCAAATGTGAAAAAGGCTAAATCTTGGCTGCAAAATTAAGCACCCTTAAGTGTGAAAGGGGCTGGATGTTTTGATTGGGTCAACCATGACCAAATCTACAGCATTGTCTTGGAGGAGTGGCCATCAATGAGGCACAACACAGTTTTAGATGGAGATGGCTTGTGTGAAAGAAGTTATTTCATTGAAGGTGGTTTAGGGTTTACAAGCTCTTAATCTATATAAGGAAGGGGATGGCAGCATGAGGAGGTTGTTGAATGATATCATATTTCTAAAGTATTGTCTTTTTAGACATACAAGCTTTCTTTGGTTGTTTAGCCTAGATTTCAAATGATGTTTAGCATTGGGTGTTCTTGATCAGGAATCCCACCTCTTCCCATTGAGTAGCTCTTGGGAGAGTTTGTATTGAATATTTTGTATTTAATAGTCCACTATCTGGCTTGAGGCCAAGCTTCTTCTTCCAAATACAATGCAGATCCTGTTAAGGGCTTGGTTGTCTTTGAAAGCTATAGCAAGTGGAGGCTAGATCTACTCAGATCTAGACCATTTCAGTGCTCCTTTTCAATGGAGAAGTATTCTATTCCATTGGCAAGAGATTATTCAACATCTTGAGCACCATTTTCAAATCCTGGCATGTGGCCAAACATATCTTAAACCCTACAGGGCAGTATTTCTTCCATATCTGCATTTTTTTGTAGGTCTTGTTGCAGGGTCACTTTGGCACATCTTTTGGAGGAGTGATTTTCATGTGTTGGGGATCTGCCTTTCACCTTTGAGATCCATTGGAGAGGAGACTTTTATTGTATATATCAGATCAGATCTGAACATTCCTGAATATCTAAATATTTCTATAGATATGCATCTTTTGATCTCAAATCTACTTCATGTACTTCATGTATTGTTGAAAACCCCAAGGGGATTTTGAAGAAGAGTCTTTATAGTGTATGGATCTGTCATAGATCTGACTTTTCATGCATTATTTTACTCTAGATCTAAGATGTAATCAACAGTTGTTGTAGCTCCATAAAATAACATTTTCAAGGCAGTTTTAGTCTTAATACATGGTTACAGCACCTCCTTTTTGAGGATTTTCTTCCATTGGAGACTTCTATTTCTTATTGCACATCTTATGGGCCCCATTGTACATCTGATTTGTTGTTTTAAATGTTAAAAAATGGTCTCCATATTGGCCTCCTACTATAATCTAGATGATCTGTGTTATTTTTACTGCATAACTGTTATATATTATTGCAGTCCCTATTTTGGGATATTACACTAACAACGGAAAGTTGACATATTATGAACCAAAGTCTTAGACCTCCCCTAAGTCCATCATCTCTTCCATAGCCAATAAAAAAATAGTCTAACCTCTGACCAGTGTTTCACCTAGAGTCTAAAAAGACTCCTCTTTGCTTGGTTCATTCCCTGGTCCTTCTCCTCCTATCTCTAATCCCATCTCATCGAACGTTTGCATGATGCAATCATCTCGGTCCGACCTCAAACGGGCTGGTTCAACTAGTCAGCAGCCTCGCACCTGCTCCTAGCACCTCGACTTAGCCTTCAGGACACCCTCCTCAAGGCCCCTCATCTACAACTAGTATCCATGAGCCTATCTACCCTCCTGGCACGGTTCCTCCTGGCCTTAACCACCTCGGAGTTGTCCCGCCTGACCATTACCCCTCTGGTCAGATATCGTTTTTAGCTCCCCCTCCTAGAGTATTTTCGGTACATTTTATGGCTACCTTATCTCTTCCTAACATGACCCTAGGGATCCCAGTCTGATACATTGATCCCCTAGCCACTATCCCGCCTTGTCTGCCCAAACCTTATACTGTTCTGACCCTGGTTCAACCAGTCCCCATGACCCCTCCCTTTGATTTTGTGCAAGTGAAAATGTGAAGCTGGGTTACACTTTTTGCCCTTTTTTGAGAAAAAATTTTCATTTTTTTTGGTTCTTCAACTTTCTGCAAACTATAATAATTTTTCTGTGTAGAATTTCATTTTGCGATAAAATAAAAGTTGTGAGAAATTTTGTTATCTTTCTATTACTTTTTTTTTTTTTTAATTATGCAGATTTGATATGTCAACTTAGTGTTTCTTTGAGTGTATGTTTCTAAACAATCAAAGGATTCATAAGAAGTAATGTTATGACGCAATGTTGTATTCATTGAAAATTTGTGTTTTTGAGAAAACAAAATGTGTTACAAAAATCTAGACAAAATCTACTTTGGTTTCGTCATATTTACAAAGCCAATGGATGCATATCATAATTACTAGAATTTTTTGAACTGGTCCAATACGAAAAACTGCGTATTTTGGATATGTTTCGCGACGCAAGAAATTTCTTAACATATAAGTTATAAATTAAACATCTAAAAGCTACCCATTAGAGACGACGGACCAATGTAATGCCCCATAATTTTTTCAATTTTTTTTACAATGTATTTTGGGAGATAAAAAAATTTTGATTTCACTGAATCACAATGACCCTCAGAAATTGTTTGCACCCATTTTATTAAAAAAATAATTAAAATTAGTAAATGTTTATGAAATTCCATAAAAGTTATGTTTCCTTAAAGTAGATTCAATTCTGAAAATGCTTGTCTTGGTTCTGACAGTTAATTAACAACCTTTCATGGAGTTTAATCAGTACAAAGTTGCAAAAACGTATTCAGAGCCTGGTTTTTGCGTAACTGGTGACGCATTAGTTCGGCCGAACTATGTTTTGCGTCAATGGCTCGTTAAGTCTAACAACTTAATAGTTTGGCTGAACTTTTAATCAAAATTTCGGCCGAACTATTAAGTAACTTTCCGTCAGTCGGAAAGTTTTTCGGAGCCCCTACTAAAACACATTTCGCAGCAATATAAATTGTCGTGAAATCATTCACAATTTTCGCACATTTCGCACATTTCATCTGATTTTACAAAGATCTTGGTTTGGGTTTAAAAAAATTTCTTCGAATTTTGGATTTAAGAGCATTTCTTGGAAGCAAACTGATTTTACAAAGAATTGTTTTTGGTTTAAAGAATTTTTTTGGAAGACATTTCTTGGAGGCGGCCTGATTTTGCAAAAAATTGTTTTGAACTTAAAAAAAATTCTTGGACGTACATTCAAAAGACATTTCTTGGAGGTATGTACGTGTTTTGAGTTGAAGTAAATATTTTGAGCTTCGTTTCATTTTTATAAGACATTTTTCCCTGGAATTTTTTAAAGTAAGTGTTTTGGATTGGAGTATGTATTTTTTGCAAAAAATTTAAACTGAATTTCTTTAAATTAAATATTTTGTGATATGTTTTGTAATCGAGTTATTGTCTAATTTTTTGAAGGAAATTTTTTGAACTTCATACCCTATTATCATGGGAAATCGAAGAACTCGTGCGAGAATATACGATTGAAAAAGAGACCCTGAGGAACGTAGAGAAGAGACGAGACAATCTCGCAAAAGAAAGTTAGAAGCCCTCTCAAATAGTGAAGAAGAAAATCAACCTCAAGCAGAAATTGAAGCATGTATGTAAATGAAAATATTATGATCTATTGATATATTTAAAATTTTCCTAATGTAAAATGTGAAGCTTAATTTTTATTTGATGAACTAATTTGAAAAATATTTTGTTTAATGTAAAGAGACATAGATATTCCTCAAAATATTGAAGAAGAAAATGAACCTCAAGCAGAAATGGAAGCAGGTATGTAAATGTAAATATTATGATCTATTGATATATTTAAAATTTTCCTAATGTAAAATGTGAAGCTTAATTTTTATTTGATGAACTAATTTGAAAAATATTTTGTTTAATGTAAACAGACGGAGATATTCCTCAAAAAATTGATGATGAGATACAAGGTATGTATATATATATATATATATATATATATATATATATATATATTAAACACATGCACATATCATTGAAATTATAGATATATTTATTAATTTAGTTATTTATTGAATATGTATTATTTTTTCGAATATGTACAGATGAAATCACTATCGATAATGAGATGTTAGAAAATGTTGACACTCACACATATGGAGATAAAAACCCTGACCATGTTATACGATATCGTGTTAACTGCATTTTTGAAAAGTATTTCTTAAATGAGCGGGTGACAGTTCAGGCTCAAATGTTGAAAGGTCTCCTATCATTAAGGAAATTAAAAGAAGCTAAGACACTATTGGGTATTCGAAAATCAACCAAAGATAAAAAAATGAAGGAAGATGTGATAAAAAATATGAGTAGTGCTATAAAGTCAATTAAGAGATCTAGAGAGAAAGATGTTTCAATTGTACGTAGAGGAATACAGATGGTAATGGTTTCATCAAGTACTCAAGAGAATCGTTTGGTAACATCTATGGCACGAGCACTGGGAACCTCGTGAAAAACTTTGCACAAACATCGGAAATTTCGGCTGCAAATAGATGTAAATGATGAACTCGCTTGTTGGAGAGCTATTTGTAGGCAACCATACAAAGATAGACTTGGAGAAAATGTTAAAAAATAATATATGAATATTGGAAGAACAATTCGCATGTTTCGCCAACTACAAGGCATGTGATGCGAAGAAGAATAGCACGAAATCAGTACGAAGAACATGAAAAATATTTCTTGGAAACCACTCAGATAGAGTTATTCAACAAGTTCAAAGAAGAGAATCGTCAAATTCATGTTTCACTCAGTGCTTTTGTTCAACAAAAACAATGGTATGTAAAACCTATCACCGCACGCGACACTTGTTGTTGCCGTTATCATGTGGAATTTGAGTTATATTATGACACATTCCTTGATTTCGGTAGAACATTATGGAAGGATTCACCTCCTCCTTCCACTATCCATGATTTCATATCTCAAATTCTATGTGAAAGAGAAAGCGATGAACTATTTTACAAAAAGAAATGTGTTGGTGGTAAAAATGCGATGATTGTGGAAATTTGACTAAATTTCAAAACAAATATCGTATTGATATAAATGATCAATCATTGTCCAACATGAAAGTGAAATGGAAGAGATATGAATATATCAATACATCGATTCAAGGTGCAAATAGTGTTAAAAGAATTGAATTACTAGAAGATGAAATTTTTCTGATAGACTTTTTGAGAAAGTTTGAGGCAGAAATTTACAAATACACCAAGCATTTCCATAGAGCTCGATGGCAAGACTTGCAATTCAAAAAATCTCGTGAAGTTTTTCCACCAGGGACCATTTTGTCAGTGATTGATTTTGCAGAAAACTACACATTTGTTCCACAAAAAGAAATTCATAGTGAATACTATCATTCTGACCAAGTCTCCATGCTCGTCCATATTCTATATAGACATGCTGAACAAAATGTCGATCATATAGAAAGCACGAGTGAAAATCGACATATCATTAAATAATATCACTTTTATATCAGTGACAATCGTACACATGATACATGTTTTGTACAACATTGTTTTGGAAAAATTTATGATTCATTGAAAATTTGTGGAATAACATTCAATGAACATTGGATATGGTCAGACAGATGCGCAGATCCATTCAAATTTGCACGATCATTCTTTTTGTTGTGTTGTCTTCATAAGAAAACCTGCATTAAACATTGTTGGAATTTCTTTGAGACTGGCCATGGAAAAGGAGAACATGATGGTGCAGGAGCATGCATAAAACGAGCACTTCGAAGATATAAAATGAACCACTTTGCAAGTCGACTTGTGAATGCTAAAGAAGTTGTTCAATGGTGCATCGCTGCTCTAAGCCATGAGAGAAACCCATCAAGAGAATTGCGAAGGTACATTCAATTTAATTTATATTGGAAATCTAATTTTAAACATTGTACATTTATCATGCAATGATTATCTTTGATTGTATTTTGATATCATATTTACAAATTCTTCTTTTAATTTTCCATATAAAGGTTTTTCTGACATATTGGAATCGAAGACGTAGATAGATCACTTGGAAATGACGTTGAAAAAATAAAAGGGACTCGAAAATTGCATTCAATTCAAACAAAGTCGTCCAGAAATGTGTTTGCATTGGATAAAAGAAAATATTCTTGTTTTTGTGATGTTTGCATAGACAACACAAAATCTAATGACGTTTGTGAAAACAAAATGTATGTGAACGATTGGAAACATACAGAGCTAAATACAAAGGGAAAAATGTCTGTTGCAATGTTTGAAGAAATGCAATCAAAGGAAACTACAATATCATCCGATGGTGATAGAGTTTCTGATCTTGTTAGAGAAGGTAACATTTGAATTACTTTCTAATGATTTAAAAATCTAGAAATAAATTTAAATATGTATAATTTTGTTAAGTTTATTTTATTGTGCAAGAGATGTTTTTGCTGTAATTGCACCTATTGACAACGATGAAAATGTGAAGTATTATTTGATGCGTTGCACCGAACGAAAAATGAAATTATTACAAAACTATAATGATCACGGATTTCAATATGACAGAGGGTCTATTATACTGAAAGGTTATTTTTTCAGACAAACTCATCAAAGTGGAGACTTTTTTTACTTTGAAGACTATGAACCTGATTCCATAAGTTGTCAATATAGTCACTTGGTGTGTACAGCACGCATAAAGTTGATAGAAGTTCAATCAAAGAAAAAATCAAAAATTAAGAGATGGAAAATGTCAAAATCCGATCATGAAAGGATTATTGAAGATGGAATTCCATTAGAATTTTTTTGAGTGAATTGTCCAACAATTTATTCTCTTTGGATTAAATATGTTTTAGAACTTCCAGTACTCAACTAAAAATTAAGCTGCTTATGTTATTTGTGCAAGTGTTTTCACATGCACAAATTGTTTTGGTACAAGCACGTGCTCTAGTATCAACTGAAAGTAGCTTTTCTATACATGTGCATTGATGAAAAATGTTATATGTATTGGATATATATATATATATATATATATATATGTTCTAGAATGAAATTAATTTTTCTAGTTTTACTATGTGCATTGATGAAAAATTATTTACGTACTCAATATATATGTTCTAGAATGCAATTAACTGGAACTAGTTTTTCTATGTGCATTGATGAAAAACTAGTTGGATTTTTTGGTAAAAATTATGGACACAATGTAAATAAATCATCTGTAGTATAGTTTTGTACGAAAATTCCTTTCAAACAAGAGACTCGGAGCACTTCTCCGACTTTTGGTGGGATTTTACCCACATCTCTAATCCTGATTGAAAATCTAGTACAAAATTTGCTTGTCCAATGGTCGGATATGTTCAATGTGCATTGATGAAAAATTTTACTTGTCTTGGATAGATATGTTCTAGAATGCACAATTAATTGTTCCAAGTAGTTTTTCTATGTACATTGATGAAAAACTACTTGGATTTTCTGGTAAAAAGTTTCCACAATGTAAATAAATCGACAAGGCTACCTATTTGAGTGCATTAACGACATTGACCCAAATTCAACAAACATATATATGTACTAGACTTATATTTCTAATCAAAATTAAAGGGATAATTTGTACATATATCTACTTCTTTAAACTTTTTTTTCAATTAGAGCTCAATTGATACATGGTTAGTTGCATTGAAAAGCTATGTTCTTCCTATTGGAAATTTTTTCATTCAAACAAAACTACATGAAGAGATCAGAAGCAATCTTAAAATTCCAAATGTACTTCAACCATCCAAAAGGGATTTGTGCAAAATTACTTGACATGCCATGCCAATTATAGTGAACAACTATCCAATAGAAACATTTAACATTATATACCACATGTGCCAAATGTAGATTAAAACCATCCAAAACTTTAAAATTTTAAAAACTTTTGATAATATATCGTGCAACATTAAAACATTAAACATCACATGCGAAATCTAGATTGAAACCGTTCAAGACTTGAGTTTAAAAAACTTTTTGATTATATATAGATCGTTACTTCACATGCCATGCCAATTATAGTTCAACTAGATCCAATAGAAACATTTAACATTATATACCACATGTGCCAAATGTAGATTGAAACCATCCAAAACTTCAAGTTTTAAAAACCTTTTGATTATATATCATGCAACATTAAAACATTAAACATTTAAAGTTCATTAAATATCACATGCAACATGTAGATTGAAACCATCCAAAACTTGAGTTTTAAAAACTTCACATGCCATGCCAATTATAATTCAACTATCCAACAAAAACATTGAACATTAAATATCACATTCCAAATGTAGATTGAAACCATCCAAAACTTTTAACTTTTAATTTAACAAAAAAATATAGATCACAACAATACTTCACATGCCAAATGTACTCCAAATATCCAAAACTTAAATTTAAAAAAAAAAACAAATTATAACACATGTCATTACATAACATGCCAAATGTAGTTCATATGACAACATTAATTTATAGATGACAACATTACTTCACATTCACATGCCAAAAGTACTAAAACCATCCAAAAATTAAATAAAACAAATTATATTAACAATGTAATAAAATATGTCCAAAAATTGTAAATCTCACAAGTATCAAACTGTATCAAGTTTAACAAATTTTAAGACCATCTAAATTTTGAAATCAAATCTACAAATCATGTCCATCAAATAGAGACGGATCTAGCGTCTTCCCTACTAGGGTCTCAGTCCGCGCCCTATCATGTGAATGGGAAACCTACATACCCAATGCACATGTACTTGAACATTAAAATTTGATGTTTTAAAAATGAATGATAATATATATATCTAAAACTTCATGTAAAAAACAAAATATAACAAAAAAATCATGCATTACCTCATAAGGTTCCCTCTCCATTTGATGAACAAGTTCTCCCATAGGAACATCTGCAGCAGTAAACTGTACAATATACATGTACAGTTATATATATATATATATATTAAAAACTTTCAAATGAAAGTGCACGTGTACATATATAAACTTATTTTCAATAATATTAAAAAAAGGAACTAAAGACAACTTGTTCAAATGCTGTGGATGTTCCTTTCTCCGTCGCTAGAGTCCACGGATTAAAGAAATATTCTATAGGAACCTAAATTAAAAAAAATTTAAATAACTCAAAATATAGATCTCTCTCTCTCTCTCTCTCTCTCTCTATATATATATATATATATCTCTCAATTTTTAATGGAACTTTTTGAGGTAGAATATATATATATATATATATATATATATATATAACTTTTAAACATAAATTTTAAACTTGTGAAAAATTGTCCATACTTGTGGCTCATCTCCCAAGGAAGTAGAAGGTACATCTCCCAAGGAAGAAGAAGGTACCGCCATCCCAAAAACATTAGACGGAATCGGTACATATTAAAACATTTTATCAAATTATATATATACATACATGTAGATGTGTGGCAAAAAATATTTATTTTAAAGTCACTTAAAAAACACTAACATTTGCCAACATATCTTGATGGTCAAACCCATCTGCATTGTTTGAACCAGAGGTCCCGAACGTGATATTAACATTTTCGTCACGCATCATGTGTGAGAACTACAAATGGTGTTTTAACATATAATCATACATTTTTGTTAGATTAATGTACACATACAAATAAATGTATACATGTACATACACATGTATTTATTACAAATTGTACACATGTATATGTAAAAATAATTTCAAACCCTAAGGTCACTAACACATACCGTTCTGGTGCCCTCTTCCTCATGAAAAATCAGGTCTTGCAAACCATTGAGACAATTTTTTGCATATGTTAGGAGATCTTCAACATTCATGTTGTCAATCTCCTCATCTGTACAATAAACAAAATTGGCACGTGCATTTTCACGTGGTCTTTGTCGATTTAAACAAAGATGAACTCCACCCAATCCGCTATGAACATTGTCAATCATAACATCCCTTGCTTCTCGACTTATTTGAGAAGCCGCATACATCTCTGATCGCAAAGTTTCGACTCGAAACGGTCGACTCACCAATGGCGGCTCAGGGTGAGGCAACTCCACATCTCGCTTAGCGCCCTTACGGTCATATAATCGACCTTTCCCCGGGCCAAAAAATTCTGAAGGAAGATCATTGTAATTGGGTTTCATACCCAAAAAAAAATCTTCATAAAACATTTGTGCAAAATAAACAGGAACCTCATCATCCATGGAAGCCTTCCATAGGCCGCAAGATGCCTATCATACAAATAACGAGATATGTCTAGGTGCTTTAAATACTGCACCTTCAACATTTTTCTTTTTGGCCCTTCCTTGTAATTAAACATTGACTTGGCCACTTATTTTGTAACTTTTTGTTTTACGTCCTCCCATTTATCGGGACCCATCACTGTTTATTTTCTCTTTCTCATCATTTCTACAAATGAATCAGTCGTTGGCCCAAGATTTCTGTACACATTTACCATTTCACCCAATGAATGTGTAACTATTTCAAGGCTTTGTCGACTCTCAACAGGTAGAGACAAAGCCACGAGATCTCTTTGCAATTTTGCATGAAGTCTTTCACACCTTTGTAAGGTGCATTCCGCCATGTTGGTTTCCCATGGTATATCAGTAATCTCGGCCGGATAAGTTGTGCTGGGTTGAAAACCTTCTTCTTGAATGTAGCGGGCTGCCCTGCATCTATTTTGACCACTGGTTCGAACTTTTTCGGCCTCTGCATCAATATATATAAAATTTCGTATATTAGAAAAAACACGTGTAAAAAAAGTTGTACAAATTTAATGAAAAATATTGAAATTGATGGCAACCTTGATGCTGTTGGTTAACATCTTCTCCAACATGACCCTGCTAAGAACCAGACCTAGAATGACACTGCTGAGAACCAGACCCAAAATGACCCTGTTGAGAACCAGCAGCTGTTGATTGGCCTTCGGGGGAATAAATATCACCCCCTTCACGCAACCTGCTACCACTCATACCTCGACCGGTTGAACCATGGCCATGCTCCATGGATGGATTAGAAACCCTTCTCCTCTTACCTCCTAAAAATTAAAATATGAAACTTATTAACAACTAATTTAACTCACAAAGTTAATAAAAAATCAATTCCATATGTACACACATGTATGGAGATTTAAGATTATATTTAAATGTCGTGAACATCCCCCGATCCCTGAACCTCCATATGGGATTTGGCTGATCTTCGTCGTTCATCCTCCATGATATATATCTATTGGTCGGCATTTACACAAAATAGATTTCAAAAAATCAATTTGTAATTTAGTACAGAAATTATGTATAACACAACTTTCAAAGCAATAATTGATCATGTGTGAAACTAAATTTAATCTAAAAATAAATTATAAAAATGATAAGTTCACCAAATTGCGCTTTACATGGTGGGAGCACAATTGGTATAAAATTTACCACTTATACAGTTTAGTTTGTGGGAGAAATGACAAATGTACATAGTTTACCTTAAATTTGTTGTGTTTTATGGATATTAAAATAAAGAACTTCTATTTAGATCCATTCCAGAGATTGACTGTAGGGGAATTTACTAGATATGTCACCTTTCATAAAAGATGAGATCCAGAGGATACCTGGCCCTTTACAGACTCTGCCTATAGAACTTGTAGAAGTAAACACTAGAGGCATTAACAATATCAAAGAACGTTTTCATGCTCAGACATGGGAATGTGTCTCTTTCCCTACGCAAAAAATAGTTCAAGGTAGTTAATCTTCATAGACATGTCATCAAGCAGGTCAATGTGATCATCCCCAACTTACTTTTCATGAAATTAGGCTTGGAATCCTCTACAACCTGGTGGATGGAGTTGAATGGGAACTAGGTCAAGGCCTTTACAAAATACATGCTAGTGAATAACACTTACTAGGTTATGCCAACAAATAAAGTGGAAGAAATGTTTTCTCCTCGAGGTTATCCAATTGGGTGTGTAATACCAACTTCACCCATTTCCTAACAGGTTTCTCTCTTAGGTTACAAAGTTTCTTCCACCTTATTAGTTATATATTTTTCAATTTCCTGTGGATTCCTTGAATTTTTTCTCCTACCATCTCCCTCTCTCACTCCCCAAATTATTGTCATCAAACATGCCCCATTGAGGATCTGGAGAAATGTTTGCACCATACGTAGAACTGTCATTGCTGCTAATTGAAATTGGAGAGTCATGTCTACTAGATTGCTTGCTTAAGTGGCTCTTACTTGGACAATATCCTAAGATGAGTTTGACATGATGTTCATATGAGGTTGGAAGCTACTTGGTGTAATTTTCCTTAAATCTTCAAAAAAACAGAGCAAAAATGTCATTTTCGATCATTTTTTATTAGCTTCTGTGTACAGCAAATGTTATCACAATTGCAACACAATCATGTTCCATGAGCATGAATTATGAATGTCGCAAGCCAAATTGCAAGGAAATTTTCATTAATTTTAGGCAAAAGAAGGCTATGACATTAAGGTCCATGCTAGAAAAAATTATGCAAATAAGGTTGCTAAGTCTTGATACTTACCATGTGTTTCAAAGCCATAACGAAGGTTGGCTTTGAGAGTGTCCTTCCAAAGCCCTGTCTTGAGATAAAATTTAATTTAATGTCTTAATTGAATTCTTTTGACTTATTTTTGGCATTGAAGTTTGAAATAGTAGTTTTGATGACTCCGTTGATGACCTTGCTGAGGAATTCGATGCACACAATATTAACTTTGAAGATGGTTTAGAAGACGTTGAAGAATTTGTAGATTTTGGTGTTGTCACTGAATGTTTCTTTGTTGTTGGACTTGATCAAGACACAATTTAACTTTACGAGCAGATTGAAGACCTTGAAGAGGTTTTAGATTTTGTTGTTCTCACTGAAGGTTTTTGTCTAGTTTTGTTTCTTAAACTATCATTTCCATAGGACATTTTTGGTGAATAGATTCTTGACCTTGATGAGAGGATATGATACCTTGAAGAGGCTACATCTTTTGGTGACATCACTAATTGTTTCTCTATTATTATGTTTGTTAAACATCTCGCTTAGGACGAGGCAACTCCACATATATTCTACAGTTTATGGGACAGAAATCAATATGTAGAAATATTCACTTGGTTTTTATAATTGGATAGAAGAATGACTTAAAATGACCTTTTATGTCTTCTCGTTTTAGAGCTCAAATTTTTAGGAAGGATTTAAGTATCCACCTTTCAAGAATCACTAGAAGAGGTTGATAAAGAATATAGGAAGACAAAAAACTAACCAGTGATGTAATAAATGGATTTCTTGGGAGGTAGATTGGCATATGGATATTTGGTAGCTAGAACTTTTCCAAATAAGTGAATGTATTTGAAAACCAAACCTCTAGGTTATTTTGGTTTAGACAAGGTCTAGAATTTGAAAAGTGAATTCCCTCTTTCTTCCTCTTACATGTCCAATGATCGGAATCTGGATTGAGGGAAAAAAATTTCCAAAATAAAAATTTTTCATTTTACTTTTTGTACACATGAGTTTTTAAAAGCTAATTAACTCATAAATTTCTCACAAAATACACTTAAATCTTGACACATAAACCCCTTCCCAATTGGCTAAATTTAGACGATCCTAAACACATTTTTATTTAACTAATGAGGGAGATAGCCCAACAAAACTAGTTTTTCCATATTCAAATCAAGTTGGTATCAAAGTACAATTTAGTTCATTTTAGTCAAGATTAGTTAGAAGATTTAGTTATTGGTTTATGTCTTCAATTTCCTCTCAAAATGAATGTTTATGTGCTTTTGAGAGACACACTAGAGGAATAAGGTCCAAATTTTTGATGAAAATGTGCTATGAAAGTAAAGGGCTAAATGAAAACATGTACAAGGCATAGTTGAGTACAAGGCATAATTGAGCCAAATGTTGTTGAGGAAGGGCCTAATTATTTGGGTCTTGGTTATGGAAAACATGATGGAGAATGCTCCAAAGCCAAGGAAGCACATGAAGCTGTTCCAAGAAGGAATTTTATTTCGTGTTCATTACCTCAAGCTTGTGAAGTTTGTGTTCATGATGAATGGAAAAGTTTGACACCCACTTTGCAAGAAGATGTTAATGAACATTGAGCTAATGAGAATGTAAAATAAGAGGATGTTGAAAGCTCTATCTAGTCATTGAATTCAGAGGAGCCACTACCTCATCAAATTCACCTCAAGAAGGCGACAATGGTGAATGTTCAAGGTATAAATTTTCCTTTAATCAAATTTCTTTTGATTATGATAAACATGGTAAATATTCACATAAGATATATAAAAGAACTTGCACATGTTCCTTTTGTGGTTTGAATAATCATAATGTTTATAGATGTTGGAAGAAGATATCCATACACATTGAAACTTTCTAAATAAATGAGGCAAAAATTCAAAGGCCCATTGGACAAGGAAAATGATGCTGAAAATAAGATGCAATTGTTTATTACTCATTGCCATAAGATAAGTCACCTTGTAGACAAGTGTTGGACTTTGTATCCAACAAGTCATCCACAACATTTGAAGAAGGTTCCAGAAAGAGATAACGACAAGAATGGAAAAGAGGATTCCATAATCGATGAGGGTCAAGATGATTCACATGATGAAGTGCAGCTAAAAGAAGCGCCATTGAAATGGTTTGCTAACATATGGTTAGATTTCTTATCCAATTAAGGCCTTGCATGTATTTTGATGTTTCATGAATTTATTTGCAAATTCAAAGTATGGTGCATGTTGCATGAAGCAAGATGTTGAAAGTAGAGTTATGTTGACACACTTAAATGCAACAAATATGGAAATTTGTACATGAGCTATTATTTGACTTGAGATTCAGTTGTTTGAAGAGGCATGTTTTGTCGACTTATGTTTGGTTGATGGTTTTGTACACCAATATGCAAGAGTACATGGAGATATTCACATGATGTGAATTTTTTTTCTTTGAAGGATAAAAATGATATGTCAGTGAGCTATGTTTCTTGCATGATGTGTTTTTCAGTTTGATGGTTTTGTTTGTGACAAGACATCACAAGATTTTGGGAAGGTCCACTCTTGAGCGAGAGCCTCGTGATTACAACCTAATCATGAGAATCAAATGGGAGTGAATCCCTATTTTGAAAACAAATAGGATTCTAAGCTACCTAGGACTCAAACCATTATTTTTAAATTTGAAATATCATGGTGTGTTGTTTCAATGCCTAAATCCACAACCCTAACATAAATTGTTTTATTCTTTTTTTGCAGGATTTAGTTGGTTATATTAAAAGTAAGTTGAATTTAAAATTATTGGCTTAGTGGCATGAACCAAACATATTGTGTATTAAATGAGGAATTTCTCTCTCCCAATCATTTCTAAATCACCCATATCACCAAGAAAACATGTTTTAAAAGAACATACTTTGGTATGGGAAAGACCTTAGGTTTCAAATATTATAAGAAGGTTTTTGATATGGTTGAGAAAATGTGGAAAATAGAATCCATAAACAAATTATTTTTCAAAACGTATTACTTTCAAAGTATCAACAACGAATGTACAAGGGTGTTCAATGAATTAACACTATTTATTTAAATTCCATGATGTATATCTTACTCATAATTTTAACAAATTATTAAATAATGATCTAGATTGGATAATTATATTATTAGTCATATATTTTGATGCTTATAGAGTGAAAAAACTGAAAGAATCAACTTGTAGGGTCATTTTAATGGTGGGTGGAGAATTGGGATCTAAAACCTTTTGGAGTCATTTTGAGGTATTAAATGACATTTTTGGGGGTCAAACGATTATTCCTTGTGCCGAAATATTGACCATTATTCTACAATTAAAGATATATATCCAATGGTGCAAGAAAAACATCAAATGAAGTTCATTCAAAATTTATGCCTTTAGTAAGTTGACCTATATCATGTTGACCACCATGGTACGAGAGAATGACATTTTAGCCCCATTACTCATGCATAGCAAGCTATCTACATGTGGAATTTTAACAAGACTCTAAAAGGTCTAAAATCACAAACCTCGTTAATGATTGACGGAGTCAAATCTTACACCTAGTTGGCTATCACACTATGTTAAATACTTGGCCACTAGGAGGAATAAGAGTTCCATTTTGTGTTATTGTATTTTGTTCCATAGTTGAAAATATAACTAGGAGTGTGAAGTTAGAGAGAAAAATGTATGAATTTAAGTTTTTATAGCAACCTTACATGCCAAAAGTCTTAGCTAACTCTAGAGAGATTACCTTAAACATATTTTCCATACCAGAAAAGAGAGAGTAGAGCATGTTTACATTTTAGTGTTGTTTTTCTCCCCTAAGGATTTCCTAGGGAAAAAGGAGTCTAGAGCATCATTACTTTTTAGGGTTGCTTGTCTCCCATAAGGATTTCCTAGGAAAATAATTGTGTTGATTGTCTAGAGATATGTATGTGTCTATTTCATTATGTTTTCTATTTCTTACGTTGTGTTTCATTATGTTTTATATTTCTTACATTTTTGCCTTTCTATTTTTCTTTCCAATCAAGGTTTATAAAGTAACATGAGAAGCAACATGAGACTTGGAACAATCATTTTCATTATCTATATGGAAGGCAAGAAGGATTATATCACCTTAAGCTTAAACTTATGTAGTTTGTCAATTTTTATCATATATTTTTTGGTAAGGGTAAATGTTTTTTTATCTATAGTACAAGTCATGAGTTCCCCAATTTTACCTTATGTAAAGCATGATTCTAGGATTACTACAATTTGTACTTGGTTTTTTATTGTGATGATGCCTTGTCTCAATCACTTGGCCATCTCTCTATGGGTAGTTAAATCTTTATAGTTCAATACTTAAGTAATATTTATCTATTTGTATTATGTGAAATGTAAAAAATGGTATATTATTTTTCATAAAATTGGGTTGAGTTTATCATATATTTCGATGAAAGTTGATTATATGACACGTTTTATTTAAAAGGATCTAACAATTTTGTTAAGGTATGAATTTGCAATTTTGTGTGGCTCTCTATCAACCTTCACTTCCTCATTTCTAGAAAAAATCTACTTGCTCATTTGTATACCCACTTTCTATTCAAATGCATGAATTTTGAACTCTCGATAACTATGTTTTTCCACACAGGAAAATTATATGTCACATTTTATACTAAAGTTCTAAATATTTTTTTTAAGTTTGGATTACTGTTATTCTTTTATATAATTTAACATTAGATATAAGTTTAAATTGAAAGCTAATTAGATGAAATATAGCTTAGATATGGCATTTGAAAATTATTATCTATTTATTAAAATAAAGGACATAATTATTACACATGTTTAATTTACATTCAAATGCTTCTTTGATTTATCTCCTATAGCTTAATGTAATGCTAGATATATAATTTAAGTTGAAGGCCCATGAGATAAATATGACTTCTATGTGACATTTGTATTGAATCATCTATTTGTTGCGTTATATGAACATAATTGTTACGCATATCTAATTTTCATTACTAATATGTCATGCTTCTTTAATTTATCTTTTATAGATGACCGGAGCATCCCTTTTTAATCTATCCCTTTTGACTTCGGATATGTGGGCAATATTCATCCGCATATTTTTCTATCATAAAGTAGTGAGTAAAATTGTATTCCATTTGTGTCAATGTTAAGGTTAAGCACATGGATTAAAGTTTTATATATTAGACGAGGAGGCTATGTATTACATATGGTCTTGAATGAGCTTTTGGACTCTTTAGATATATATCTAAAGAGTCCAAATGCTCATTCAAGACCATATGTAATACATAGCCTCCTCATCTAACTTAGCCAGGGATTTGCAATATAATATTTGAGTTGGCTAGGTCCATTTCAAGATATTATAATGTTAGATTATTATTTCTATAGATTTTTATTATGGTAGTAAAATGTTACAAAAAACCAGAAACTGTACAAATAATATTATTCTAGATATATGTAAAAAGGACATGGTAGAGAAGATCAAACAATATTAAACTCTTCATAAATAGTTTAGATAAAAATACATTTTCTAATTTTGATTGTAAATTCTAAGGCTTAAAGCAATAATTTTTCTAATAATTTTTTTTAATTAATAAATAAAAAAGAAACATTTTCAATCAAAATCACATCCAACACATAATAAAAATAATAAAAAAAATTTAAAACTTCATACACTATGACATTACTATGACAAAGAGCATAAAAATATACAAGCAAAAAATCTTTTTCTATAATAATGGAGAGCTTCAAATATACAAGAAAAAAATCTTTGAGCCTCTTTGTATCCCAAAGAAAGAGTTGCTCAAACAATCATATTTTAAACAATTAAAACTTGGAGAAAATCATCTTTTTTTGAATTTCAATTATATAAAAAATTAGTCAAATATAAGACAAGAGTTACTCATACTATAAAAGTTTAAATAATATTAACTTTCAAAAAAAATATTTGTAAATGAACCAAAAAAAAAATTATAAATTTCATTTATAGTAACTTAAATCCATATTAACACCTCTTGATAAATCTGAAATTAAATTAAATCTATATTACTTAATTTAATAGTTTAAATTCCTATTTGTGGTGTGCCAAATAGAAATATTCAAAGCGAAAGTTACAACTTACAAATATTACTCAAATATATCACAAAAGGAAATAGAATAACAAACATAATGGAAAATATGAACCAAAGTTTTATACCTTTATTGATATGGATGAAATATTCAGTGGCTGCTAACTAGTCTAAAAAAAGGCAACAGAAGATAAAAAGGAACTTTTAGAAGTAGAAGAGGTAATTTCTAGGCTTTTTGACAATAATATAAATGCAGTTTTTACTGAAAAATACTTGCAGTATTTGAAAATTTTGGAGGGGAGAAAGAAAGCACTATTAGAAAAGGAAACAGTTCAATGAAGACTTCAAAGTAGAGCCATCTAGTTCACTGAAGGTGATAACAGTTCACTAATTTTTCCAGAAACATGTAAATCATAGAAAAAAATGTCAATACTATTTGGGGAATGGACCTCCAAAATTGAGAGAAGGCAAGGACTTTTATAGACATATATTTGGAGCCGGCAAACAATATTTTCAAGATCTCTTCAAAGAACCACTAGACTCAAACGTAGAATACCCCAGTGGTATCCTCTTCCCAAGGTGGATAAGTGAAGATATAAATTCATATTTTGAGGTAGAAATTACAAAGAAGGAATCAAAATCAGTTTTAAACTTGTTTCAGAAATCAAAAATTTCTAGGCCTAATATGGACTGTAGAGCTTTATTTAGGATTTCATGATCTGTTAAAGGAGCTAATTAGAGTCTTAGATGAATCTAAAGCCTTGAGGAAAGTCTTGGGAGCTCTAAATTCTAGATTTATCACATTAAATCCAAAAAAAAATTGGCCCTCCTTTGACGATTTCAGGCCCATCTCCCTAAGCAATTCGACCTACAAACTCATCTTGGAAGTAATTGTTAACAGGTTAAAATGAATTCTTTCCAAGATTGTTTTAGAAGAAGTTAGAATACTTTGGGTTTCTATTCACTAGAAAATTTCATGATGTAGCTGGAACTACACAAGAAGTGCTTCATTCAATTAAATCTTCTAGAGTCCCCACTGTAGTTAAAAACTTGATCTCAAAAAAGCTTACAATAAAGTGAACTGGTTGTATATCGGGTCATTAGTTATGAAAATTGCTGTGAATCTTCAATCAGTCAACTGGATTGTGGGGTGTATCTTTTGAGCCACTTTTTTAGTTTTGATCTATGGGTTCTCCTTCAGGCCTTTTTCATGTTTCTCAAGGGCTTAGACAAGGATGACAATTGTCTCCACTTCTTTTCTTATTGGTGTTTGAAGGTCTAAGAAGATTGGTGACTGAGGAAAAAAGGAAGGGCAGGTTTTCTTATTATCATAAGGGTGGGGAGGGGAGTATGCTTCACCCGGGCTTTAGCACATCATAGAACTTTATGTAATTCGGGCAGTAACTGCACCCATAGCTGCATTATATGATGTGCGCAGCACCAGTCATAATCACCTATGTTACGGATCATTAAACAATATTCCTAATTATTTATGATCGGACTGAATCATAATCGAGGGATGGAAATATATATATATATATATATATATATATATATATATATATATATATATATATATATATATATATATATATATATATATATATATATATATATTATTCCCTTCACCTCCATAGCATGCAGCTACCAAATTTGATGACTATTTTCTAAAACCATTACGCTCTCGAATAATAAAAAAATGAACTCAAATGGTCAAAAAACACAGCAAACAAAGCTAAAAAACAAACAATGGAACAGTTGATCATTTTTTTGTTTATTATTCCTACTCAAAATTATTGTGGAAAGGAGTCATACAAGTTGCAAAAGGTTCGCTCGAACATACCCAATATACAACAGCAACGGCGCCAACGAAAGGAGTAACGAACAGAGCAGCGAACAGTCACAGAAAATGCACGAACAGAGCAGCGAACAGTCACGGATGGGAGGAGCAATAGGCTGACGAGAAAAAATGCATGAACAAAGTAGCGAATAGTCATAGACAACACGTGAATAATCAAACCGGTAAACAAACCAACATCGTGGGTGATTTATTTATAAAAACTAGTTCAGCCGAAATTTTTTCGTCGGTTTTCCCATCTCCGACGAAAATTCTGTTTGCCCACGTCGTTAGTGTGTCGTCAATCTAAACGGAATCACGAGTTTGGCCAAACTTTATAAAATTTTCAGCCGAACTATTGCCGAAAAAAGTTTTCGGCCCCCGATTCTCACAAAAGTGTAACCCAGCTTCATGTTTCCACCCCTCAGCCACGTCAACAGGAACCTATGCCTGTTGTGAAAGCTTCAAGTGAGGCGGGAAAAGCTCGTAATAAGTCACCTAAGGACAAGGCTGCCCAAACAACCACTGCTCCTCCTCAGCCTCCAAAGCATACCCCTTTGTGTTCTTTGTGTGATGTTATCGGTCATGCAACCCAACATTGTCCTAAATTGCCTCGCATCAAGCCCATGGTTAATCTCGCATTTCTTGAGCCTGAGGTCCCTGAAGCCTCTGTTTCTTCCTCGACTACAGCCAAGAACCCCAATATTGTTCACACCAACCACCCATGTGCTTTGTGTGATCTCCATGGCCATTATAGCCATCTTTGTCCCTGCCTCAAGCATTATCGCACCTCTTTGGAAGCAGTTCGGGAGTACGAGACTGAACAGAACCAGTTTTCCTCTCTCGTACTCTCGTAGTATGCTTCAGGCCAACCTGAGGATACCTCTGCTCCCGTTGACATTCCCCCTCCCGATGTCAAGATGACAGAGTCTTCGGCCACTATCCTCTACCAGTCATCATCTATGAGATCCACGGCGGAAGAGCCCTCTGGCACTTTCCCTTCTGTTTCTCCTAACCCCCCTTCAGCGATCACCCTAAGCTCAACATCGATGGATCCTGTTATCACCAAAAAAAATGAAGCATCATTTGACAAATTCATATAGGTTCATGTGTCAAAGGTAGGGTTTTAGGATTCATTTTTTATTATTTAGTCAAGGAAAATTTTAAATTTTTCTTGATTAAGCATACCCTAAGGTCCAAACCCACTAAATTTCAAACCCCTTCATGTCACATCATTCATAATTTTCTGAAAATTTTCAATTCCCAAGGTTTTAGTACCAAAATGGTGGTTTTAGCCAAGAAACCACAGTTTCGTAGCAAAATACACTAAGAAATTACACTTTTTGCTACGAAATTGTTGATACTTTCGTAGCAAAAACCTCCAGATTTACACTAAACATGCTATGAAAGTGTGGTTTCATGTCTTTCTTGTCATATTAGCAGTTATGTGTCAGAAAATAATTGGGAAAGGGTAAGTTAGATACCATTCGAGTCATTAAGGGATAAGATCAAGGTACATGGTCAGGTCTGAAGTCATCATCACCATTTTGGGCATGTATGAATCATCATTGTGTTATAAGTGGACATCATACTTCAAAATATTTCCTAATTCAGTCATTTCTCATTTTCATTTCTTCTTCATGTAATATCGAGCTTTGGAGAGCTATTGCATTGAGCCAAACCTGTGGTTGGTGTTTTCAAATGTTTACAAATATCACTGATCAAGCGAGGTTGAAAACTATCAAGCGAGGTTGAGAACTATCAAGCGACGTTGAGAAGGAATTAAAGAAACCATGGAAGAAAAAAGAAGGACAAATAAGGGTGGCCAGTGTCTAAGATATGAACCAATAGATATGAATCTGATCAATGAAGACCCAACAGTTGTAGAAGTCTTTAGAAGAACAAGATACTTACAATTTTGTGAAATATTACAAGGCTACCATGTATAGGTTTCCAAATAATTTTCTTTAAACTTTAGTGGAACAGCTACCAAAGTGGGAATGCTTAATCTTTCCATTACACCAAACGTCATTGTAGCAGCAACAGGGATTCCAAGGGGACAAGAGAAGTGGTTCAAAGGTTTCAAGTTAAACATGGAGAAGTGAAAAGAGTTTATGAAGCCAAAAAATAGTGAAATGGACCTTACTAATACTATTCCAAGAAGCTGCATGAAGGATAACTACTCAAAGTTGTTGCTTATCATCCAAAAATATTTTACTTGTGAAGGGAGATACCATAAATTTTACTCTTATCATTTCAAGCTTCTCCTACACTTTACCGGTAAGATATCTCTTGATGTGCCTTTCTATTTACATAGAAGTTTATCAAAAATGGTAGATAAGGTCCAAGAAAAATATAAAGGGAGTGAGACTTCATTGTTTCATCATGGTTTAATTAAACTGCTGGTTTTAGATGAGCTCCAAAAACTAGGGAGAGATTGGTCTTCATTTTTGTTTGTTAGTGGTTTTGAGTTGGATGCTCTTACTCCTACAAGAACTCCTAAACCTAGGAGGATCCCATCACCCTTAGTAGAAGAACAAAGTGAACCATTGGTGGCAGAACCAAGTGAACCAACAAGAGTAGAACCAAATGAACCAGTCAAGATGGAAACAGAGCATCTGCAGAGTATTGATACACCTAATGTTCCACCTGCAAAACAGAAATCAAAAGTGGTCAAACCTGCAAAACAAAAACAAGCTTTGTGAGTAAACAAGGAACCAAAAGTATGACAAGGAGTCAAACAATGGCTTTAGAAGACAAAACAGTGGTTGTAGAAGATAGAGCAGTAGCTAAAGGAAATCTAGAAGACATATTACATGCCATTGACATAGAAGAGACTCCTATAGTCCAGGCTAAGGATATAAAGGAAGGTGGACAAAAACTAAAGAAAGCCAAATTTGCAAAGAAACTAGAATTTGAAGGAGAAGATGCAGGTTTTGTGTTCCAAGCAAGAAATCCCATGACAAGGCATGCTAGAAAGCTATTAGAAAGTAGTAAAGAGGTTCATCCACCTACTGACACAGTCCAGCCACCACAATACATCATTGATCTTTCATCACCTGCAGACAAAGATACAGTTAGCAAATCAAAGAAAGGAAAAGAGAAAGTAATGGAAAAAATAAAGTTTGAACTCCTTGAAAAACAGTTGAAGTTGGCCAACCATGAGGTTGTTGTTATGAATAAAGAAGCAAGAAAACACAATGTCCAGAAGGTTCAGTTTGAAAAGATGAAGGAGATTTGGGAAGAGCATGTTGATAGTGTTTCCAAGACCCTAGATAATACACAGCAGTTTATCAAATGGACCATCCCATTGAGGAAGGAGGTGAAACATGTCAGGAAAATGAACTTGCATTTGAAATCTACTAACAGGAAGTTGAAGGAACAAGCTAAAGACCTCGAGGAACAACTTGAAATAATCCATGAGGAGTTAGAGAAAAAAGGCTTTAAAATGACAGTAGTTGAGGAGCTAATTGCTCAACTCATTATAAATGAGGAAGAAACACCTCAAGTTTCATAGTTTTAGATGATTTGTATTTTTAAAGGTCAGTGGCATGTTAGAAACCAATTTTTTACACCTGGAAAGTTTATTTTTGAGATTACACAGAAATTTGGAATTTTCACTATTTTCAACAATTTTGTAGCGTTCCTAGGCTTGAAAAACAGGAAAACACTATGAAACTATTGTAGCCTTCCTTTTTGCATTTTGAACCAGTTTTGGGAGCTCCCAAGAGGTGAAAATTGTATGGGAGATGTATTAAGGCATAATGAACATCATGCAGGAGGAAAGAATCAGAAATATTGATGGCAAAAGGCATTTTTGTAATGTTGTGAAACTTTCATACTCCATAGTGTACTGTTTTGAAGCTATATAGGCAAGTTTTTGTGCAGTTATGGATAGCTGGACACTTTCAAAGGTTCAAGGGACATGTCAGTTTTCATCCAAGACTTAAAGACCACATGATGAAGCCAACTCATAAGCCAAACCCCTCGTTGAAGATAAAGACCAGTTTTCCTACAAAACAGGGTTTGTTTCCAGTTTTAGAGGAGGTCAATTAAGATGTCATGTAGTGATGAGTCCCATTACACCATATTCGAACATGTGAAGGAATGGTTGTCAAAGATGTTATTTTTTTAGGAGATAATTTTGTTAATGTAATAATGAACAGTTTGATTCCTATTAGGAAAAGGACTATCAAGTAGGATAGTTGTCATTTTATCATTAAAATAGATGTTTTATTGTTATGAAAGGTGTCAATAGGGTAAATTCGATGAATCTAGCCAGGAGGTAAATCATCTCATCATGTAACAATTCTATTAAAGGGCAGAGGGTCAAATTTGTAAAGGGTTGGAGACTTTTTGGCAAAACTACAGCTTTATGTAAATTAACTATTTTCAGTAATACAGAGACTTGTTTCTTGATCAACCTGAGATTCTGATTGAGTTTTTAGTGCTTATCTTATATATATCTTATATGTGTACCATTTTCAGTGGTTTTCATCTTTAATACTTAGAATTCATTCATGTAATGCTCTGACTTCCTTTATAGATGAATTAAGAGTGTTATTTCTTGTTTCATGTGTGCTTACCTTTGCTAAAAAATCTTACCTACCTTAGCTTCCATGTCAAGTGAACTTACTACTGAATCACTAAAATTGTTGACTCCATAAGCCCAATGTTTGCAGACTGATACTATTTTCAACCTATACACATCACAAACAAGTTTTTTTCCAAGTAGAGTTAGCCATCTAGATACATCTTTATTCAGTATCATTAACCCTTTGAGAGGGCCCTCTCAGACTAAAGAAGCTAAGCTTCAGTTACAATATTGGTTTGAAACGGTTACATGAAGTTGTCTCATTAGCAGCCTATTAGGTGCAATTTTGTGAATCCTTCATCTGCTTTTTTTTTGGTCACCCTCCGTGATGATGCACATGTGAACCTCATTTCTCATGATGATGAGTCAGGTAGCTTTGCCGCGTTAGGTGGTCTTTCTTCCACCATTCGCCCCATATTCTATTACGATAACGACATTATGGAAGCATTTACCACCCCTGACTTTATCTACCCCCCCTTACATCGATCCCATGCAGTCGATCCACATACACCTTGTGGTCATTACATTAACATCCGATGTTTTTGTAAGAGGGCACCCATATTTGAGAGTCTAGGAGAAGCAATTATCCACAACCCTCCTAGTGCATCTAGTCATGTCGACTCTAGTACCATTATTATTCCCCATTTAGAAGAACCTCTAGAGTCCCATATCACTTCATATCACTCTAGGGATTATCCCCCTCATCATTCCTTCCTTTTACATCAGCAACCTAGTCCCCTAGACATTATTGTTGACCAACCTGTGTGTTTTCTAGGTGAACACTAGTTCATTATCTCCAAATATACTCTTTGGAATAGTGAAACCATATATGTGAACCTAGAAATACAGTCCATTTGCTTCAGATTTGCAGTACCAAATGAGATTGGTAATCCTCCATTCCCTTTCTCAAACTGCATCTATCCATTCTTCCCTCAGAAGATAACCATAACATAAACAAATGGCGAACCACATCATAAAAATGTGTTTATATTCCACTTTTCTAAATACATTTGGAATGATCATAACATCTTTGGGGGAACCTATGCCCCTCAACCATAAAAATCCCAGCTCTCAGCTAAAAAATAGCACCATAATCCCTCTCTCTGACAGGTCGCACTTTTCAGGCTTTTTCTAGAGCAAGTCGCAGTTTTCTACCCAAAACATACTACCTAGGTAACAGATATTGCCTCGGAAAGTGTGACCTAGATGTGAATAAGAGCAAGGGTATGCTCGTGAACTCTGGGTGCCTAAACGAAACTTTCAATCCACTGAAATGAAAGAGTAGGGTTAGGCCTCTTACCTGCAACTGACGGATCTCAATTCCAATGGTCGGTTTGTCCACTACATTTTCCGTAAGATTTAGGGCCTTGTATCCTATCCACATTCACCATAGCCACACTTGAAAATGAATCAAATTGGAGGGGAAAATCCTTATTAAAAGAGAAACCCCATATTTTTCTTTCGCCAGTTGTGACCAAACCGTAGCTTGGTTTGACAAACTGTCTGCACTATTGGAAATCTCTCACCAAGCTCTCAAATGGGTATCCTTTAGTTTTCTTTGATTTGATACTTCACCTAGACACATTTGTTTCTAAGAATGGTCACTTCACCACTCCTCAAAATAGAATTTCTTCACTTACAAAACTTGTAATTGGGGCACCACTTTTCCTTCATACTTGTCCATGCTTGTGTCAATTTTTGTCGTGAGTAACCATCTTGTACTCATGTTTTTATGGTCCCCACTGGGCCTATTCTGTGTGGCAGCATCATCGGGTCACCCTTGTTTAGAGCATCCTATTTGATTCATCATCGCATTCATGGATTCTATCCTAAGTCCCTTTGTAACCTGTTATAGTCCTCGATCCTTCATTTCTTTGTTCCTCTCTCGTGTTGAACATTTTGGCCTTCCATCATATTGTCCTCTATCCCCTCCGGTGCCGAATCAGTATCTTCCAAGTCATCCATGCCCTTTATGCTCTAACAAGGGAATTCGTCAGCCCACTACTCAATACTCCCCATTCCACCATTATCCATGGTGTCAGTTTATCAGTCGCTCTACTATTTTCTCTCTTGCCTTAGTTGAGGATCCCTTATCACCTCACCTATGGCGGACCTCCTTCTGTCAACATTAGATTATTCATTCTAGAAGAAAGGTTTAGAGGGTGGTGTACCTTGGTTCCATATTCCACTCTTGTTTGGTGCCTCGGATCAGGAAAAGGGACTCTTTATTGCCCTTTGACTTGATTATTTCTCAGCTCTAGCTCCTTATAGCATGATCGAGATCCGTATAATCGATGGTTTAGTGATGCAACAGATTGTACCAATGATTTCCCAGGTGTGTGTGAGATGTTTCAGACCTCATGAGGGGGTGGCCCTTCAGGTAGCCCCCCACATGCCCGAATGACCTATCTACTACAAACTTTGATGCAGCTCCATAGATTTTATGGTTCCGGCCTCATCCACTTGTAGCGCCTTTTAGTTTGCATGTATCATTCTAATTTTGAGAGCCCTTTCTTGTTTTACTGGGACTCTTTGGTTGTACTTATATCTCATGTACTCAGATATTATTGTATAAGTCCTGGATGTTGTCCCAAGCACAATATGTATGTGGGATCCATTATCATGTATTTATCTAGCCCATGTTTATGCCAGCATGTACTATATAGTTCAGTTCCTTGTTTACTGGATGCATTATTATTTGTACTTTGTTATCTTGGCGGGCATAGGTATGCCTCCCCCGCCTCATGTAGAACAGGTACACACTCATAAAAGAGACTTGTAGCACATGTAAGTCTTGCCTCCTCAGGGTCTTGTCCTCTAGCACTTTCGTCTACCTTATATTTCTCTCTCTCTGATTCCCCCTTCGGTGTCTAGTGATTGAGTTATTACAATGTAATTCGGTTATACAATTTTCTCCTAACGCTCGCACGCTGGGGGCCAATTGTTACACCAATTTTTGATCATCTAACCTGTTACTATTAGATGGACCAAACTACACCATGTAAGACCAATTTTTCCCTTGTAAAATTTCTTTCACTATTTAAAATAACTTAGTAATCCTTAATTTATTAATTTTTTTATGGTTGAAACAGGAAACCCCATGAGGAATATTTGAATAAATCCGTATTTGTTTGATTTTTCTCAAAGGATAATTATCTAAATAGCAGTTTAATTAATATTCCTGGTCATATTTAACCTAAAACGGGAAAATTAATTAGATAAATCATTATTTATCTTATTATTTTCCAGGAATAATTATTTAAAACATTATTTAAATAATATTCCTTGTTAAATTTGACTAAATCATTTATAAATAATTGAATAAATCACTATTTATTTAATTATTACTCAACCACATTCTTAAAATAATAAATAAATCATTTATTTATTTATTATTTACAAATAAAGGGATTTGACCAAATTCAAATTCTTTTTCACTCCAACAAATATAATAAAATATTCCACATAATCTGGATCTAGATTTGGTTAATAATATTTTAATTTTGCACCAATATCTAGACTAACTCAATATTTTGTTATAAATAGAAGGGTTTTTCCATTTACTCACTACCTTTTGTTGCCTAAAGATCACTTTGGATCTATACTTTTGGTCTAACTTTGATCCTCCATCATTGTCATATTTTTTCTATCTTTTTTCTTGTGAGCTCCCTTTGAGTTCCATGTTTTTCTGGGTTTTCTACACCATCAAGAGAGAGAGATATTAGATCTGAAGTGTTGAGGACATACAAGAACCCATCTCATTGAGGGGGACTGGTAACATCTTTCTATGTTCCCTTCCCAGGTGTCATAAATGAAAAATTCTTTACAAATATTCTTGTCTTGTCTATTGGATGCATGGAGAAACTTTTGTTTTTATTTGTTGTTTAATGTCTTTAACTACATTGATCTAGAATTTTTATCATTTATCTTGGTCAACTAACTATAGATCTAAGGAAATTGGCAGCCATCTTTGATGTTAGGGCTATTTTTTATGCATAGCTAAAGTGAGATTTTTTCATACGCTTGTGATTAGAATTAACACTAACACTTGGTTAGCTTTGATTTGAAGAGGGGGCTTCACTACCACCTCATGGTCCATTTACACCTGTGATGCAACTTGATTACTGGGATGAGATTGAGTAATCTCGAATACTTCTTAGAGAACACCAATATCGGTTGTTTCCATGGTCATTTCTACATTATCTGCATTGAATCCAAGTCTCCATTTTTGTAACCAGATGATCAACGGACAACTGAATACATTCTACATCCTCACAAAGTTCTTCAGGTTCACAAGAAACCAGAGAAAAGTGAGAGCGATCCTATGACAAAATTTGATCCCCAACCTTGGCTAAAAGAGTTGAAATATATGTTTTGAGTGATGCCAGTTATTCCTCAAGGATATATCATTAACACTCCTTCTTGAGGATGTCATCTTGTAGATTGCTCAGCCCTTAATTTGAACCATCAACATTTCCAACATCTATAAACACCCTTTTAAATACTTACAATAATCTGACTCTTCTCCAGGGGTGATATTTTTTCATTTATTTCCTATGTCCTATCCTCCTCAAGATTAACCGAAGTCCCATCCCTATAACCACCATTTTCTTAAAAACTAAAACGAAATTAACTACTTGAGCTTGGATGTAGTACTACCCATCCCAATATTGATTTGGGGATTAAATGAAGTTGCAGAAACAATCCACTTCTCCTTTATCATGACATCACCCTCCCTATATTACCATCTGGATATTCGATTAAGGAAGTCCTTCAAAGGTTGTCGCTTGTCGAGATCCTTGCATGTCTTTGGATTAATGATGATCATTAGTGGCATGTCAGTCCCTAATTCCAATTTATTATTTGACATGAGAATCCTTATCCAAATTATATTAAATATCATGGAATATGAGATATGGTTGGATTTCCCTAATCCTTGTTTATCACCCCATGTTCAATGCTTGCACATTTGTTAGCCTATTCATCATCAGGTTTATTAGATTCCCTCTTGACATGGAAAAAGTTATTTTTTTCAACTTTCTTCATAAGAATCCTTATTCAACGGAATATTGGTGGCAAAGCTTCTTCCAAATGATCTTTGACTTTGAGTCATTTTTTGATAATTACCATTCAGTCGCCAAACATACTTATTTGACGAAGTCTCGTTAATAATATTTCCTTCAATCCTTCCATAGAGATAAGTCTTTTTCTTGGTTATTTGATGCTATGCCTATTCCCCAAGAAAATTTCATCTCTATTTATCCATAGAATTCAAATAGAACACCTCCCACTCCTTCCTCCCTCGAGTCTTGGTTATATCATTAGGGAATAAAGGAAAAAATATTTTGAAAACAGTGATATTATTAAAAATACTATCATGTTTAAGTTTAAGGAAAAATTATGATCGAACAAATAATTAAAGGATGAAAGAAAAGGGGTGATCATGAGAATCAATTTTCCGTAGAATGTCTCAAGTATACAAAAATTACATAGAAATTCCAAAATAGAATTGATCATCATTTTTTTTCTTGGCTTGACCCACGAGGGATTTGAACCTTCAATCTCATGCTTTACATCATATTTTGTAGAAATTTTAATCCAATTATGTATTGCCTCGATTCTCCTGATCTAACAATTATATGCCATTGTTAAATACAGAATCCTTCTAATAAAAACTTTGTGGAAATTTAAAACATGATCCCCAATTGCAAACACGTGAAGAAAAATAAATCACACATAACACAGATGTTTTTACCGGGAAAGCATAAAGCTAAAAACCCCACTATCATATATTATGTATATATCATGGATCATGAAACAATATCATACAAAAATCTAATCCAAGAGCTCTCATAACAATATGAAATCATTTCACATTGTCATACAAAAATTGGCAAATAGTTGCACCAATTTACTGCCTCCTGACAGCCTGCCTCCACTGCACAATCCCTGCTGATCATGATCCCTGAATGAATGAGATACTACCTTTCCTTGACTTCACAATCCTCGTTGGCATCTCTAATGTGTTTTTGGTTGCATGAGTGCACCCACTAATGTCACAACAAATAGTCAAACTGTCCCTTTCACCTATCTCTCAACTGGGTCTCCACTGGATCTTACATGCATGTAGTTAACAGTAGTAAATCTTCAGTTGCATTTGAGATCACTCCATGTGAATTAATTTAATATTTAATTAATTGATCTCTCACTAGTGTATCATTAGTTACAACTAGTTACAACTAGCACAACTGATTTTAACTCACTTAATTGAGTTAAACTACTTTACAACTCACATAATTACACATCCAACTCTGTTACAACTTCGAATCACTCAGTTACAACTAAGTCCACTTGCATGGCCCACCAACCAACCTTAGAACTCTAAATTCCTTTAGCTAACTAGTTTGTCACTTCAGTTAACTGAAATCAAGTGCTTCAAGAGAATAGATTAATATTTACTGTCAAATTATTATTAAGAGATAATAATAATCAACATGCATTATATTTTTAGACATGTGATCTGTAAATAGACTTTGCACATGCATCTACAAACAGAAACTCATCTATAAAAATAATTTTCTCACCATTCTAAAAATATACTCTCGCTATAAATAGAATTTGCTCACCATTATAAATGTAGACATACACCTAAAAATAGCCTGCGGGCCCCACCTAGTGTAGGTGCATAATTTTCACTAGGAACATCATCTTGTTGAATCTCAAAACTCCCTCTCAACAAGAAATGGATTATCCTTCACCCTGATCCTGTCTCTATGGTATTTGAATTTTCCCTAGTGAGTGCCTTCATCAAAATATCTGCATCCTAATGTTCCGTAGGACTGTACTAAAGCAACATGATCTTCCACTGCACACAATCTCTGATATGATGATACCGGATATCTATATGCTTAGATCTATCATGAAACATAGGATTAATAGAGAGTTTAATGCAACTCTGATTATCACAATGAATCATTGTAGGATCTAAATGCGAAACAAACAAACCAACTAGGATCTTTTTCATCCAGATATCCTCACATGCAGCTTCACTTGCTGCCATGTATTCCGCTACCGCTGAACTGAGTGCCACGGATCTCTGTTTCCTGATGTACCAAGAAAAAATTGTAGATCTAATACTGAAGACCCCTCCCGATGTGCTCTTTCTATCCTTTGGTCTTCCCGCCCAATCTACATCCATGAAGCCATGCAACTTCACCTCATTCGTCTGTCTGTACCATAAGCCATACTTAGATGTGCCCCTAATATATCTCAGGACATGCTTGTCCGCCTTCCAAAAGATCTTGGTAGGCTTAACCATCGCTTGACTAAGCTAGTTCACTGCATAGCATATGTCTAGTCTTGTATTTACTAAATAAATTAGCGAACCCAATAACTGTTGATAGACAGTAGCATCCACTACCTCTCCAGATGTAGCATCCTCTTTCCTCCAGTTTCCTGGAAGAGGAGTATCCATGGGTTTGCATCTCTCGATGTGAAACTTACCCAATATCTCCCTTGCATACTTTCCTTGAGAAACAAAAATTTCACCACTTCGCTGCAATATTTTAAGTCTAAGGAAATAATGAAGGAGGCCCATATCCTTCATCTTGAACTCCCTTGCAAGGTCCTCCTTGCATGAGTGTATCAGCTACTCATCACAAGTCAGTATTAAATCATCAACATAAAGAACAGTTATTAAAACCTTACCCTCCACCACAATTTGGTATAGGATTGCATCCACCTCACTCTTGGTGAAGTCAAGTCCAGTGAAATAGTTGTCGATTCGAGTGTGCCAAGCATGGGGTGCTTGCTTCAGCCGATACAGTGCTCTTTTGAGTCTGCACACATGTGACTCACTACTGAAGATCTCAAATCCTTCAGGCTGCTCAATGTACACTTCTTCCTCAATGATCCCATTAAGGAACACAGTCTTCACATCCATCTGATGAATGTGCCAACCCATTTATGCTGAGAGAGCAAGGATGGTCCTTATGAAAGAATATTGTGCGACAGGTGCAAAGGTTTATTCATAATCAATCCCCTCAATCTGTGAGAAGCCCCGAGCCACAAATCTGGCCTTGTATTTCTCAACACCCCCATTAGCAGCTTGCTTTACCTTGTAGATCCATCTGGAACCTACCACTGATTTATCAACTGGCCTTGGAACAATGTTCCAAGAATTGTTTCTGACAATGGAGTCATACTCCTCCACCATTGCATCTACCCATGTGGGCTCCTTCACTGCTTCCTGAAAGGAAGATGGCTCAGTCACAATACATTTTCTCATGAGAGCCATGTATCTATTTAATCGGTCAAGAGACTGTCTTTGTCTATGCTATGAATTAGGGACTCCTACATTATGTGTTGCTTCAAGCTTCAGCCTCTCAGCTTATGTGGTACGTCGTCTGCTAGTTCTAATGTTTGGCTCTGCATGAGTGGATTCCTCCACTCCATGAACCTCATCTTGTGGTTGATCCAAATCTAGAGACTCATCTTTGGGAACCAAAATTTCCTCCTCTGCATGTAAGTCTAGCTCCCTCTCAAGCGAAAACTTCATGGCTTTCTCCTCATTGAATTTTATATCCCGTCGCACCAAATTCATTCTATTGTTTGGAAAATACACATGATAATTATGGGGTGTTTCTATGTACCCCAAAAATATCCCAACTTCAGTAGTCAGCTCCATCTCTTCCTGGCATTATTGGTCACATGCACATAAAAAAATGAGCCAAAAATCTTAAAGTGAGAAACATCTGGTTTCTTGCCATTAAAATCTTCTTCAGGTGTACTCATGCCAAGTACTCTATGAGGACAACGGTTTTTCACATAAACTGCAGTGTTTCATGCTTCCGCTCACAAGTGCATTGGTAGGCCCTGATCATGCAGCATCGCTCGTGCAGCACCCACGATCATTTTGTTCTTCCTCGCCGTGACCCCATTTTTTTGTGGGTTAGGAGGCGCTATGAGTTCTCTTTGAATTCCTTCTTTGTTATAGAATTATTTGAATTCATTCGAGATGTATTCTCCACCATTATCATTTTGCAAAGCCTTCACTTGCTTCCCTAACTTTTTCTCAACCAATGCCTTAAACTCACAAAACTTTGAGAATGTTTTATCCTTCTTCTACATGAAGAAGATCCAACATTTACGAGAAAAGTCATCAACAAAAATAACATAATACCTGTGTTTTTTTTTTGAAGCAACCAAGAATGGTCCACACACGTCTGTGTGAACTCTCTCCAGGATCACCAAAGCACGATTCTCCTTTTCATGAAAAGTGGACTTTGCATACTTCCCCATGGTGCAACCCTTGCACTGATATAACTGAGCAAGTTTTCCCATTGGAATTCCAGTAGATATTTTCCGCATGACTTTCAAGGCTCCATCATGAAGATGGCTCAATCACCTGTGCCATAATTCTCCCTCATCCCGGCTTACCACTTTTTCTGCCTTGCCCATCATAGCAGTGCAGCCTTCTACCTCTAGCTTGTAGAGATTATTAACTTGAATTCCTATCCTCTTGGCTTGACCCATTGTTTTATGTCACAAATAAGCTTTTCCATCACTGAAAACAACGTCATAGCCTTTGTCCTCCAACATCACGACTGAGACCAAGTTTTTCTTCAGACCTATAACATGCATAACATCTTTCAATTGAAATGGTTTACCTGACTCCCTCTCAAAGGTAATGGTACCAATTCCAGTCACACTATATTTTCCATCATTTCCCATCTCTATATGTATCTGAGATATTTCTCCACCAAGTCATTAAAAAAGCTCCTCATCTCCCATCATATGGAAGGAAGCACCACTATCAAGATACCACACCGATCCCATTGTGCTTGAAACAAAGCATGAAATCAAAGAGAAATCAAGTTCAAATTGCGAGGCAAGAACCTCACCAGCTACAGCTCCAACAGCCTTCTTTTTCTTCTTATACTATGGGCAATTAGTGGCAAGATGCCCATGTCCGTGACAATGAAAACACTTCACCTTGGAAAAATCCAGCTTCTTGCCTTTAGACTCAAATTTTGAGTGGAATTTCTTCCCCTTCCCTTTCCTTGCCTTGGAAGCCAAAGAAAAATCCTCTTCATCATCATCCTTTGATGAAGAGCCATCTCTGGTGTTTCTTCGGAACTCCTCTTGCACTAGATCTGACCACAATCGTTCCCAATCCGACAGTTTTACCTGTCCGTTGACAGAGTCTTGATAAATGTGCCAACTCTTAGGAAGTCCCAAGAGAGCCAAGCTCACCAAATCATCATCAGCAACCATTATTCCCACACTCCCCATTTCATCCCGACATTGATACAACTTTGTGAGATACTTAGGATTATTGTCGCCCTTCTCCATCTTGATCTTTCTGAGTTTATCCTTCAGTGCCAATTTCCTATGGCCGCTGTTGCTTTAGCAAATACCTGTCAAAGCCTTCCACATAGCATATGGAGTGGATTTCCCATGAAGGCTTTAGACAATGTGGTCTCTTACACCATCCTACAGAATCCTTCTCGTCTTCACTACTTTCTTTTTCCATGCATCAAGTAATGCAGTATCCATCGAAGTGGGCTTAGGAACATCACTGTCGATGGATTCCTTCAAGCCATTATCTTCAAGTACTGCCTCCATCCTGTCTTTCCATGCAATGTTGTTCAATATGCCCTTGAGTGCATACTCTAGCCGCAAACCATTGAAATCCATTTCAATGATTACTCAACTGTCGCACCAAGAAATTCTTGCAGCAAATTCAAATTGTTTCCCCAACAAACTCAACTACTGCTTCAAAATTACAATCTTCTGTGCTCTGATACCATGTAGAAATTTTAATACAACTATATATTTCTTGGATTCTCCTGATCTAACAATTATATGCCACTATTAAATACATAATCCTTCTACTAAAATATTTGCATAAATTTAAAACATGATCCCCAATTGCAAACACATGAAGAAAGATCAATCACACGTAACACAGATGTTTTTACCGGGAAAACATAAAGCTAAAATCCCCACTATCATATATAATGTATATATCATTGATCATGAAAAAATCTCATACAAAACTCTAATCCAAGAGCTCTCAGTACAATATACAATCGTCTCACACTGTCATACAAAAATTGGCAAATACATGCGCCAATTTACTACCTCCTCACATCCTGCCTCCACTGCGCAATCCCTGTTGATCACAATCCCTGAATGAATGAGATATTTCCTTTCCTTGACTACGCAATCCTCATTGGAATCTCCAATGTGTGTGTGGTTGCATGATTGCACCCACTAATGTCACAACAGATATTCAAATTGTCCCTTTCACCTATCTCTCAACTAGGTCTCCACTAGATTTGACATGCATGTAGTTAACAGTAGTAAATCTTCAATTGCATGTGATATCACTCCCTATGAATTAATTTAATATTTAATTAACTAATCTCTCACTAGTGTATATTTAGTTACAACTAGTTACAACTAGCACAACTGAATTAAACTACTTTACAACTCACATAACTACACATCCAACTCTGTTACAACTTCAAATCACTCAGTTACAACTAAGTTGAATTTCATGTCCCACCAACCAACCTTAGAACTCAAAATTCCTTCAGCTAACTAGTTTTCCACTTCAGTTAACTGAAATCAAGTGCTTCAAGCGAATAGATTAATATTTATTGTCCAATGCTTATTAAGATATAATAATAATCGGCATGCATTCTATTTTTAGACATGCGATCTATCAATAGACATAGCACATGCATCTAAAAATAGAACTTCATCTATAAATAGAATTTTCTCACCATTTTAAAAATAGACTCCCGCTATAAATAGAATTTTCTCACCATTCTAAAAATATACATACACCAAAAACTAGTCTGTGGGCCCCACCTAGTGTAGGTACTTAATTTTCACTAGGATGATCATCTTGTTGAATCTCAACATACTTCATAACATGATGATCACTCATTGCAAGGGTTCTCGTGGAAGTCGACATTAGTAAAGGACTACTGGTAGATCTGATGACTAGGTAGGAGGGGTTTTCCTTCTCTCAACCCTTGGATTATTAGGGAGTGTCCTTTTAGTGTGCTCGATGTAGGAAGTTAGGGCACATAATGTGGGAGTGTAATTTAAACGTAAACCATGGGGTCAGGGGAGTAATCTTTGACAATCCAGATATTTCTACTAGGTCAATAGAAAATAAAGGGCATGTATATCAGGAGATTTCCTCAAGGGATGGGGTTTCTCTAGAACAAAATAAAAAAGAAGAGCCCCTTTTGGAAGTGGAAAAAATTACGCAGGAGGTTTCTCAGAAAAATCTTGCTCAATATTTGGCCCTTCATCTAGAATTCAATCAACAAATCAATGTCATTGAAATTCCATGGTGGGAGATAAATTCAGTGGTTTTTTCCACCAATGAAAAAGAAGGAAATAACTCTTAGGATTCTATATAAAATGAATCTATTATTCAATTGGAAGAAGGATCTAATAGGAAAAATTAAATTCATGACTTAGATCCTTAAGACTTAGTTTTTCCCTATGATAACAAAATCTTGGAAGTGTTAGTTGAAGACTTAGTTTAAGGATCCCTTGAAGAAACTATAGTGGTTCAAAACACATAATTCAAGGGTGTTAGAATTAGTGATGCTAAGATATTGGCTTGGGAAGGTTTAATCAAGGAAAACTCAATGAGGAAAGAGGATTTGGGGAAAGTTAAGGATTATTCAAATAGATATTTGGGGGATCTATTTGAATTTATATATTCTTTAGTGCCGATGGTAGACATAAATCAAGTAATTCAAGAAGATACATCCTATGTCAATAATAATAGGATATTTGAAGCTCTCAAAGCAGGGTTGAAATTACACAAGGAGAAGCAATTGGAAAGCAATAAGTTCAATGATTCTTCTCTTCCTAATAAAGGCCCTTTCATGAATTGTCTTCTTCAGTAGAAGGTAAGAGGTATGTGTTTGTGGCTAGCGGAGTCAAATTATCCCCTATAGAAGAAAATTAAAGAGAGGGGGTTTTCCATATTACCAAATCTCAAAGTAAGATATGGAGGTGCACAAGGAAAAATGCATCTATATGTTCAAGCCTCTCTATGTCTTACTCCCAACCTTCATTTAGGTCCCTTAGAGTGGAGATCCCTAAACTAAGAATTACATAATGAATATTTCATCCCTAAACGTGACGGGATTGGGGGGGTACTGTTGACCGAATAAATCAATCTTGCGGACAAGATCGATCTCCCTAGTACCAAAAGGTAATCTAGCAACAAACAGCCAAATAAACCTATCTTTCTCTAGACATATGTGATTTACAAAAGAATACTATAAAGGTGTTAAAGTCTTACTGTAGATCCAATGCTTATTTGAAGTAGTCTTCCTTTAGTCGCTTGAAGGAGTTATCTTTATAGACCTGCAGTCACAAACAAGCAAACATTAAGTAGCACCTGTATAGTAAATATTATAAATCATGCCTATCATGGTGATCAAGGAATCCATGAAATAAACAGTTAATTAACAGATTATTGAGAAAAATAAACTCATTTGTATTAACTTTGAATAAAGAAAACCTTACAACTTTAGCCTTTATGTTGAACAGGCCTTCCCGGGGTCCGAAGCAGGAATCTCCTCTACTTTGACAAGCCTTGCACTCTTCCAACCAAGACAAATAGAGGTATGTGATCTTTCCTCACAAAATATCAGTTAAATGAGTCTGAATCCCACCAACACTTTACCTCAAACAATTCTAAAGCTTTAACTCCCCTTGAGGCTACCCAAAGCCTCTTTTTATAGTGCAAAAGAGGAGGTTTCAGTTCCAACTATGAAGGGATAGAATCCTCCTTCAAAGGGATAAGCTCCTCACATAAAGGGGTTAGCTCCTTAAGGCAAGGGATACATGAACCTCAAAAGAGCGGTTCTCCCACTGCAAAATTCTTTCTAGAGGCTTCTAGAAATTACTGAAAGTAATATTTTTTAGTTTACTTGTGCCTTTTTAATATTTTACAGGGGTCCGCACCCTTAACACAGAGAAAGTGTGTTCAAGTACGCAGGAGTCATGAACATTAGGTGCGGGACCACAGGCAAGACAAAGAGAAAGTGTGATACCAGAGTTAAAGATATTTTTGAGAGCTTTTATCTTATTTATAAGGCTTGACATGAGGAACTGATGTGTTAGACTTGCAAAGGAGGAATTATGAGTGATAATGAGTTCATACAGATAAAAAATTGTTAAGATGACAATTTTCAGTGCAACAGATTGCCCCCTAAAGTGCAAAGTCTGGAATAGATGAAGATAGAGTATGTCATATATGAAGAGTGAAGTACTTTATCATTTCAAAAATCATGCTGTGGACACCCCAGTCAGAACCTGTAAAAACATTCAATGCAAAATATATATATGTAAACATATCATCACTGAGGTAGGCATTCCCATACTCAGATCAAAAATAACTAGAAAACTGATTTAAACTGTTCTGATACAGGAATGATTTTCAATACATCAACAGTATAGACATGTGTAGACACAGTATGGACACATCCATATGTTTATGAATATTCCACTGTATAAATGAATAAAAAAATTCCTCGCAGCCTGGATGGTAGAAACTAGATCCAGGGTCTTGATTTCCGCTTCTCGAACTAGTACGATCCTATCCATGTGAATAAATGTGTCAAAGTTGAACATGGTAGAAACCACTTGATTACCAGTCAATAATGTAGATTGTTAACAAGTGTGAGAGTAACCACCAGTAATGTCAATGGCCCTCAAAGTACTCAGTACAATCCATGAAATGTGAATGAATGAGCTGAAGTCGAACATGTCACGGAATCATTCGATCGAAGGTCAATGATGCAACCTGTCGTCGAAGGTGAGAAACCTTCCATTGAGGCATGCAGATTTAAAGGTACTCACGATTTTATAGATCGACTTCCTAGATAATGAGATGTCGTCGATAGGAAGTGATCCATCATAAGCAAGCCCACGACATGAAATCATAGATCAAGTTTTGAAGAAATATATTGGCAAGGACTGACTCAGGGATGGTCAAAATGGATGACAGATATTTTGCAGATGAACGGTTTGTTTGAATTGTCCCCGTGAACACATAACGACACTGTAGATGGCTTGGTGACAATTGACCCAAATTTAATATCCAGAAACCGGGTGAAGACTTTCAATATGGTTTGATTAACAGTTAGGCAAAGGATTTCCCAACCCAGGTGAAAAAAAGTGTCGTGTTCAAGAGTGGTTAACAGCTTTTCAAATAATAAAATACAACAAACAGGTTCATTTTTCTCTCTTTTCCCCCACCATTTCTGGAAAGTACCTCTTTATTTTTGACAAGCTTGAGGAGGATAACATTTTCTTGTTTATAAGCTCATCCTTCGGATGAGTCCAACTTAGTTTAAGATTCGAACCCTAAGAAGGAGTGGTTCGTTCCTGCTTAAAAATTGAATAGGTCCTTTACTATTACATTTTAACGAGTCCAGTATAGGAGAAACTCGGTGTTTTTTCAATTTTAGGGAGTCAGAAGAAAAAACTTAAGAAGACTCCATGGGGGTACTTTTTCGTAAATTTAGTCTCTCGAGCCCGAAAAAGGATAAAATAATGCGAGAGAGAACTCTATTGACCGTAATTAGTCACCGTATACCTTTTTTGTAAATAGTCCATTTCAGTTTGTAAAAGGGGTAAACTTATACTGAAAGGACGATCATTCATTTATTTTAACGAGTTCGAATAATCAAGTGCTCGGCAATCTTTTCAATTTTCGAGAGTCTGAAAAGGGCTTAAAAGAGGACTCCAATGTTTCTCTTTTTCATAGATTTTTGAAAGAGTCTGAAAAAGTGATAAAAGTATGCTCTTCGTCGAAAAACGATCAATTTTCCCGAAAAATCCAATTTTCTGCACAAAAACTCGAAACATTACACATACCTGTTTAAGATAAATAAAAATGTTTTCAAAAATTACCTTTTTAAAGTGAAAAATAAACAAATTAAAAATTCATTTATTTGAAAAAACTTATAAAAAGGGCTTTTCTAACTTCATTTTTACCATTTGAGTTCAGAGTGAAAAGTGAGAGCTTTTGGGTAAAAAAAGTTCCTGCGAATATTCTGGAAAATCCATCTGGAAAAATCAAGAACCGTCAGCTCCAGGTAATCCACATCCTCCTTATCTTGCATTTCATCTGTTTACATTTTGTTTTTAGGCTTTAGATTTCATTTTTTTAAGGAAAAATAGGTTGAAAAAATCACCTACGGGGGTCCGCAGGCGCAACACGCGGGCCCTGCGGACCCCGACTTTTTTCTACATAGAAAAAAGTCCTGGGTCCGCACCTATTTCACAGCGCCCATGCGTACCTATGCACTGTGTATGAAAATAGTGTGCGGACCCCGCGCAATGAAATTTCAAACTTATTTTTCTCAATTTCCGCCAAAAAATTTTCAAATAATCTTGTTCTAATATGTCTTTTTATGCATTGTAGGACATTCAAAATGCTTGTTTGGAGAGAACGCGAACATGAAGACGTAGATGACTCTGCAATGATTCATTTTCCTACAATGCAGGCATTGAGAGCATGCGGTTTATACAAATTGTGGGCCATTCAGGGCATGAGGGCACAGGTAGACCTCCTGACATGGCTAGTGAACAAATGGAATGTACAGGACTAGTGTTTTGTTATTGGTGGCCACCGGCTCGAAATTGAGCTGGAGGATATCTATTTTTTAACTAGTCGCCAATTTGTTGACTGGATAAATCAATCTTGCAGACAAGATCGATCTCCCTAGTACCAAAAGGTAATCTAGCAACAAACAACCAAATAAACCTATCTTTCTCTAGACATATGTGATTCACAAAAAAATACTATAGAGGTGTTAAAGTCTTACCGTAGATCCAATGCTTATTCGAAGTAGTCATCCTTCGGTCGCTTGAAGGAGTTATCTTTATAGACCTGCAGTCACAAACAAGAAAACATTAAATATCACTTGTATAGTAAATATTATAAATCATGTCTATCATGGAGATCAAGGAATCCATGAAATAAACAGTTAATTAACAGCTTATTGACAAAAATGAATTCATTTGTATTAACTTTGAATAAAGAAAACCTTACAACCTTAGCCTTGATGTTGAACAGGCCTTCCCGAGGTCCGAAGCAGGAATCTCCTCTACTTTGACAAGCCTTGCACTCTTCCAACCGAGACAGATAGAGGTATGTGATCTTTCCTCACAAAATCTCAGTTAAATGAGTCTGAATCCCACCAGCACTTTACCTCAAACAATTCTAAAGCTTGAACTCCCCTTGAGGCTACCCAAGGCCTCTTTTTATAGTGCAAAAGAGGAGGTTTCAGTTCCAAATATGAAGGGATAGAATCCTCCTTCAAAGGGATAAGCTCCTCACATCTAGGGGTTACCTCCTTAAGGAAAGGGATACATGAACCTCAAAAGAGCGGTTCTGCCACCGCAAGATTCTTTCTAGAGGCTTCTAGAAATTACTGAAAGTAATATTTTTGAGTTTATTTTCGTATTTTTAATATTTTACAGGGGTCCGCACCCTTAACACAGAGAAAGTGCGTTTAGGTACGCAGGAGTCATGAACATTAGGTGCGGGACCGAAGGCAAGACAAAGAGAAAGTGTGATACTAGAGTTAAAGCGATTTTTGAGACCTTTTCTCTTATTTATAAGGCTTGACATGAGGAATTGATGTGTTAGACTTGCAAAGGAGGAGTATGAGTGATAATGAGCTCATACAGATAACAGAATGTTAAGATGAAAATTTTCAGTGCAATAGGTACCTTAAGAAAAATTCCCTTGAACAGATTTTCTTTGTTCATACTCCAGATGTTTTGTTTCTACACGAGACAATGTTTTTTTTATCTTAAAGGAGATTGATTTGTTATTCAGTTTATTGTTGGGGTGGAAGTTTAATATTGTAGATGCTTTTGGGTTGTCAGGAGGATTATTCTCTACTTAGTCTCCTACAGTGGGAGATTTCAAAAGTTCAGTATCCAAAAGTGCTAGGATATTCCGACATATAGGAAATATTTAAGTATAACTTGTTCTAGCATAGAGTTAGGTAAAGTGTGTTTCATTACTATGTACATTTGTAACTTATAATCTGACGGTCACGATATGTAGTGATCCGACAGTTCATTTTGTCCTCAGTATTACCAACACTTGATGTGTGGCTTAACACCCGATTGGTCCATGATCTCTATTTAAAGAGCATGGAGGGTCACTTGTTCGATGATCGTTTATGAGAGAATATTATATACATTTTCTTTCTTTATATTAATAAATTGCTTGAAGTGGTCGTGTTGGCTCATGCCATGGACTGTTTCCTTTTAGGGTTTTAACCACGTCAAATACTGGTGTATTTATCTATGATATATTTTTGAGCAGTGACTTTGATTTCTAATCCAAGGAACTTACCTTGTAAATTCCTACATGGTATCAGAGATGTTTTGAGGGTCACATCTGTTGTTGATCCAAATCGGAAGCCGGTTTTACTGCATGCGACTTTATTTTTCAAAATCTACTATTTTTTGCCACTTTCAGGCTGGAAAAACTACTCTGTTGTTTCCGGGGCCTCTATTACAGTGAGTAACCCCTTTCGTTTCATGAAAAAAGGTTTCATGTTTCCCAACTTATGTCATTTTAGATGTGGAGGTATAAAGCATTTTTTTTCAGTTATATTTATTAAACCTTCTATTTATTTCAGTTTACACTCTTTTTTATCACCATATTTATACCTTATTATCTTTGTATGCTCTTTTCTCTGCATTGTGTGCGATCTGGCAAATTAGAAATAGGGAGACAGGAATTTTCTGCTACGTATGCTCTTTCCCCGTGACTTTTTGTGATCTTGGGAAATCAGAAATAGCGAGAAAAATGTATAGTTGTAGGAAAAACTAACCAGAATTATAATGTTCTGTCGTAAGGGTTGTCTTTTTTTGTTGTGTGAAGGTTTGTGTTTTTTTTCCAAGAAAAAGCATTCACACCGAAGAGAAAAAAAAAATCCCCTTCCTCCTTTCGAGCAATTGCATAATCCTTTTACTATCTCACTTGTTGTAAAGTTACTTTATGAGAATAGAGGTTTTGGGTTCATGTTGATCAGCGGTTGTCATTGATGTCAACCCGAGCAGCACCAGGGGCTACCCCAATATTGCATGGGAATTTTGACCTACCAAATTACTATATTCTAGGTCAAGAATGTTTTATATGGTTTCCACTTGTCGAGATGTTTCCATTGATATATGGCATGCCACGTAATTCTTCACGGTTTGAGAGATATTCATGTTTAAAGTTTGTAACCCCAGTTAGTGGGCTAAAACCCCATCAAGGTGTGGCATGGGTCATTGAAAATTCAATAATTAATAATTTTTAAGCTCCTAAAATCCCTCCCACGTTCACTTGTTGAAGCCCCTCTCAATCTAAGAATTTATATAAATTTTGATCCTCATATCCTCCTTATGTAGGGATTTCGCTACCTGAAACAGGTCATCGTCGAATTTGTGCTCTAAATTTTTTTCTAAGAAGGTTCAGAAGCTAAAATTGTTATGAGGTGAAGCCAAAATCCTAAGGAAGCGCCTGTAAAAAATTCAGATCATGGTGCATAATATTTTTGGAGATATAATCTCTGGAAGTCAGTGTTTTTGCAGGCTCCTGAACTTCATCTCAAAGAAATGACCCTGGGAAAATTGTCATAAATCTCTCTCTGAGTGTCGGATTGGAATTTTTTAAAAAGTGGAAGATAGTGCATGGACTTTAATTTTCTATGTATCAATTTTAGAGCCGAATGAATAAACAATGACACGTGGCACGCCATACAAGTTCGATCTACTGAAACAATCCATAATTAGGTCATTGTGAGATATTGGGCATAACTCTCTCTTGAAGAATCCAAATTGGATCAGACTCGTGGCATTGGAAAGAAGAATCAGAGTACTACTATAGCCGAAAATCACATATTAGGGAGCTGAAATAACAGAGATACACCAGATTCAATATCAAGATCCTAGAAGGCAATAAAAATCTAGATCATGTGTTGTCAAGGGCTGCAAAGGACTAGACTTTCTAGGGAAGCGAAGAAAAGAAAAGTAAGGTGTAACAGAGGGTAGCATGACAAGAATAGAAATCAAGGTGTAGAATAGTAGCAAGAAGTTCAGCACATGAAGTCTTCAAGTGGGCAGCATTGCATACAGTCATTATAAAGGTATCATTGTACTAAGTCATTGTAAATGCGTCATTGTAAAAATTGTACAAGTGTCTATCTGACAAGACTTGAAGATGTAGTGTCGGGAGGTTTAGGATCATCATTAGGTGGTTCTCTCGTAGTTGGATTCATGGTCTAGTGTATCTTCTTCTTCTACATCATTCTATATCATTGTAAACTGGACCATTTTCCCTGGTACGGGAGTCCATTCTTGTTTTCTTCTTCTATAAGGTGGTAGGGTGGTGCTAGGCTGGTCCATGAAGTCACTAACAGGTTCAAGCCTATGAAAAATTTAGGGTGGTAGGGTGGCACTACAGTGAGTTTTAGCTCATTGGGTGTTGGGGCATTCGTTCAGTTGACTACTAAAGAATCTCGGGCATTGGAGCATCCATCCAATGGGAGTTGGAGAAGAATTATTTTCTAGATTCTAGGAAGCTGGAGCTTTATTTTCAATTGGAATTGAATATTAAAGAATTATTAGAAAATAATTCAGGTGGTTTTTGTCCCAGAGAGGGTTTCGACCTTAAAAACTGTGTGCATTTGTGTTCCTTTTGTTTATTGCTATCATTGTACAAACACTGATAATAATTGAAGATTAAATAATGCTCTAATTGAAAGGAATATTGATTCACCCCCCCCCCCCCCCCCCCGCCTTCTCAGTATTTCCAACAATTGGTATTAGAGCTTGGTTCCTTCAACAACAATTTAACAGCTGGAAGGAGGTCATGGAGCATACCAAGAATGGTGTACCTCTATTCAATGAAAATAATTATGCACTCTGGAAAGGAAGAATGGAGGTCTATCTCCTGGCGCAATGTTACGAAGTATGGGACACTGTTCAAAATGGATTTACATCAACCGCAGATGAAAAAGGTAAGAATAATTTGGTAAATGATGCAAAAGCAAAGAATATTATTATCAGTGGACTTATTGAATCTGCTTATCATAAGGTGTTGGGTTTTAAAGCCACCAAAATTGTATGGGACAAGCTTGGGAATATAGATGCAGGTGACTAAAATGTCAAAGAATCAAAGCTTCAGATCTAGAGATCAAAATTTGAGCAACTCGGAATGAAAGAAGATGGAAACATTGCTACATTCTTCCAATACGTTGATGAAATAACCAATACTCTGGAAGGATTGGGAGAGCTAGTTGACGAGAAGACTATTATACGAAATATTCTTAGAACGTTACCTGGGAGATTCAACCCAAATGTATCGGTCTTAGAATATAGTGTAAATATGGACAAACTCAACAAAGAGGAATTACATGGAGTTCTCATAGCATATGAAATGAGACTTGATGAAGAACACGGTACTTCGCATCTAGAAACTGTGTTTGTTGCATCTAAGAAAACCAATAAGGATAAACAACCTTCAATTGTAAATACATGCACTTGCAAGTGTGAAGAAAAGGGAGAAGATGAAGAAGGTCTTTCAGATGAAGAATATGCTTATTTTACGAGAAAAATAAAAATTTGTAAGGGAAAATCCAAAGGTAAACTTCCATTGATATGTTTCAGCTATGGTGAGGTTGCGCATTTTGTAGAAAAATGTCCAAACAGAAGTGATGGAAACTCAAAAGGAAAGAAAGGCCTTAATAAATTCAACAAGCAAAAAAAAAAGGATCCAAAATGAACTTTCTCTCTAAAGAAGATAGCTCATCATCTGATGAAGACAGTGACAGCGAAGAAGAAGCCAATGAGAGAGTATTGTTTATGGCCAAGCACAATAAACAAGAGGTATCAAACAATGAAGAAGAAGGGTTGACCATAGAATAATTTTCTGAGGAAATTAGGCTTATAAAAGAGCTCAAGACTGAGAAGATCCATTCTAATACTCTTGAAGAACAAGTTCAAGGTCTCAATATTGAAGTTGAAGAACACAAATGTATTGAAGATTCACCTCAAAAGAAGTTGGAAGAAAGCAACCAAGAAATGGAAGCATTAGAAGCCGAAGTCGTCTCGTTGCGTAAGGAAGTGAAGAAGGGAAAAACTATCCAAAACTATGCCAACAACTCAAGGGAATTGGAATAAATCATCAACAATCAACGATCTTACAACAACGAACCTGGCCTCGGTTACAAAGAAGAAGAAGTTGGACCTTCTACAACAAAATACAATGAACCTATGAGATTTTACATGCATGTAGACTTCATTGGACAAGATTCACAAGAACATCCTTGGAAGACGATTCCTCGACGAAGATTTCTATCTAGGTACCAACATATTTTCCATGGATATTGTTATTCATGTGGAAAATTTGGTCATAAAGTTGTAGAATGTCCCACGTACCCTAGGAACCAATATAATTCCAAGAGCTCCTTCAAATATGAACCTCCCAGGGCTCAACAAAACATCAATAGATTTGAACATTTAAGAAATAATATGGAATGTTACAAATGTCAGAACTTTGCACACATAGCCAGAGAGTGTAGACCTAAAAATCCTCCAGAAGAATCTTTGAAGCCACAGAACGAATGAACACGGAAGAAGAAGAAGACTGATAATTGCGCTCTCTCTCTCAAGGCTCAAAACAAAAAAGATGTGTGGTATGTTGATAGTGGTTTCTAAACACATATGACTGGAGATAGAAGGAAATTTGTATCTCTGAAAGAGAATAAGGATGGAACTGTATCCTTTGGAAATGATGGATCTTCAAATGTTATAGGATCAACTAGCGTCTCTCTCGGAAGTAAATATGTTATAGCCAAGAATGTTCTATAGGTTAAAAACATGAATCACAATATGCTCAATGTTGGACAAATGTGTGATCAAGGACACACAATGCTATTCAACTCCACAAAATGTAAAATCAGGAAAGGCAAGTATGGTAAAATTGTGGCTACAGCAAGTCGAGCTCCAAATGACATATATGTTCTGGATGAAGCAACTAAAGCATGTCTACTAGCTAAAGAATATGAAAGCTGGTTATGGCACAAACGAATGGGTCACATAAACATTGACAATCTTGTCAAGATAAGTAAAAAGGAAGCAGTACGAGAAATGATGAAAATCTCAAAACCTTCCAGCACACTATGTGAGGCCTGTTGGCACGGCAAGCAGATAAAAATCCAATTTAAAACAAAAGAACACTTTGCATCACATCCATTGGAATTGATACATACTGATCTATGTGGTCCTATGAGAACAAAAGGCTTAGATGGAGAATTATATTTTATGTTAATGATATATGATTATACCAAGATGACAGCCACCATTTTCCTAAAGAAAAAATATGAAGCATTTGAGTGCTTTAAGATCTACAAGGAGTAGGTCGAAAATGAAACTGATTTGAAAATAAAGTGTCTAAGATCAAATAATGGGGGCGAATTCACTTCCAATTTATTTCAGCAATACTGTGAGGAAAATGGAATAAAAAAGACAATTTTCAACAGCATGATCACATCAGCAAAATGGAGTTGTTGAAAGAAAGAACATAACCGTATAGGAAATGGATAGAACAATGTTGAAGGACTCAAAATTGGATGAAAAATTATGGGTTCAAGCAATTGATACATCAGTATTCATTATCAACTGAAGTCTCCTTAGAAATAATTGCAACAAGACCCCATATGAATTATGGAAAGGAAAACTAGCTAATGTAAAATATTTCAGAAACTTCGGAAGAAAATGTTATATCAAAAGAGAAGATCAAAATTTGGGTAAGTTTGAATCACGTGTTGATGAAGGTATCTTTTTTGGTTACTCACGCAAAAGAAAGGCCTATAAATGCTATAATCTAAGACAAAAACAGATAGTGGAGAGCATAAATGTTACATTTGATGAAGATGGTGTTCTAACGAATAATGATGAGGATCTAGAATCTTTGAAACTTGAGATGGAGGCTGAAAATGACACAGAGAAAATTCTAGAACAAGAAGCAACTATCAACCAGGAATAAGTAAATAATGATCATCAAGATATACCAGAACAACAAAAAGAAGCTCCTCCAAAGAGAACAAAATAATGGATTCAAAATAACCATCCATCAAATCAAATCATTGGTGACATAAATGAAAGTCGACAGCTTTTTTCATCACAACAAGCTCACATTTCTTTTCTAGCAACCTTTGAACCTAGTATTTTTTAGGAAGCCAGCCAAAATGAACATTGGGTAGTAGCTATGAATGAAGAATTGTATCAAATCGAGAAGAATAACACCTGGGAATTAGTTCCACGACCAACAGATAAAAATGTCATTGGGACTAAATGGATGTTCAGGAACAAATTGAATGAAGATGGACAGGTTACCAAAAACAAAGCAAGATTGGTTTGCAAAGGCTATGCACAAGTGGAAGGAATTGATTTCGACAAAAAATTTGCACCAGTTGTAGGAATAGAAGCCATCTGAATGTTTCTCACCTATGCATGTTCAAGAAAAATCAAATTCTACCAAATGGATGTTAATTCAGCATTTCTAAAAGGCGAATTAGAAGAAGAAGATTGCATCGAACAACCTGAAGGTTTTCTACTATCAGAAAAAGAAGACTATGTTTGCAGGTTAAATAAGGCTCTACATGGTCTCAAGAAGGCTCCTAGAGCATGGTATGCTCATCTTGATGGATATCTATGTCAACAAGGGTTCAAGAAAGTTACTGTTGATAGAAATATTTATGTACAAATAGATAAAGATAATTTAACAATCGTTGAGGTATATGTGGATGATATAATATTTGGTAGCAATGATGATCATCTAAGTAAGAACTTTTCTACAAATATGCAAAGTGAGTTCGAGATTTCTTTACTTGGTGAGCTAACATACTTCTTAGGGCTTCTAATATATCAGCAAGAGAATGGAATATTTATATGTCAAGCCAACTACATCAAGGAAATGCTCAAGAAATTTAAAATAGAATATTGCAAACCTGTCCTTACTCCGATGGTAACAGGTTGCAAATTGAGCATAGACAACTCATCTAAGGATGTGGATCAGAGTTTGTACAGATCTATGATTGGTAGTCTTCTATATGTAACAGCCTCTCGACCAAATGTTATGCAAGCAGTTGGACAAGTAGTAAGATTCCAAGCAGCACCAAAAGAAACACATATTATTGTTGTCAAAATCATTCTTCGATATCTAAAGGGCACAGAAGAATATGGCTTCTGGTATCCCAAGGGTAACAATCTCATTATTCAAGCCTTTACAGACGTAGATTGGGTAGGAAGTGTTGATGATCGTAAGAGTACTAGTGGAGCATCATTCTATCTAGGTGGTTGTCTTGTATCATGGTTGAGAAAAAAGCAAACCTTAAGCTCATTATCTACAACAGAAGTAGAATACATTGCAGCGGAAGCATGTTGTACTTAAGTCCTTTGGATGAAACAAACTTTGCAAGATCTTCAATTACAATTTAGTGAGCCTATTCCCATATTCTATGACAACACCAGTGCCATCAACATCTCCAAGAATCCTATCATGCATTCAAAAAAAAAACACATTACGATCAAATATCATTTTGTTAGAGAAAAAGTCGTTGAAAAGAATATCAAACTTGATTATGTTGGTACAAAAGAATAGATCATTGATATCTTCACTAAACCTTTACCTCGTGAAGCATTTGAATATCTTAGCTAAAAGCTTGGGATTCTCCCAAGTTCTCATTAGCTTTTCCTTATTCAGAATATAAAGGGGGAGTGGAAGTTTGTACAGGTCTGCAGGATGGTTGTATGTCAAGGGGAGTTACCCTTTGCCATTGATTTCAAAGGGGGAGATAATTTTATAGAAGAGGTGTCATGATCGCAGGGGGAGTACTTGTGTTGCCATCAATTCCAAAGGGGGAGATTGTTGATCAACAGTTGTCATTGATGTCAACCCAAGCAGCACCAGGGGCTACCTCGATATTGCATGCTAATTTTTACCTACCAAATTACTATATTATAGGTCAAGAATTATTTTTATGATTTCTACTTATCGATATTTTTCCGTTGATATATGGCACGCCACGTAATTCTTCACGGTTTGAGAGATATTCATGTTTGAAGTTTGTAAACCCGGTTAGTGGGCTAAAACCCCATGGGGTTGTGGCATGGGTCATTGAAAAGTCAATAATTAACAATTTTTAAGCTCCTAAAATCCCTCCCACGTTCACTTGTTTAATCCCCTCTCAACCTAAGAATTTATATAAATTGTGATCCTCATATCCTCCTTATGTAGGGATTTCTCTACCTGAAATAGGTCATTGTGGAATTTGTGCTATAAAGTTTTTTCTAAGTAGTTTTAGAAGCTGAAATTGTTATGAGGTGAAGCTGAAATCCTGAGGAAGCTCCTGTAAAAACTTCAGATCATGGTGCGCAATATTTTTAGAGATATGATCTGTGGAAGTCAGTGTTTTTGCAGAATCCTAAACTTCATCTCAAAGAAATGACCCTAGGAAAATCATCATAACTCTCTCTCCGAGTATCAAATTGGAATTCTATAAAATTTGGTAGATATTTCACAGACTTTAGTTTTCATTGTATCAATTTCAGATCTGAATGAAGAAACTGTGACACGTGGCACGCCATACAAGTTTTCTCTACTAAAACAGACCATAATTAGGTCATTGTGAGAGATTGGGCATAACTCTTTCCTGAAGAATCCAAATTGGATCAAACCTATGGCATTGGAAATAAGACTCAGAGTAATACTACAAAACTGAAAATAACATATTGGGGATCTGAAATAATAGAGATACACCAAATTCAATATCTAGATCCTAGAAGACAAGAAAAATCTAGATCATGTGTTGTCAAGGGCTGCAAAGGACCAGACTTTCTAGGGCAGCAAATCAAATCAAGGTGAAGCAGATGGTAGCATGACAAGAGAAGCAATCAAGGTGCAGAACAGCATCAAGAAGTTCAGCACATGAAGTCTTCAAGTGGGTAGCACTGCATACATTCATTGTAAAGGTATCATTGTAAATGCATCATTGTAAAAATTGTACAAGTGTCTATCTACCAAGAGTTGAAGAGGTAGTGTCGGGAGGTCTAGGATCATCATTAGGTGGTTGTGTCATAGTTTGGGTTATCGTCTAGTGTATCTTCTACTTTTACATCATTCTATATCATTGTGAAGTGGACCATTTTCCCTCGTACAGGAGTCCATTCTTGTTTTATGCTTCTATAAGGTGGTAGGGTGGTGCTAGTATGGTGCATGAAGTCACCAACAAGTTCAAGCCTAAGAAAAATTTAGGGTGGTAGGGTGGCACTATAGTGAGTTGTAGCTCATTGGGTGTTGGGGCATCTGTTCAGTTGACTACTGAAGAATCTTGGGCATTGGAGCGTCCATCGAGTGGGAGCTGGAGAAGAATGTTTTTCTAGATTCTAGGAAGTAGGAGCTTTATTTTAAATTGGATTTGAATATTAAAGAATTATTAGAAAAGAATTCAGGTGGTTTTTGTCCCAGAGAGGGTTTCCACCTTAAAAAATTTGTGCATTTTTTTTCCTTTTGTTTCCTGCTATCATTGTACAAACATTGATAATAATTGAAGATTAACTAATGCTCTAATTGAAAGGAATACTGATTCACCCCCTCTCTCAGTATTTCCAACAATTAGTATCAGAGCTTGGTTCCTTCAATAGAAGTTTAACAGATGGAAGGAGGTCATTGAGCATACCAAGAATGGTGTACCTCTGTTCAATGAAAACAATTATGCACTCTGGAAAGGAAGAATGGAGGTCTATCTCTTGGCGCAAGGTTATGAAGTATGGGAAACTATTCAAAATGGATTTACATCAACCGCGGATGAACAAGGTAAGAAGAATTTGGTAAATTATGCAAAAGAAAAGAATGTTATTATCAGTGGACTTATTGAATCTACTTATCATAAGGTGTTGGGTTGTAAAACTGCAAAAAATGTATGGGAAAAGCTTGAGAATATATATGCAGGTAACTCAAATGTCAAAGAAGCAAAGCTTCAAATCTATAGAGAAAAATTTGAGCAAATTAGAATGAAATAAGATGGAAACATTACTACATACTTCCAATATGTTGATGAAATAACCAATACTCTAGAAGGATTGGGAGAGCCAGTTGATGAGAAGACTATTATACGAAATATTCTTAGAATGTTACTAGGGAAATTCAACCCAAAGGTATCGGTCTTATAATACAGTGAAAATCTGGACAAGCTCAGCAAAGAGGAATTACATGGATTTCTCATAGCATATGAAATGAGACATGATGAAGAAGAGGGTACTTCACATCTAGAAACTGCATTCGTTGCATCTAAGAAAACCAATAAGGAAAAATTATGGGTTCAAATAATTGATACGGAAGTCTTCATTATCAACCGAAGTCTTCTCAGAAATAATTGCAACAAGACCCCATATGAATTATGGAAAGGAAAACCAGCTAATGTAAAATATTTCATAATCTTCGGAAGCAAATGTTATATCAAAAGAGAAGATCAAAATTTGGGTAAGTTTGAATCATGTGTTGATGAAGGTATATTTGTTGGTTACTCGCACAAAATAAAAGCCTATAAATTATATAATCTAAGACGAAATAGATAGTGGAGAGCATCAACGTTACATTTGACGAAGATGGTGTTCTTTAATATTCAATTGGAGTTGAATATTAAAGAATTAATAGAAAAGCATTCAGGTCGTTTTTGTCCGGGAGAGGGTTTCAACCTTAAAAATTGTGTGCATTTGTGTTCCTTTTGTTTACTGCTATTATTGTACAAACACTAATAATAATTGAAGATTAAATAATGCTCTAATTGAAAGGAATATTGATTCACCCCTCTCTTAGTATTTCCAACGGTTCAAACTTCTTCTCAAAAAAATTTTGTCAAGTTACTTTTTCTTAAAAATATTTTTGCCAAGTTTCCTTCTTTTTTTTTAAATGTTTTATTTAGAAAGCACATGTGAAATTAACATTGTAAAAGTGACTCTCACTTATTTATAAAGTGGGTCACATAAAGTAGTATTTTTTTTTAAAGTGAGATTATTATATTAAGTTTGAAAAAAGGGGGGGGATTTTTTTTTAAAGTCCAACTTCATCATCAACTTTCAACCTATCATGTAACTACTCAGCATATACACCAACTTTTCTTCAAAAATGCATAACTTCTTCATCTGGAACTCGTTTTCAAAACCGTTTTTTTAACCAGTCTAATTTTTCGAGAGCTTTCCATTGGAGCAGTTAGTTTCAACATTTTCAACTTCAGTTTTTAAAAAGGGAAAGTCCATGCCCGGTTATTCTTAACAACAGCAATTATTTCCAATGGCTATCCTACATGGTAGACTTACTTAGAAAAACTAAATACTTTTTTTGGCATTCAAAGTGAAATCAGAGCCCACCATCTTGAAAATGAGTGGCTTATTTTGGACCCCAATAATTTATCCTCTATTAAAGATTTTTTGTCCAAATTCAAGACCCTCAGACTTCTTTTAGAAGGTTGTAAAGTCAAAAATGAAGATGGTAATCTCATGTATTCCATTCTTGCTAAGCTAGGCCCTGCATACTCTACATTTGTTTCCACCTTCCATTCCACTAGAGAAGCCCTCATTTCTTAAGGGGCAGCCTATGAGTCCCCCTATTTTGATGCATTTTGTGATTCTTTGATAAGAGAACAAGAAAAAATCTTACACCTTGGTCTTATTAATACTGGAAACTCTTCTAAAAAAGCCTTACCAGCCCAGCAACAACCATATCCAAAGAATCCTACGAAGCGACATCCTAAAAAGAATGGTCCTAAACTAAACATGGGTCTTAAGAAATTTCAGCCGCAAACTAAAAAACCAACTCAAAAAACTGATAAGGAAACTAAAAAAAATGGAAGAAGACAGATATACATTGCAACTTTTGTAATCATGATAGCCATGTAGAGTCAAAATATTTTAAGAAGATGGAAGCCTTGGAAGCAGCAATGAAGAAGCACAACATCCATTTGGAGAACTCTTCAACTTCATCTTCGAGAAAGGAAATTTCTGCATGTGGTTTTCAAGCATCAAGATCTGGTTATGCATTGAATGTATCTTCTTCTTCTCATTCTCATGAGTGGCCCATTGATTTTTGAGCCTCTAACCACATGGCCAAAAATAAAGCCATGTTTTCTTCTTTAAATGATTGTAACACCAAAAATATTTATGTTGGTGATGATAGATCTCTTAGTGTTGTAGGGTTTGGAACTATTCATCTAGATAAAGGTCAGTTTAATGATGTATTATGCGTTCCTACCTTATCCTGCAACCTTCAATCTATTTATCAGGTAACTCATTCATGTGAAAGGAAAACTATATAATTCTCACCTCATGATGTTTTAATTAAGGACCTAGACATATTTTTGCAATTGGCATTGCTGATGATTCGACAAGGTTGTATAATTTTGACAACTTTGGGTTATCATGTCTTCCCTCCATTTTTGTTGCTCATAATGGTGAAGTGAGCAAACTTTGGCATGAGAGATTTCGTCACTTAAACTATCGCTCTCTTCAAACTTTATGTAAAGAAAATATGGTGACAGGTCTTCCTATGGTATCTTGTCAAGATGGTTTTTGTTCCAGTTGTGTACTCAGAAAATATCATAGGGATATTTTGGACAAATGTGCCTCTTGGCATGCTTCAGCCACTTTGCAGCTTGTGCACATTGATTTACATGGTCCACTTCCAGTTGTTTCTTTCCCTACCTACAAGTACTTCTTAACTTTCATTGGTGATTTTTCCAGACGCACTTGGGTATACTTCTTAAAACTTGAGAGTGAAATTTTTAACATGTTCTTGGCCTTTTAGGCCTTTGTTGAGAAACAATTTGGACATCAAAATCTTAAGTTAAGATCTAACAATGGAGGAGAATATGTTAACAACACATTTATCAACTTTTTCCGTGAGAATGGCATTCAATTGAAACATACTGATCCATACACTCCACAACAAAATGGTGTGGTTGAAAGGAAGAATCACACTCTAAAAGAAATGGCTAATTGTATGCTTCAATCTAAAGAACTTAGTCTTTATTTTTGGGCCGAAGCAATTAACTATGTAAATTACATAGTAAATCGCACTCCTACTAAGGTTTTAAGGAATATCACTCCAAAAGAAGCCTAGAGCTCAATCAAACCAGATGTAATTCACTTTTGTTTTTTTGGAAGTGAAGCTTGGGCCCATATTCCAGATGAGAAACATAAAGCGTTAGAACCTAAGAGTGAAAAATGCATTTTTTTTGGATATTCTGAATATGTCAAAGGATGTAGACTTCTTAAACCCAAATCCAAAAATGTACTCATTAGAAGAGATGTAAAATTTGATGAAAATATATCGGCCTGCAAACCCAGTTCAACAGGTGTGCCACCTTTGGCCTGCGAGCCTAATTCGGCATATGTGCCACCTCTCTCTATCTCTTCTACTTCTGACAACATTCCTTCTAGTTCGTATGATGACAGCGAGGATGGAAATCATCCTCCACCTCCACAGGATATTCCTTCAACTGCACAGCTTCCAAAATGGGTCCGCTCTACTCAAGATGTAGCAGGTTCTCTTGCAGGTGACCCTGCAGATCAATGTCATACATGTTCTCAGTTCGACAAAGCCTCTTCCTTATTGGCTCAAGTTCCATAAATCCTAATCTAGACACCTTTGAAGAAGCTTCGGGTCATCCAGATTGGGATGCAGCTGTGAATGAATAATATCGCTCCTTATTGGAAAATGATACTAGGGATCTTATTCCTCTTCCAAAGGGAAGAAAACTTGTCAGATGCAAATGGGTTTACAGAACAAAGTTTGGACCAGACGGAAAAGTGGATAAACATAAAGCTCATCTTGTTTTTAAAGGATTTTCATAATTTGAAGGCATTGAATATACTAAAACCTTATCCCCTGTTGCCAAAATGAATTTTATCCACCTTGTTCCTTCCCCTGCTACCTCCTTTAAATGGGAATTCCATCAGATGGATGTTAAATTTGCCTTCTTACATGGGGATTTGCATGAATAAATATACATGGAACAACCCCATGTCTTTATCCAAAATGACTCTAGCCTTTTTTTGTCACCTTTAGAAGTCTCTCTATGGTCTTAAACAAGCCCCTAGACCTTGGTATGCCAAGATGGATAGTTTTCTCTTAGATAATGGCTTTTTTAGATGTCATTCCGACAACACTGTCTACACCAAGAAAGGAGGTAAGTCCTTAATCATCCTTGTTCTTTATGTTGATGATCTTATCCTTACAGGTAGTGATCCCAACCATATAAACCATGTGAAGTCGAGACTCAAAAAGAAGTTTTAAATGACAAACTTAGGACACTTGCATTATTTCCTTGGTCTTCAAGTATTGAAATCCAGAGAATGTACTACCCTTTCTCAGTCCAAGTATGCCTCTGATCTTCTATGCCACTTTCACATGGAAGACTGTAAGCCAGTCCCTTCTCCATTTCAGTCTGGATTAAAGCTTTCAGTTACTTGTACTTCCCCCGAATTTGATGCTACCTTATATCATCAACTTGTTGGTAAACTTTTGTATCTAACCCATATCTTTCATGCCCTTTCCTTTGTCGTTGGTCTTGTTGCTCGGTTTATGCAAAAACCTCATGAAATTCACTGGAAAGAAGCTAAAATATAATTCGATATATTCTAGGTACAGTTCAGTTCTGGATTCATTAGAGTGCAGAGGAATCTCCATTGTTGATTGGTTTCACTGATTCTGATTGGGTTGGTGACCCTAATGATCGAAATTCTACTGCAGGTTATGTATTCATTCTTGGTTCATGACCTATTACATGGTATTGTAAGAAAAAAAGTGCCATCTCTCTTTCTTTGACAGAATTAGAGTATCGCGGTGCAGTTGAAGCTAGCGAGAAAGCCATGTGGCTTCATCAGATCCTGCCCGAATTCGTTCTTCATCAGTAGCATCCAACTACACTTTGGTGTGATAATCAGAGTACCATTCAGCTATGCAAAGATATAGTTCAGCATTAGCGCATGAAAAAAATTGAGATACACATACACTTCATTAGAAATTTCATTAATGATCATGTTCTTGAAGTGTATTTTAGTTCAACCAATGATCAAGTTGTTGATATCTTTACAAAGGCTCTCACAGAAGCGAAGTTTACCAAAATTAGATCTATGCTTGGAGTTCAAGAAAGTTATCATTAAGGGGGGATATGCTCCTTCCTTCTCCTATTGTGTCACCTTTGTAAATCCTTCAATCCTATCCCAAGTTGTTCTTAAGGGGGGATGTTAGGATATTATGACACATAGGAAATAGTTAAGTATAACTTGGTCTAGTGTAGAGTTAGGTAAATTGTGTTTCTTTACTATGTACATTTTTAAATTATAATCTGACGGTCATGATATCTAGTGATATAACGGTTCATTCTCTCCTCGGTATTACCAACACTTGATCTGTGGCTTAACACTCTATTGTTCCCTGATCTCTATTTAAAGAGCATGGAGGGTCATTTTTTCGGTGACCGTTTATGAGAGAAGTTTATGTAAATTTTTTTTCTTTATATTAATAAATTTTCTGAATTTTCCACGTTGGCTTAGGTCATGGATGGTTTCCCTCTTTGAGGGTTTTAACCACGTCAAATACTAGTGTACTGATCTGTGATTTTTTTGTCATCGGTGACCTTTGGTGTTTTATCTAAGGAACTTACCATGTAAATTCCTACAACAAGTGGGATTCTTATGGAAGTTAATGTTCCCTCAATAAGGTTTGAATTAACAATACTAAATTGTTATGACCTTATAAAAATAGGGAAACTTGTTTCGTTGGGTATATTGAATAACAACTTCATCCACAAAGATAATCTAATCATAGCATGGGACCTGAATTTTACTTTTTAGGGAGAGAAGTGTGGCATAAAAGTAGTAAAGGAGATATGTGACAACCCTGGGTTAGTTTCCCTTCATTATAAATATTTAATATACTTTGATTTTAATTAAAAAGGTTGAGATATGGGATACGAATTTCAAATCTTGGGGATAAGGTTGATTGGGAAGTTAGAGATGTGGTTATTAATATCACTAATGGTTTGATTGGTGGCCTTGATGAAGTTGATTGTATTATTAATGCATCTGAAAAAACAAGGACATGACATGTCCTTGTTGGCTAACAACTACAAACAAAAGAAAAATTATTAAATGGAAATGTATGAGTTGCATTGGTCGGAAAGAGAGAACCACCATGACCAAGGTAAGTAAGAGGTTACAAGGGATGTATTCCCAGGAACCCATCGAAAATTACAACAAGATTAGTGGTAGAAATTATGGGGAAAAGATTATTATTCGACATAAGAGAGAGGACTCTCATAGTTAGTTAGAACAACCATAGGAAGTGGAGGACGGTATAGGTTATCAATGGTTTTGGGAATTACTATAATAGAGGAATAACTAATGTGAAGAAGAGAAGACACTACTTTAAGAGAACACGAGAGGGTGTGAATTTTGTTGGTGGATGAGGAGAGAGAGGTATCTCACTGTCATCTCCAAGTAGAAATGAGAGGAGGAGGTGGGGGGACACAAAAGAGCCCTCATAGGGTATTAAAGACCCAAGACATAGAAAGAGGAAGAAGCCAAGTGTAGGTGTTGAGAAAAAGGAAACTTTACATTGCCATGGAGATGAGAAGTGAATAATAGTAATTCAGTTCAGCACTAGAGTGCCATAAGGACACACCTCTCAATTGAGGAGAAGTAGTGTCTAGATTCCTTGATTGGATGGAGGGTGGGTATGGTTTAATATCTAGATTCCCTTCCCTGTTGGGGTGGAGGCTTGCTTCTTGGGTTCTTGGTGAGAAGTGTTTGAAGTCTCATTTTTCTTATTTCCTATTTTTATGACAATGTGTTATGGATTCTCAAGCTTCGGTGCAACTGTTATTTTCAATATCTCTTAGAGTGGAGGTAAAAATTCCCCAGGTTCCTTTGTTTGGTTGAGGGTGGAGGTGAAAATTCCCTAGATTCCTTTGTTTGGTTGAGGGTGGAGGTTTTTTAACCTCTCGACTCCTTCTTTGGTTTATGGGTGGATGTAGGAGGATCTCTGGACTACTAGTGGTGTTAAAGTATGAGAATTCCCTTGAAACACCCTTCCTCAAGCTCTCAAATCTGGCTCTTGGGTGACAAATACAACTAAGAATTGGTTGCATCTCGTCTATGATTGGGTGGAGATTTGAAGTCCCAGTCTCATTTTCCTATATTCCTTCATTTTTAGATAAGTATTCATAAATCCTATATGCATGTAGAACTCTTGACTTTGGTTATTATATTATGAGTGCATCTTATGCCTTGTGTGCCAGGAATTTCCAAATGGATTTTTATTGTGCAGCATAAATGCTATTGAATTCCATGTATGTGTTCAAATATGGTCAAAATGCATGGTTTAATGCTAGGAATGGAATTTCATCTACAAATATGGATTTGAATCCTTTTGTGTATTTATATGAAGAATGGATTGATTTTGGTATTTTCTTTTGAAGCCTAGATGTTGGCTAAAACCTTTAGTGGGATAGATAGGTGGATCTCCATATTAATCTGAGCCCAAACTTGTCTAAATTCATTGTGCATTTAATACTTGTTAAATATTTTGATTAAAAATGGCCTTAATAACATTGGAAAGTATAGTTCATGTATAAAAAATAATTACTGAATTCATGCATGGTTTTGGAATGAGCTTAGTCCATGTGTTAATTTGAGTATAAATTCTAGTTACGGGTATGTATGTATTCAAATATGTGAATCAATTATTTCTTGATTTTGGAGCAATGTCTGAGTTTCATTAGTGTTAGGAGATAGAAGGATATTTGTAATAAATATTGCTCTATTATAAGAAGGGCCTTGAGGCCTTAGTTTATAAATTATAAATTCTGAGAGGGCTAGCTTGGTTTTGTAAGAATATATACATTTAAAAGTTAGGCCAAGTCCTTACTTAAGCTGAAAAGAGACAACCCTTCATTTATGTGTGTGTGTGCAGTCATATGACGGAGTCATTATCAATTTTAGAAGAGATTCCAACTATGTGCAATTAGTGCATAGGCGAAGGGGCTTAAGGAGCTTTCATAATAGATATGTGTTTATGTCAGAGACCTTAGGCAGAGGTCCCATTAACTGTATATAATATTACTTGTAAATGCATGAGGAAGGTTGGAGGCCTTAAGTTCCAGAGGGTTAAACTTGAGCTTGATGCGCCCATATGAATAGGTGTTATTACCAAGTGTTGGAAGGGAGGTGATCCGAGCTGTTAATTTCAAGTCACCACAACCACCCTGGGACTTTTATCCTGGAGGTTTCAAGTGGAGGACCATTTGGGACTCCTAGGATTAAATTTCTTGGGTGATGTGGCATTATGGGGAATATCTATAGGGCAAATACCAAACTCAATTTGGGTGATTGGTGTCATAAATAGCTTCTTAATGTCAAATGTACCCTGAAGGTTTAAAAGCGACACAAAGGTACAAGTCTCAGGATTTGAAATCCCTCGGATGATGTGGTAGTGGGGCTGTTGTGAACGCTTGGTGGAAGACTATGGAAAATACCATATTTGTCATATAACAATAATTATGCGATTCTCATGGAGTAGAGAGCCTTTGGAGGGACCTAGGCTTTGAAGGAAAATGAAATGGATAGGAGGATGACATGGCACCTAGCAAGGGGACACTCAATGGGCCAATTAGGTTAGAAACATGTGACATGTGGCACTCCTAGAAGAGGCCACATGGATGGTCTGGTCATGAAGAGGGTGTGATGTCACCCCATAGGTTTTCTAATCGGGAATTGTGAAGGACCCTGGGAAGTTTACATTCTAGGATGGAGAGTTTTTCATGCCAACTAACAAACAAAGTTTCTATCCCACTGTTAGGACCCTGATGGTTTTAAACCTAGCACAAAAAGGAAATGTTCAGTATTTTCTTCCTAGGTTGATGTGACTATCGTGGGCCCACTTAAATGAACCCTGAAACCATTGGTGTGTAATGGGTGCGTAATGTTAGAGGGGGAGAAACTTGTTGCATATTCCACACAACCCCAGAGTGTTCATGAGGGGCGTGGTATGAAAGCTCCGTGGTATTTCTCTTATGATGACATGGCATCTACATGCCTTTTGTTTGGGATCTGTGTTAGGAAACATGTACCATACACAAATTTATTTAGATAAGCCTTGTCATATATAAATATAAGCTTCACATAGCTTCAGAGATATTTGAAGGAGCATTTTGATCAGAAGCATTGGGATAATTAGGGTGGGTTGACATGGTGTTGAGGGCTCACACAGTGGTTATATGCACCAGATATGTAATGCCCCATAATAATAATAATAATAATAATAATAATAAATGAAATAAAGGGGAGGCAAGAGCAAGAGAGGTGATATTTAACCTCGAATAAAAATATGAAACAAAGTACACATGGGGACTTGGGAAAGCCTCGAATAACCAAGTCGAAGCACTCTCTCTTTGGAAAGGTCTGAATTTAAGCATATCCAAAGGCATAAAAAATTTGATTATCGTTGGTGACTCATTGGTGCTGATTAAAAATTTCATAAGGCTATCTAGAAACAAGGAACCTTTTGACGAAAACCCTTCTCCATTGATAACAAGGATTATTTTTTACTATATAATCTTGATGATTTCAAATTTTATCATTTAAAAAGATGGAATAATCAAATGGAAAACCTCCAAGAAAATATTAGAGTGACATTAGCCCAAGTGGAATTACATATTGATCTCGATGTTTCAACTTGTCACATCCCATAATGAGAGGATTAAATAAAATTTCAATGGAGTAGAGGTTGTTCATCAAGTAAAGCACAATTCAGAGGCATAATACCTTAATTAACACCTCGGGGATGCCTACGGGAATGTTTGTAGTTGTCAAGGGACACGGTGTAATAAATAACAAGTGGGTACGACAGTGGTTAGCAGCCATGAAATGGGACAAGTGGAAATTTCCAAGTTGGTTATTAAATGGTGCCTTAGGTGAGATCTCAGTACCTTGGCGTATCAATTTGATTGAAGTTTGAGGGTGCTTCAGTTTGAGGAGTGTTCTATCACAGATTTACAAGTTGGGAGCTCATTTAATGGTGAAACGATGGGAGTCTCATTACAACCAGATATCTTGGTTATAAATAAGAGCTGGGTAATGCATATTAGGAATAGAATTGTCTTGGTGCATAAAACAATTGTGAGAAAATGGAATTTACAAACTCAGGCAGTGGAAATGAAGCTAAGAACTTCCAGATCAATGGGAACGTAATGTAGTTGATCGATAAATCAACCAAGTAGGTAGTGAAATATATTCAAGACCAGATAATGGTGGTGTTGGATCATCCAGTTGGGTTTGAAAAAATATGGAACTTCTGCAAAAGGCAATGAAAACATTGAATATAGGCATGATAAATCTGAAGTTTAAAGTGGAAAATATAGAAGTTAGGGTCAAAACAAAAAATATGGGAGTGTTGAAGGAGGTTTTCGTCCTGCACAATGCACCTGGACGAATGGCGGCGGGAGTTGGGGATGTTGTAAACAACAGTTAGGAGTCTAATGCTGAGAAAATTGTGAAACTAAACTAGTCGATGGAAATTGCTTAGGATACTAAGGAGCATGATGATTGTGGGTAGTTTTCTTTTTTACTTTTATGATATGTCGAACATTTAAGCTCTGTGGGGTTTTTTTGAGAATATTTAGTATATGTAGTGTGATATTAGGCAATAAAAATAAGGAAGGTAGCAGTAATGTCTAACTGAAAAACTATCTACAAATAGATGAGTCTACACTTTTTATGAATGTAAGGGACTTGGCATGTTTCTATCTTTTGCTATAAATTGCTACCGTTTCTTTAAAAAAAAATGAAATAATATTAATATATAAATAAATTAAACAATAAATAATAAAGAAAATATAAGAATAAATAATAAATATAAATAAATAATACAAGATAATAATAGTAAATAATAAACCAAAGTTATATATATATATATATATATATATATATAGAGAGAGAGAGAGAGAGAGAGAGAGAGAGAGAGAGAGAGAGAGCTAACAAAAGTAAAAAAATAAAATAAACAAAAGTTAAATTAAGAAAAAAAGGTGTAACTAAGTAAAACTTAAAACAAAGAAATAAAAGTTGGCATGTTGACATATGGATTGTGTGCATGTGGATTCCTTTCCAATCTCTTTCCATTTTTACAAAAGATATATATATCTTGACTATATTATTGTATACACATATGCATTTGCTCCTGACCCTTGGATGTGGTAACCTACCATGAATGGGTTGGTAGCTACTATGTGGACGATGACATGGAAGGCCATGTGAGCACATGTGGGGTTCATGTGGGGTGCATCTGGGTGCCACATGGGAGGCCAATATGAACAAGCAGAGTTTAATATACCAATATTGAGGGCTCATATATTTTGATTCTGAAATCCAATTAAAGTAAATGTATATCATTGAAAATATCTCAATGATAAAAATGCAATGATGTTGTTTGTTTTAGGTTTTGAGAGAGTTGAAAAAGATAGAAAAATCTAGACCCCATTTCCATAATTGGGATTTGGAGGTCAGGTTTGCATAGTAACCATTTCCTTTCATATGGCAAGGGGGTGTGTTACAAGATATTCTAGCTAGTTTCTTCCATCATTGTCTAGAATCAACTGGTGTGGTGGATATAGAGCCTATAAAGCTAAGTCCAACATGGTCAACCAATAGAAGAGATGAAAGTTCTGTAGGGAAGATACTGGACAAATTTATAATTAGTCTCTTTTGCCTAAATGTACGTTGATTCGTTCTTAGATAACGGTAATGAAGCCATATTGGATCATAAACCAATTTTCTTAGAAATAGGGAAGGTTGATAGGAGGAATTATCCATTTCGCTTCAACCGAGGATGGCTTGATGATGATAATTTCAGGATTCTTGTTCATTAAGTTTGGAAACATATAGATAAGTCAAGTAGAGTACCTCCTATGGATCAATTTGCTATGAATTTAAACGTTTTGAAGGAAGTTGTATGAAAATGGTCAAAAAAGAAAAAGGAGGATACCTATGGTTCCTTTGATAAGATAAAGGAGAATAATTCAAATATATACCTTCGAGGAGATATCCTTTTAACTAGTTATGAACAAGAGCAAGATAGAGAACTGGAATTTAAAAAAGAAGTAATTTATGAGATAAATAATTATATTGAAAACTTAAAATCCAAGCCACTTAGATCAATGAAGGTGACAACAATACTCAGTTATTCCATAGGTATGTTAGTCATCATAGGGATTTAAACCTCATTTGGGAAATTTTTATATTGGATGGTTTGAAAGTTATTTCTTCCTTTGATGAAATTGCATAGGAAGAGCCAGCTTTTATGAGAAACTATTCAAAGAGAGTGGCCATATAAAATTTATGGATCAATTAAAAACTATATGAACCTTCCCTTGATTCTTCACGGATAAAGAATCAGATTTTATAAGGATACCTGCGACAGAGGAGGAAGTTTTAAATTCTTAAGAATATTCCCTTCTTTGATTTGATGGTGAAAGACATCTTAGAGGTGGTTGAATATTTATTAATAAAGGGGTTTGTTTCCAAAAATATTAATAACACATTCCTTGGCTAAAATCCTGATATGGTGGAGCCTAATTCTTTAATTATTTTAGGACGATAACCCTATGCAATTCACAGTGAAAGGTAATCTCTAAGATGATTACCAAATGTTTGAAAATTGGTTTATCAAATCATATGCCACCAACTCAATTTGGCTCTCTACAATAGCCAGATTCATGATGAAATTATGAAAACCCAGGGGGTCATTCATACAATCAAGGCTCAAAATTTTCTTTCTTTGGTGATGAAGATTGATTTGAAAAAAACATATGATAGAGTGGAATGGTCCGTATTATGATTAGCTCTAATACAAATCGGTTTAAAATTTGAAGTTGTGTCTTGGATCTTGGGTTGTATTTGATCTACTAATTATGTCATTCTGATCAATGGTGAGCCTTATAAATTATTTAGGGCATCAAGGGGAATAAGGCAAGGATGACACATTTCTCTTTTTTTGTTTTTTCTTGCTATTGAAGGCTTAAGCATGCTAATAATGGAAGAAAATGAGAAAGTCATAATTAGAGTGGAATTTGTTCCTCATGTGGTGATAACACATATCTTATTTGGCGATGATATGCTATTATTTGGTCATGGGAATGTGGATGAATGGAAGATGTTTAAAGAAAATTTAGACTATTATTTTTATGTTGCATGGAAGTAATCCTTGATAAATTTATTGGTCTTACTAGTAACCTGGAGGAGGAGAATATGGAACCCATTAAAGGTATTTTTCCTCTCAATTTTGGTATGCTATATAATAATTTTAAATATAGTTAATATTTCCTTAAACCAAATAATTATATAGTAGATAATTGGTTCTGGATTCTGAGAAAAGTGGGAAAACACCTTAATATTGGGTGTAATCGGTGGCTTTATTTAGGAGGTTGACTGATTCTAGTGAAATTCGTTATAGAGAGAATTCTGATTTTTTGGGCAACCCTAGCCAAAATTACCAAAATAATTTTAGTGTCGATAAGGAAATTGAGTGCTCCATTTTTATGGAATGAAAAGAATAAAAAAAGAGGCATTTCTCTTGTGAAGTGGGAAATATTGGCAATTCCAAAAAAAATTGGAGGTCGAGGCCTGAGAAAAATGGAGCTATTTTCTTTAGCCCTTGCTACAAAACGTATATTGTAGATGTTTTTTGTAAAACAACCTATGGAGCCTGATCATCATGGTTAATATACCTAAAAGATAAGTGTATAAATTATACAAAAGGCATGTATATCTTGGATTCACCCGATATAATAATGTACTAAATTTAAATACTAAATCGCTTCTACAAATATTTTGCAGAATTAAAAACACAATCGCTAATCACATGAACATGAAGAAAGATCAATCACACACAAGACAGATAAGTTCCTGGGGAAAGCTTATAGCTAAGAACCCCAGTATATCCTATTTTATATTAAGCATGGATCATGAAACAATTACATACAAAACTCTTCTCACAAGAGCCCTCGGTACATCAGCTAATTGTCTCACATTGTCATATGCAAAATTGACCAACACATAGCCAATTCTCAGCCTCCGTATAGCCTACCTTTCTTGTGTAATCCTTGATGGTAAAGATTCCTAAAAGATAGGAATTATTGGCTGCCTTGACTGCGCAAGTATCATGGGCACTCCAATGGGTGTTTGCCTGCATGTGTGCAAGCATATAATCCTACAACTGATAGTCAACCTCCCTTTCACCTAGAACTCAACTAGGTCTCCACTGGATCTGACATGCATGCATCTAATAATAGTAAATCCTATGTTGCATGTGAGATCACCGATTGTGAATTAATTAATATTTAATTCACTAGATCTCTCACTAGTGTATCTTCAGTTACAACTAGCACAACTGAGTTTAACTCACTTAACTAAGTTAAATTGTTTACAACTTGCACTAACTCATGCACCACTGCACATCGAGCTCTGTTACAACTAGAATTACTCTAAATGTCCCACCAACCAACCTCTAACTCAAAATCCACTAGCTAACTAAATTTATCACTTTCAGTTAACTCATTCAATTCCACATTGAGAATAGATTACAGTTTAATGTCCATCTAAATTAAGGGATAATAAAAATAGACATGCACCCAAAAATAGCACTGTGGGACCCACCCTAGTTTGGGTTCTTAATGCAACCAAGTGCTTAATGCACTAGGCGTGGTTGCTGAACCTTTTTGTTGAATCTCAACACTCCCTCTCAACAAGAAATGGATTATCCTTCACCCCAGTCCTATCTCTATGGTATTTGAATTTGCTCCTGGTGAGCACCTTCATCAGAATATCTGCATCCTGATCTTCCATGGGAATGTACTGAAGCAACATGATCCTCCTCTTCCCACAATCTCTGAGGTTATGGTACTGGATATCTATATTCTTGGACCTATCATGAAACATAATATTAATCGATATTTTAAGGCAACTCTGATTATCACAATGATTCACTGTCGGATCCATCTGAGAACCAAACAAACCAACGAAGATCTTTCTCATCCAGATAGCCTCACATGCAGCTTGACCTGCTACTATGTATTCCGCTTCCGCTAAATTGAGTACCACGGATCGTTGTTTCCTGTTGTACCAGGAAACTATTGTCGATCCAATGCTAAAGATCCCCCCTAATGTGCTCTTTCTATCTTATGGACTGCCAGCCCAATTTGCATCCATGAAGCCATGCAACTTCACTCCATCTGTCCTTTTGTACCATATACCATGTTATAGGTCAATTTGGGCATCATTCCCAATGACCTGGTTAACTGGACATAATCTCTAGGACAAATGACTAAGGGTATATCATCCCTTATCATTTCAAGTTGCTACATGCCCTAAGACAATAACAAGACAAATCAAGCATGACTTTCATCAAGCAAAGGTTTCCAAGGTTTGAAGTTTATTATATAGCATATGAGAGCTCATCAACGTTGCCTCTAAAGGGACTAAGTGCGTTGCATATGCAGGTAGCCCCATGCAAGGCTGCTCTGAAAACCACTTCCCAACATTCACAAGTGTGTTGGTCACATTGGGAGTGAAATTCTCATTGTTCCGGAATCTCCACTTGGCCAGTGCCTTCTAGAAGAGTTCACATGTGTCAAGCTTTGAATCCAAGTGTCCATTTGACATCTACAAGATTGGGAACATGTCTTGCGTATTATTGGAAAGTCATTTATTTTAAAACAACCTTCAGCTCCTCTATAAATTGAGCACAGATCTGAGTGCTTGAGAAGGAAGAATTTGAGTAGAGAAATGTTGGTGGATTTTCAATTGAGAGTTAGATTTGTGTAAAATCTGCTAGAGAGATTTATACTGTGATGAGGCTAGGAATGTTGCTAGAATGGTCACTTCAAATCAGTCACTAGGTTGTAACCTCTCCTTTTATCATTAATAAAGAATACATCTTACTTTTCCCTATATGCATCTGTATTGGCTTTGATTTTCCATATTGTAATATCTTAGTTGATGTATATGGTTTATGCTTTACTGATTTAGTAAACTAACTTGAATAGACATATGTATTATTGTTATCTTTTGTTGTTTAGTGTTCATTCTTGCAGGAAGCATTTTGCACAAACCGCTGGAATTTGAAGTTGCAACGGAAGCGGCAAAAGGAACCATTTGGAAGTGCTTGGATTAAAAATAAGCTTCTAATCTATTTTGTGTGTCTGTTCTTAGTTAGGAGAAGAATTCGTATAGTCTTTAATCTGTTGTTCTAGATTATCACCTGTCTAGGGAAGCATATTTTATCCATAATTCACAATTCTGTCCAACAAATTGGTGACTCCGTTGGGGAGAATTTCTCTTAGTTCTAGGTGTTTTAGCCTCTGATTTCCTCTGTTTATCCACCCAATAGTTGTTATTCACAAAGATAAAACTTTTTGAAATATTATTTTTCAAAATAAGTGTGTTAAACAGTGGTGTTTTTATCTATACACTGCGCCCAACGCAGTCTTGGACAGGACACAGTGCTTTGCAAAGCACTGTCTCCCTCTCAAGTCTGCGTTTCAAAGCACTGTCTCCCCTTAGAGACTGTGTTGCCTCCTGAAACCATCCAGATTCCATTGAATTTTTCTTTGCAAATTGATTCAATTTGTTTTTTGTTGTGTTTTGAAAATTTTGAACCTCATATTGACCAGTGAATCTATATATTTCTTCCTCCTTTGAAAGAAAAATTTTTCAATGTTTGTTTAAAGCATTTTTCTTTATCATTGGCAATTTTATTTCAAAGTATTTTTATTTTCTCATTAGATCCATTTGCTTTTGTAAAAGGAAATTTTTGTAAAATATTTGTTTCCTGATAGGAGAAATTATTGTTAAATTCCTCATTTTTCCTTCAGAAGAGAAATTTTTGTTTGTATTCCTTATTTCTCAAAAGTAAAAAGAATTTGATTTGTTGGTTTAGTGCACTTAGTTTCTTTTCTTCATTCATAACATTAAAGGAACTGAAAAATAAAAACTTGCATTTGCATGTAGGATTTTGCATGTTTTGCAAAAGGAACAATTAGGAAATCTGCATTTAGTTTGTGCTCATTGATCTGTTTGCTCACAAATTGTTTTCTCTTTCCCCTTAGTAGTTAGGTTTTCAGTGAAGAAACTAAAAGTGAAAGATTTCTTATCATTCTTAGTTTTCATTTTAGGAATTTTCCAATACATCATCACGGTGAACCTTTGAAAGGCAAATTGTTAAGAAAGATCAACATAAAATTAATCTCAATTTACCTAACATTTAGAAGGTCTAGGCTAGAGACGTGTTCTGGCATCGTAAAACATAGCAGTTGTCATTAAATTTTCTGCGATACATTCTGAGTGTGATACCTCACTCCACATACATAAGTATATCGTAGCTCTTCCACGTACTTTCAGGTATATCAGGTGGTGTTACAGTATGATAAGTATAAAGGGGTGCTCTCACAGTGCGGTTTCACATCAGACAGCGCTAATACGGACTTGGGCCTCCACATACCTTCAGGTATATTTGGGAGGAAAAATTTTAGGTGCTATCCACCCATAGTGAACAAAGTCGGCCGCCTTGTAAATTGTGACACACCGAACATAACATTCGGGGAGATTGTCTGTCCATACTTCTTGGTTCACCAGGAGGTATTCTATCATTCACAGTTTCTTGGTAAACCCTTTTGCCTAGCATTACCCTTTTATTTTTTATTTTTATTTTTGGTTAAAATAAATCAGTAATCATGGAAGAACAAAATCCTTTCCCCCGTCGTTCACGTAGACTAGCGTTAAAACCACCTTTACCACCAGAAGTTACTTCTGGTAGGCAAAGGTGATCATGATCTGCTGGATCAAGTACAATCAGTACCTCTAGTGAAACATCATCTTCCCACAAACCAGAGCTAGCTCAAGTTTCTTCTACACATCCCGGTTCGTCTACTGTTGTCGAAACGGAGTTTTCACAGCTACCTGTGGTCACAATCCATCCAATCAGTGAGACCACACCTCCTGGACCCAACGTTGTTCAACCAGAAATTAATCCATATCTTGTCTCTTCTTTGCCAAAACATTTGAATTCTAAATTTGTACAACCAGAATTTGTTCCTACCTTGGTCATTCCACAAATTTATGTAGCCATTGAAACTCCTATATCACACATTCAACCGCCTGAAATATACTTTGGGCCTGACGATGAAATACTTCCCCCTGGTTCAATTGCGATTGAAGAAATCCCACAAGACGAGACACCTTTAAGTCCAACCCATTTTGGGGAGGACCTTTACCTGTATGAGTCTTTTTCTCAATCAACCCCCTCTACTTTTGCTAATCCTGCTACTTTTCAAACTCTCATCAATTCAAAAGGGTATACATTTGATCAAGTAACCATGACAGAACCAACATCTTCGGTTGGGCCATCTGTTCCAATTATGTCAGCTCCCACCCTAACTACCCCATCGATGTTTAAAAATTCACCAGAGTCATATTTTCATGGAGGCCCTTTGGTCCCATCAGGTTACAAATCATTATCTGGAATTTTCTCTGGTGCATCTTCAAATCCATGGACTTTACCAATGTCATCATCCAGTATTTTAACTGGTAATCCTATCGTAAGTACTAAACGACTTGATTCATTATACACATCTTCAAGGCAATATCAAGCCGATCCTTCTGGGTCAATTCCTTCAAGTACCATATCAACTGGACTCCCAACATTCGGAGAACAATATTTTATGTCTTATTATTCTCCTCATGTTAGGGGGAAACCTTTGTTCACCTAATATGACAATACTCTGTCACTTTTTCGTCAATCTAATGTTGAAACGAATGTTTGTCATTGGCAGCCCACTCTGTCTATCCAACCACAAATGGTTGGACACTTGTATCAACCGGTTCAACCTGTTACACCCACTTCATTACCACTTTTTAATACATATTTACCCCTGTTACAAAATCAAAATGTTTTACATCAACCTTATCAAGCGGGTCCTTCAACTCAATACCATCAAATGTTGGGTCCGTAGACTCCAAATTATTTGGTTAATTTACAACAACCTGTATCCGAAATCATTTATTCACAAGCTGGTCTACCATTTTATGGGATGTCACAACTGCAACCTAGTTATACATATCAACCAAATCCAAGTTATCCTAATTTTGGTTATAACATTGGTGGATAGACCCCTTGGCAACCTCAAGCGCAAATGCCTCAAACTTCTTTTCAACAAGTATCATATCCAAGTTTTGATCAATAGAATCCTCAAGAATTTGCTATGCAAAACAACCCCTATCTAGGTTACCAGCAACAGATTCCTTACGCTGGTGCTCAAAGGCCTATTGCTCAAGTAATTCCATCTTACCCAGGCTATGCTCAACCTGACCTTAATCGAAAATTGCCCTTTGTTGCAACTTTAGAGTTACTAGATTTAAATCAGCTAACTAATGATCCAATCAACTATGCCCCTTGGTGGCTGGTGATACCTCACAAATTACCCTCGAATATTCCTAAGTTCAATGGAAACCCCGGAGAAGATCTGTCAACTCATGCTATGACTTATCATTTATGGTATTCATCAAATTCCCTGAATGATGATTCTGTTTGACTACATCTTTTCCAGCATACACTCACAGGTCTGGCTGCAAAATGGTACATTGAATTACCTAAAGCTTATTTTAATAATTTCACAACCCTAGATACTGTCTTTTTGACCCATTTCCAGTTACCCATCAGATATGAAACTGGAACGGAACTCTTGACCAATTTCAAACAGACTAATGCTACTCACATTTCTGATCATATTCATGAGTGGCATCGTCGTCGTCGAATGGTTAAAACCTTTGTTCAAATCCTTGCTGAATGGTTCATTAAGTCCCTATTACCATATATAACTGAGTATGTGGCTAAGGGCGGCGTCGTTACAGAAGAGCAAGTTATCACTTGTGCCCAATATTTAGACTTGATTTATATCCAGTCTGGCACTCTCTATGGAAAAATTCCTAACGCACCGAGATCTAATTTTATTGTTCCTCCTCAATTAAAGGACTCTCATGCCAGAGACGGCTTGATAGGATCTGCAAGCACACATCACACTACTGCATCTGATCCTGCTCCTACTTCCAAAATTAATGCAGTGTCATTTGACAAAGAAAAAATTGACAAGCAACCCGAAAGTAAGAAAAAAGGGAAATCTAAGAAAAAGCAAACTTCTAACCCACAGGAAAGATCATTTGATCAATCATCTAGACCTCGGAAACCTTGTTATCCATGAATAATCTGTAATGAGGAACACTTTGTTATGCATTGTCCTCACTGTGCTGAACTCTCAAAAATCATCAAGGCTTCCCATGCGTCAGCTGTGTTGATAGACCCATTTCCAAATCCGGACACAAACATGGTTGCTACAGATCCAGCTCCTAGTTCCCAAGTATTAATGTTATCTGTTACAAAACCTTCAACAAATATTTTGGTATAAAAACGTAATAAATATTATGGTAGTCAGGCCACTGATCAACCTACTACCTTGACAACAATTCCATCTACGGAATCAGTACCGCCTACTGTTATTCCTAAATTGACAATTAATCCATCAAAGGGAGTAATTCATAAATCAACATATAATCCTCGAGCAAGAGCTACACAAAATTATAATATAGTTGAATATTTGGCTCAATCCCCTTCAGCTATGTCTGCCCTTGAGGTATTACAAAATTGTCCCTCCCAAAAACAGGCTTTATTGTCGGCTATTTGTGGAATTGTTCCGACAATTTCTAATTTTGTCGTCTTTAATCACACGAGCTATGTGCCACAATTACCAGTAGAATTGGCAGTATCCATATAGCTAAATGTTCTCAATCACCTTGTTCATCGCACTATTATTGATGAGGGGGCATCTACATGCATTATGTCTCTAAATTGTTGGAAGTCATTTGGCGCGCCGTGCTTATCACAATCATCAAGAACATTGGAGGCATTTGATGGACGTACATATAAACCTTGTGGTATTATTAATAACCTGCATGTTGAACTAGGGGGAAAAACAGTGAATATTGATGTTGAGTTTGTTGATGGACCCCTTGACTATAATATTTTACTTGGAAGGCCATGGGTATATGCGATGACTGCTATTGTTTCTACATATTTTATAATGATTTCCTTTCCACATAAAGGTACAATTATAGTCATTAATCAACTATCCTTCTTTGCCTCTACTTCGTAGGTAACTGAAAGTGTTCCGTTCGTTCACATACCCCAACTAGAACTTAAGAACATTGGTGTAGGACTCTTAAAGAATTCCACTCTCATGGGAACCTTTACATTACCGCCGCCTGTGACGTCGAAAGAAATTGCAAGTATAGAGACCTGCTACATGATCTCTTCCACTCTATCTGGCTTAAGGGAGAGTACAAGTGATTCTGATATTTCTATGTTCGATGACTTTCTACCGCCCAGCCCTATTGAGCTGGCATAACAATCAATCTATCTGGCTTGGGCAGAAAATCAGAAATCAATGTCGCTGAGTGTTTGGGTTGATCATTCCTTAGATTTTGGTACTCCATCTGATCTGTTTTCCTCAATGTTCTTGAGAGATGAGAATATTTTGGAAGCCATGATGGCAGAAGGAGAACCATCGGAAGAGTATCATCATCATTCCCATCTTCTTTATTATGAAGAAAATAATCATAGTGAACTATATCACCCATCCATCAAAAATTTCTTTTCTAATTATTTTCCCATTAATGCAATCGATTCCGAGCGAAATCTGTCAAATATTGAACAAACCATTTCTATCGATATTTCGACCAAACCTGGCATTACATAGAATATTAATATCAGTGTATCCTATTCTCCATCAGAACTCGAATCATATCGCTCTCTCTTTCGTGAATTCCATGATGTATTTTCTTGATCTTACGAGGAAATGTCAGGCATAGATACTAGTATAGTTGAACACACTATTAATATGTATCCTGATGTCAAATCGGTGCATCAACGGCTTCGTCCAGTTCAACCAAAGAAATCCGCTACCATCAAAGCAGACGTTGAAAAAATTTTGCGTGCTGGTTTCATTTCCCTGTTTCGCTAACTGATTGGGTTTCTAATATCATTCCTATTATGAAAAAACAAGGAACCATTAGAGTGTGCATCAATTATCGGGATGTTAATCATTCTTGTCCAAAAGACAACTTTCCCACTCCCTTTATCAACCAGATTATTGACGATTGTGCTGGATGCGAAATATTTTCTTTCATGGATGGATTTTTTGGCTACAATCAAATCAATATCTGCCCAGATGATCAATATAAGATAGCATTCATTTGTCCCTAGGGCACATTTTCTTATAGGAAACTCCCATTTGGTTTAAATAACGCTAGGGAAAATTTTCAGAGAGCAATGGATTATGCTTTCAATGACATCAAGAACATTATTCAACCATATCTAGATAATTTACCAGCGCATTCACGAAATCGGACTAATCACCCGATGCATTTGAGAGCCATTTTCTTACGCTACTGACACTACAAAATACGCCTCAATCCACATAAATGTGTGTCTTGTGTTGGTTCTATTCTTTTTCTTGGATTCGTAGTCTCAAAAGAAGGAATTTGAATCGAACCTTTGAAGGTTCAGGCCATTCTTGATTTTCCTGTGCCATCAAACTTACTTCAGATATAGAAACTTCAAGGAAAGGCTAACTTCCTAAGAAGGTTCATTCCAAACTACGCTGAAATGGCTAAAGGATTTACTCGACTATTGAAAAAAGGGGTTCCCTTCCATTGGGACCAAGTTTCACAAGCTTATTTTGATGTTTTCAAGGACACTCTTGTCCGAGCATCATTAATGTATCCCCCTAATTAACAAAATGATTATTTCCTATATATCGTCGCGGCTAAAACAACCATTGCAATGGTATTGGTCCAAGTAGAATATGGAATTGAACATCCAATCTATTATTTGAGTCGTAATCTCAAAGATACGGAAGTTAAGTACTCATACGTAGAAAAGCTTGCCTTGGCAGTTGTTCAAGCTATCCAAAGATTTCGCAATTATATCCTACTCCAAAAAACAACAATAGTTTATGATTGCAACCCCATGACTTATATCTTATCATGTCAATTTTTTGGGGGAAAATATTCAAAATGGATTGTCATTTTGTAGGAATTTTATTTGGAATTTATCAAATCCAAGTCAAAGAAGTATTTAGTTTTGGTTGAGCTTCTTTGTGACCTTCCCTCTGATAGTATTGCAACTACGTCGGAACCATAAATTCTAGATGAGTCTCTGTTTCTGATCGGATCATCTGATCCTTGGTATGGGGATTTCATCATTTATCTCCAAACCCAAACTTTTCAACCTAATGCCTCTCGCTATGAACAGCGACGTATTTGATACCAAGACAAATATTATCTGATCGTCGGTGATACACTTTATTGTCGTGGTGTCGATACCATTTTGAGGAGGTACCTCACTCATGAGGAGGCAAAAAAGGTGTTAAATGAATGTCATGTCGGGGCATATGGTGGAAATTTATCTGGATATGCTACCACGCAGAAGATACTCTGCGTTGGTTACTTTTGGCCTACTATTTTTCGAGATTGTATCCTCGTGGTCAGAAGTTGTCATACGTGCCATATTTTTTATCGTAAGATCTGCAAACTGCCAGCGCCAATGCATCATGTTGTCTCTATGGGACCATTTTCGAAATGGGGTATTGACTTCATGACCTGTAACCCTTGTTCGTCCGAGGGGCATGGTTATATTATTGTCGCAGTCAACTATTTTACCAAATGGGCCGAAGCGATGCCTACATTCAACAACACACGACAGATAGCTGCATTGTTTTTCTTTAATCATGTTATTGCACGGTTTTGGGTCCCACAAGCTATAGTTACAGATCATGGGAAGCATTTTCGCAACCACATGATGTCTGAATTGACTACCAAGTTAGAATTGTCACCTGATAATTCTACTCCTTATTATCCACAATCAAATGGACAAATTGAGGCTATCAACAAAATTCTTAAAAGAATGCTTCAATGAATGATAGGAGTTCGTAAAATAAACTGGAATTTTATCCTGTACTCCTCCTTGTGGGCATATCGAACCTTAGTGAGAAACACAACTGGCTTTACTCCTTTTCAGTTGGTGTATGGTCTGGAAGCTATCTTACCAATCCAATGTGAAATTCCGTTGTTAAAACTCGCAATAGACTTGTAACCTGACACCTCAGAAGAAGAAGCATGTCTCCTTAACATCATCCATCTTGATGAAATGCATCATGAAGCCGAATTGGCCAATGAAGCACATAAGAGACGTATAAAGGCGCAATACGACAAAAATTTCCAACCTCACATCTTCTCAGAGAGTGACTTGGTCCTTCTTTACGATCAAGAAGCTGATGTAATAGGTACAGGGAAATTTGATCCATTATGGCATGGCCCCTATATTGTCAAAAGAGTTCTTGCTAAGGATGCCTATGAGTTAGTTGATTACAATCGAATTCCATTGGCACAGCCTAGACATGGGTTGTATCTGAAACGTTACTATGCTTAATCATGAGCGTAGTAATTTTTTGTATTATATTATATATGTGTGTGTGTGTGTGTGTGTGTGTGTGTGTGTGTGTGTGTGTGTTTTATTTGCATTCACTATCTTAATTTTCTTTTAGAGTTTTCTTGATGTTAGTAATCTGCTTTACATTTCATCGTAGATGTATGAATCTTCAGAACAATTTTTTGGATATGCTGATGGTGCTAGTCGTAGTACACAAAATCTATCCTCTCCGGCGTGGGCCATTTTCACTTCGAATGGTGAGTTAGTGAGTTTTCAAGGGATTTGTATTGGTAGATTGACGAACAATATCGCTGAGTATAGCGCGTTGATCGAACTTCTCTCTGATGCCATTTCACTTGGTATTAACCACATAATCATAAGGTTAGACTCACAACTTGTGGTATTACAACTTACTAGTGCTTATACTGTTAGAAATCCAACACTTCTTAGATTGTTCCTAAGAGTTCATTTTTTTGAAAGACATTTTGATTTTATTCAATATCAACACATTTCCAGAAATTTGAACACATTGACTGATTCATTGGCTAATCAAGTTTTAGACAGACATTTGCAACATATGTAAAGAAAACATTCACATCATTGAATAGGATTGCACAATAAACATAGGAAAATACTAAAATCATATAGATAGATAGTTATAGGTTTTTACAAAATTTGTGCCCAAGACACATTGGTCATCTAACCTCAAAATGTATGCAAAATGTCACAAGTAAACTAGTGGTGATTTTGGTAACATGCTATAGATCTAGATATCCTACGAAGTAATCGCATCCAATGGTTAGGAACCCCAATAGTGTGTCGTTGCAGTCGCATAGGAAGCTCTTCGATCTGGAAATCTGAAATCCTGAAGGTCAAACCTTCTATGCGCTACTGAAGCTCAATCAAAGTCTCAGCCATATCAATATCCTAAAGGAATGCTCTCCCGACAGCCCTCTCTGCTAGCGCATCTGCTTCACGCTCTGATTCCACCACTGGTTGAACACGACCAACATCTGCATTACATCAAACATTTAGTTTAGTCTTGGGAAAACATCAAAATACAAAAACATTGTATAAACCTTAGGAAAATCAAAAAACATGGTCAAAACATTCTTACCCATTGCACCCCACTGAGCACCTTCTGGTAATGCTAAATCTGGATCTCCTCGGAAATCAATGCATGTGTATGCATACTCATCAATGGCGACGATCTGTCTCCAGAAAAAATCAAATAATGCAGTATAGAACACAACAGTCGATTGGCCTGCATGTCGACCCATGAGTTCTCCCCATCTCTACATCCGAGGATCTCTAGGACTAGCTATATCCAGTGTCACATGTTGTGGTTGCATCACTAGAATCCGTTCTAAAGCGAAGGATATAAGGACTGAACCATAACTGAAATTTTTCTTCCTTCCTCCCTTTGCTTTATTCATTTTTTCCTTTATCTGAGATAGAATAGCTTCAGACCAGTTGAAGACTACTGGCTCCATACACTCTAGCGCATACTACATATACGATCTATTTGCGACATGTAGTGTAACGGTGCCAGCAAGTTTAGCGATCGTGAAAAGGATAGTTCTCAAAATAAAATCTCTGACATCCTGGATGTTTATTTTTCCATATTTGCTAGGTTCTGCCCCTGGATAGCAATACTTCAAAATATAATCCCTCACTGTCTCTCCTCCAACGGTAGACCCTGAGAGTGAAATGGGGAAACCTCTCCTCGACAAACTTGTGAGAAATACACATCCTCAACTGTTATGGGAACCACTTGGTTCTTAATATGAAATGCCTCTATCACCAGATCCCATGCTTGAACTAAGAACTCCAAGAGTTATATTTTTTGCCTCATTCCCGACAACTTGAAGTACTCAAGCAGTCCACAATCTCGCAGGGCTCTTACTGTACTCGGATCGCTTAAGGAAATCATATATTGTTCTTCATGTTCTCTTTCCCTCCATGTAATCGTCATTATAATCCAATGGAAACCTGAAAAACAACCATAGGATCCATTAGATTCCATTCATTTCAAAAACCTAGGCAAATTTTGGGCATAATGAGAAAATAAAAAACTTAGATTGCACCCAACGCACTCCCTAACAAGAGACAGTGCATTGCACATGCAAGTACCCTTCACTGTACCTACTATGCAATGCAGGTTTCGACATTTAGGGGTGCGTTGCCCTCACTTTGGGCAGAATTTACCCTAGGGGCCTTAAAACCCTAAAAATTTGTAGAAATTGGAGATGAAATGAATACTAAAGGAAAGAGGAGGTTCGTGGCACTAACCTGGATCAAACAGTGACGAAATCCATCCACAAGAACGATCGCAATCAGCAGCTGAAGTTCGGGGGAAAAATCAGGTTTAGAGCTCCAAAATGCAAATGGTAACTATGGAATGGTAAAAATTAATAGTGAAACTACTTTTAAATAGTCATTTAATTATTTGCAAGTTAAATTATTACTATGACTATATTTTTATTATGTTTTTATCATGAAACAGGTATTTTTAATCCATTTGATGTTGTTCTGAATAGGAAATATAACTGATGAACACATTAGTCGTCCATATTTTTTCAAAGAATGACTTGACCACAAAGCATACTTTTTCTCCTTATTTTTCGAGCTTTGTTAAAAACGGAAAAGGATTTGAAGCGCACTTTTATCTCTTTTTCGATCTTCAATAACAGCAAAAAAGGAACCCCTGGAGTCTTCTTTCAGCTCTTGTCAGACTCCGATAATGTGAAAATATTGCGAGCACTTGTCTTTTCGAGCTCGTAAAAGTAAATGAATTGATATCTACTCAGTATAAGTTTAACCCTTTTTTGGACTAGATAGATTATTTACGAAAAATGAATACCTTGGTTAAACATGACCAAAGAGGTTCTCTTAGATATTATTTTACACTTTTTCGGGTCTAAGTGACAAATTTACGAAAAAGTACTTAAGGAGTTTTCTTTCGTCCTCTTTTTCAAACTCTGTAAATATGAAAAAGGATCGGGCTATCACTGTTGTTAAGCTCATTAAAACATAAAATAGAGACGAGCTTGTCAATCATGAAAAGAATCAAGTTTCATTCATCGCTAGACTCATTAAATTATTAAACAGTGATACTTTATTCACCCGAAGGGTTGAATTATAGATCAAGAAAATGCTATCCTCCTCAAGCTTGTTAAAAAATAAAGAGGTACTAGTCGACAAATGACCAGGGAAAATATGGGAAAAGTGAGCAAAATTTATTTATGGTAGCAAGTCACTCTTGAACATGACACTTCCTTCACTCCATGTCCGTGACTATTTGGATTGGGTAATCATCTTGACGGTTCATTCATACCCATGGTTCATCATACCTTCACTTCGGTTTTGGGTCAATGCTGCTAACTCATAATATTTTTGCCGATATGTTCAAGAGAAGTCATCCAGTGAATAAACTCATCCTTCTGCAATACTCATAAACCTTTATTCTCATGACCATCATCCCTAAAAATTTCTATATCAAGTCATACCCTTGTCTCTAAAATCAGTAACTCTCGTTTCGCAATAAGGTGACTTCCTGTTGACAAAAAATAAATATCCAGGAAGTTCACTTAGAAACATCAGATTCTGGTACCATGAGGCTTGTTACAACATCGACAAGATCCTCACTTTCGGACCTTTGACTGAAAGTTTTTGTTTGTCGTTCGACATCAAATCATCTATTCATGCCTTAAGAAATGTACTGCAGTACCTTGAGGACCATTTTCATTAATGGTAGTTCTCTCGTGTTTGTTAAACAACTCACATTATTAGTTGATAATCAAACGATGTCTTTCCATGTTCGACGACAAATCATATATTTTCATGGCTAGACTTGTACCCGAATGATCGAATGAACGAGATAAGAAGACCCTGGATCTAGTTTCAGCCATCTGGGCTGTGATTTCAGGATTTTTGTACACATCATCTGTACAGTGACCTTACATACAAATCATCATCTGAACATGGGCCTATATCTGTAGGCATATCTACATTGGGCAACATTCCAATGTCGATGACTTTCTTAATTATGTACATGTTATTAGATTGTTTATGTGTTGAACATGGGAATTCCTACCCTCAGCAATTATGATCAAATAGGATATATCATGATGTAATGTATTGTAAGAATGATGCAGGTTACCACTCCACTTCATCTCTAGCCCATCATAGTGTAAAGCATCTCAATAAAATGTTTTTAATATTTTGACCTCATGCTTTAGGGGGGAATTTGTTATAGGTCAATTTGGGCATCATTCACAATGACCTGGTTAATTGGGCATCATCTCCAGGACCAATGACTAAGGGTCTATCATCCCCTATCATTTCAAGTTGCTACATGCCCTAAGACAAGAACAAGACAAATCAAGCATGACTTTCATCAAGAAAAGGTTTCGAAGGTTTGAATTTTATTATATAGCATATGAAAGCTCATCTATGTTGCCTCTAAAGGGACTAAGTGCATTTCATATGTAGGTAGCCCATGCAAGGTTGCTCTGCAAAGCACTTCCTGACATTCACAGGTGTGTTGGTCACATTGTGAGCGAAATTCTCATTGTTCCAGAATCTCCACTTGGACAGTGACTTCTAGAAGAGTTCACATGTGTCAAGCTTCGTATCCAAGTGTCCATTTGACATCTACAAGATTGGGAACATGTCTTGACTATTATTGGAAAGTCATTGATTGTAAAACAACCTTCATCTCCTCTATAAATTGAGCACAGATCTAAGTGCTTGAGAAGGAAGAATTTGAGTAGAGAAATGTTGGTGTATTTTCAATTGAGAGTTAGATTTGTGTAACAGCTGCTGGAGAGATTTATACTGTGATGAGGCTAGGAATGTTGCTGGAATGGTCACTTCAAATCAGTCACTAGATTGTAACCTCTTCTTCTATCATCAATAAATAATACAGCTTACTTTTCCCTATATGCATCTATATTGGCTTTGATTTTCCATGATGTAATATATTAGTTGATGTATATGGTTTATGCTTTATTGATTTAGTAAACTAACTTAAATAGAAATCTACATTACTATTATCTTCTGTTGTTTAGTGTTCATTCTTGCAGGAAGAATTTTGCACAAATTGCTGGAATTTGAAGCTGCAACGGAAGCGACAGAAGGAACCATTTGGAAGCGCTTGGATTACAAGTAAGCTTCTAATCTATTATGTGTGTCTGTTCTTAGTTAGGAGAAGAAGTCGTATAGTCTTTAAACTATTGTTCTAGATTATCACCTGTCTAGGGAAGCATGTTTTATTTGTAATTCACAATTCTGTCCAACATGCCATACCCTTATGTGCCCCTCGAGTATCTCAGGACATGCTTCCCCACCCTCCAAAAGAGCTTGGTAGGCTTAACCATATCTTGACTCAACTGGTTAACTGCGTAACAAATGTCCAGCCTCGTGATCACTAGATACATTAGTGGACCCACTAACTATCGATAAACAGTAGCATCTACTACCTCTCTAGAAGTAGCATCCTCTTTCCTCCAATTTCTTGGAAGAGGAGTATCCATGGGTTTGCAGCTCTCCATGTTAAACTTACCCAGTATCTCCTTTGTATACTTGCCTTGAGACACAAAAATTTCACCATCCCGTTGCCATATTTCCAATTCAAGGAAATAATGAAGGAGGCCCATATCCTTCATTTGAAACTCCCTTGCAAGATCCTCCTTGCATGAGTGTATCAGCTGCTCATCACCAGTCAAAATTATATTATCAACATAAAGAGCAATGCCCTCAACCAAAATCTAGTATAGGTTTGCATCTGCTTCACTTATGGTGAAGCCCAGTCCAGTGAAATAGTTTTCTATCCGAGTGTACCAAGCACGGGGTTCTTACTTCAGCCCATACAATTCTCTTTTCAGCTTACACACATGTGACTCACTGTTGAAGATTTTGAAACCTTCAGGCTACTCTATGTACACCTCTTCCTCAATGATCCCATTAAGAAATGTCATTTTCACATCCATCTGATGAATGCGCCAGCCCATCTGTGCTGAGAGTGCAAGGATGCATCTTATGGAAGAGTACCTTGTGACAATTGCAAAAGCCTCATCATAATCTATCCCCTCAATTTGTGCGAAGCCCCGGGCCACAAGTCTGGCCTTGTATTTCTCCACACTCCCATTAGAAACTTGCTTTACCTTGTAGATCCATCTCAAACCTACCATTAATTTGTCGATCGGTCTTGGGACTATCTCCCATGCACTTTTTTTGACAATGGAGTCATAATCCTCCACCATTGAATCAACCCAAGTAGGTTGTTGCACTACTTCCTGAAAGGAATATGGTTTAGTCACAATAGATTTTCTCATAAGAGCCATGTATCTAGTAAATCAGTCAGGAGACTGTCTTTGTCTGCATTATGAAGTAGGGGCTCCAACATTTTGTGCAACATCAAGTCTCATCCTATCAGCTTCCATGGTGCGCCTTATGCCATTTCTGATGGATGGCTCTGCATGAGTGATTTCCAACACTCCATGAACCTCCTCATGTGGTTGATCCACATCTTGAGACTCGTCCTTGGGAACCAGCAGTTCAATTCTAACTCCCTCTCAAGGGACAACTGCATGGCTTTCCCCTCATCAAATTTTATATCCCGTCACACAAAAGTCATTCTGTTGTTTAGCAAATACGCACAATAATTATGGGGTGTTTCTATGTACCCCAAAAAAATGCCAACTTCAGCAATCAGTTATGGATTCTTCCTGACGTCCTTGGCCACATGCACATAAATAGATGATGCAGGGATTCTGTAATTTAACATATTTTTGTGCACAATAATAGAGTGTGTGTTTCCTTTCTATAAAATCCTCAATCACAAATTTCAATAAAGTCTACTTAGACTCGATTCAAAATACATATGAAGAGAGAGACAAATAATAACTAAATAATTGCATAAAATACAATCAAAAATTACAAATGCAAACCCTTCCTTGGCCGAATATTACAATTGTTCACCTCTTGGCTCTCGTCTCTTTACATAAAATCTCACACCATTTCTCTCTATCTCTCTGTGTCTCTCTCCATCCTCCATCCTCACACAAGCTTCATATTTATACATAATTATGGATTAATTTGAATCCATGATTTCCTCCACACAAATCTCAACCAAATCCTAAAATATCTTTATCCCCTCTTTGACTCAACTGAGTTCTATTTAAGGAATTTCTAATCCCTAAAATATCTACCCAAACAACTTCCATTCATATCCTCAATTTATTAAGAGAATATTTACAATAACCCTCACACTCAGATATTTCTCTCAATTTATTAAAAATGAGCATAATAATTTATAAAATAATTAAAAATACATGACCCCATAATTACACAATATTTTAATGAAAATCAAGTAGGATGCTCCTACATCAGACTCCCCATGTAGAGAAGTTTCAATAGACTCCTGTCTATGAGGTCTGTCACTTTTTTGTAATAACGCGACAGCCACAAGTCTCAAATAACTTGCTCCCTCCAGGATTCCAAACTTTGTTTTGGCGTTGGTCTTTTAAAGTATCAACTCCATTTTGTAAATTCGCACAGAATTTCCAGAATAGTATTTTCAAAATACTATTGAATATAACTCTCTCTTTTCCATACCACATCATCTTTATTTCGAAAATTACGGACTCATGTAGAAATGTTGATACCCATTCTTCTAGTCTCCAAACTTTGAAAGAATCTCGAACTGGCTTTGCATCAGCATCACTCATTCTATCAACCGAATTCCAATGGCCTCTCCAACAATTTCTTTCACTAATACCTCGGAGTAATTCCTCTTTGATTGATGCTTCCATCTCCAATTGTGTTGAACATTCAACTTCCTTAAATGAAAAATAATCAAGAATTTTTTCTTGATCACAACTATAGTCATTGACTGCTCCTATAGTAACAAATTTCTCATCTGGTGTTGTACCAGCATTCATCAACAAACTATTAGTTTTAAAAAGATAAGACCTGTCGGCCTCTTTTGATGCTTCAAGCACCAATCTCCCATCATAGACTTTTTGGATTTCAGCAGATCCTATTCTGAATTGCTGGTTTCTTTCATCTTTATCCTATTGGATCAATACCTTTGTTTCCTTTATGTCTCTAAAGACATAACTTTCTTGCTGCTCCTAATCTTTCATCTCATCTCCAAATACTTTCTGCTCAATTTCTCTGATTTCAACATCATATTTATTAATGTTTCCTTTTGTACCTACAACAACATTATTATTTGAAAATTTATAACATTCACTCAACTCTATAAATTTTAAAAACATTTCATCCCTATCATGCACGGAAACTACAATCTCTTTTGTACTAGGTTCTGCAAGATTCACTTCTCCCTCAAGTTCCTTAAGCCATCGTTCCATGAACTCTATTTCCATGTGAAATATTTCCAGCATTTCATCACAACCTTCATTCCAAGTTTCCTTCTTCTTCTGGAAATCCTCCTGAGTTACCCTGTTTTTTGTATCATCATATTGCAAAATTTTGTAATCTATTTCATTAAACAAATTCATTTTTTTACCTCCTTGGAATATCACTTCGGCATTTTCGTTATGCTCTGCTCCATAATAGCTTCAACTGACTATCTTACACCAAACAAGAATTCATCTATGATTTCGTTCTGCTTCAATAAATCAGTATCTTCCTTCTCTGAAAGGCATTCTCCATCATACTTCGCCTCAAGCGTTTCATTCATCTTTGTGACAGTTTCACCAGACTGTCCATCATCTTTTGCACATCCTGCAAACATACACAAACTATGAGATTTAAAAATGCAAGGCTTCATAGCCTCATATTCTTCTCTTGTCAACATATCTTCCAATTCTTCTAAACTATTCCAATAGTCCATGAGATCTTTCTCATTGATCTCTTCACCTAGAATTTCACCCTGTTCTGGGCCACAAATGGAAACTTCCATTTTCAACTCAGCTTGTCTGAGTTCTTCACATCTCAATTCCACACTCATCGTCTGCTCGAGCTTCCTCAGCTCTTCTGTCAACTGTATGTTTACCTGATGTTCTCTCTTTGTGTGTAGCCTCTGCCACTTCACTTTCTTCCTCATGGTCCAACAATGTCTCTGGTCTTTCGTATTTATTTGCAACAATTCCATCAATAACTCATGGTGAATTGTTATCTCAGCTTTCTCCCTCTCATACTCTTCATCAGTCAACTGCTTCCATATGCCATTTGCCTTGGAATTTTCCTTCTTCTTTCTTCTGTTGTGGTCTTTCTCATAACTGTTGGGCCGTTAATATGCCATTATTATTATCACTTGTGAACGCTTATTCCACCCATTTCTACCATTCTTCATCACGTCATTTATTATAATTTATTATTTAAATCCCTTTTATAAATGAATTATGCTCTTATGGATGAATATTATTTATCTTCCTTTATTTCTAATAAATTGATGATTATGAATTATTTTATCAATGATGGTTTTAATAAGTTGGTTATAACAGTATTCACCATTTTTAGCCTCCAAGATAATTTCCAGATTGAAGATTTGATCATTAAAAGTGCCAACTCAGAAATGCGCTGGAATAAGGAGTGACAGTTTTGCGGTTGCGATTCTGAGCAAATGAAGATGAATCTGGAAAATCCGGAACATGGGTTTTGTTCAGAACGGACCCAATTAACTTTACCAAAGAACGGTTTGCCCAAATTCGGCTTGTACTGAGAGAAACGCAGGGTTCTTTGAGCACGATTTTCTCAGATCTATGGTTGCGGCCGTCCTCCAAATCTCAGCTACAAAGCCAAATTCGACTTGCTGTTGTTGAAAGAGGGATGTAAATCTATTTTATTGTTGATCAATTGGTTGGAAGAAATTCAATATTATTATTAGAGATCCTATTTGCTATTTAATTTCTCCACCCTCTGATTATAAAAGGAGAAGCATGTATTGTGTATGGGGGGGATGGAGAGACTTTTCTTATTGTAATTTGCAGAATTGTGCATCGGCTCTTGTTAAGAGAGTGTGAGCTGTTTGTAAACATTATTAATGCCTGATTAATAAAAGAGTTCACTGTTGTTCCATTTCTCAAGCGCCGGAGTAAAGCACAGCAACGCTTCACCGGTGGTTGAGGGCCCGGCCCTGGTGGAGCGATCTGCTGTTTGTATTTCTATTAGTTTATTTCTGTTGTGTGAAGTTCGTTTATTACAATTAAAGAATTGAGTTATTGCTAATTGGATCAAATACAGAGTCATTGTTATTCCATTCTTTACAAGAAGCATGATTCATGATTTAATTGTTATAAAATGTTGTTTTTCTGTATCTAATTCCAGTTGTTGTTCCTTTTGTTTATGAATTACGATAAGTTGATTGTTGCGTGGCTGTCGACAGGATTAAAGAGTAGAAATCTAGTTTGCTTGGTTATGAATTGAATTCACTGTTTATTTTACGATGCTATTCAATTCCTGTTCATTGCTTTTAGATTGTTGTTCCTTTCCAGTTTGCGTTTTAGATTTCATTTCCTTTGAGTTGTTTTCACTTGCTTTGAGATCTCTAAACTGTAGAGGGTAGAGCTAATCATTCCAGGTCCCCAGATTTGGTCATCTCACATCGATTTCTAGGGAAAAGAGTTATTACTACTGCGTCCCTAATCGATGTCTAGCAAGGTTGCTATAGTGTAGTCTTTACATTTCTGTCATTTGTAATTAGATTTCTTTTCAAGCAGATTTCTTTTCAAGCATTTATTATTTCTGCATTTGTATTTCTATACTACATCTTCACAAACATTACTCGAGTAAATAGCCGCCTCAAACTGAGTACACTCTTGAAACAAAAAGTCGTCCCTGGGTTGACAATTAATGTGAGGTAATAAGGAGTTAAAAAGACACCTTTTTATCGCTCCACATTTTGCCCGTTGCCGGGGAGGAGGTAAGCCATTTAAAGAGGCAACTGGATAGTGACTACCAGGGGAAGAGTCATCTTAAAACCCAGTACAAGAACACATGAGGTATGTGTGCCTTCGCTTCACTGTGTCATCAACAGATCACGTTGCTTTAGATGTTGTTCAACTAAAAGAATGATTAGGTGATCGAATTTTAAGAAAAATGGACTACATGACATGCAGGGCAAGAGAATAGCTCACCCATTTCACAGTCCATCAACAGAAGATTAAGAAGTGAGCCTAAGAAAACACAAAATAAGTAAACATTCAATTAAAGGTAAGAGTCAGACGATGCTTCCATTAATTTCCATCTGTGCATCTAGCTGAGTGATTAAATGCAAGTATGATCCTCCTACTTGCCAAATTTTCAGACAGCTGAGATCCAAGAAATCTTATTGAGTCCAAATATTTTTTGTAGAGGATATGATTATTGTACTAATGATCAAAGATTGAAAGTGTTTCCTCTTACTCTAAAAGGAGCAGCTCTCCGATGGTTCATGAGCCCAGGTGGGAATTGCATCCAATCATGGGAGGACATGAAGAACATATTCTTGAAGAAGTACCAAGACTATTGCAAATCCAATGAAGATATTTTCGGTATGATACAAGGGGAAGATGAAAGTTTGGAGGACTATGTAAATCGATTTCATTATAACCTTCAAAAATCAAAGAATAAGCATTTGGAAAAAGAGATCTTAAAAACACTCCTTCTTAAAGGAATCAAAGATGAATTTTTAGAACTCTTAAATCTGATAGGAAAAGGTGATGTTTTTCAGTTATCATATAATGATGTTTGTGAGTTGTGCATAAGGTATTCAAGAGGAATCTCCAAGGCTGGTAAGAATTCTAGAGATGTTTGTTCTTTGTTTTCCAAATCTGCTACAAGAATAGAGACATAAGAGCTGAAATCAATGATTTATTTGAAAATTTTAAAGTTGATTTTATTAGCTCTCTAAGCTCAAAATTGGACGTTTTGCAGGTTCATAAAAATGAAGAATTTGATGAAGTGTTTTTCCCTCATGACCGAAAGGAGCAGCCCATAGATGGTTACTCTTCCTTATCTAAGATGGAAGTATCATATCAAAGAGATGAGGAAGCTGCAACAAGGTCAAAACCATGGAAATCATGGCCTACAGGTATGGTTCAAAACACTTCTTCTCCATTCTCCTACTTGCATAATCCATTATGGAATACTCATGTTCTAGGGCAGCCATGTCAATTTCAATATAACCACCAATCTTATCTACAAGTTTGGCATGGTTCACCTTATGATTGCATGACTACTCTCCCTCATCTTGTAGCACAAGCACATTCTCCATATTCTCCACTAGCTCTTTCACAACATCCTGCTTGCATATCAAATTTATCCACTCAACCCAACCAAACACATCATCACAATGCTCCATTCCATACACAATTTCCTGCTCAACTAATTCCACACCCTCACCACAATAAACCAGTACAACATGCTTACAATATTGAACTGCCAAATTTACCCACCCTTCCCACCCATTCTATCTCACATGCGCCATTAGAGAAAACTTACAATGAGATTCAGAATGTTTCAAATTCAAAAATTGTAGAAGCTTCTTCTAGGTTGCACCAACAAACCATTTTAAAAGCTCAAGAACTTCATGGTATGATGGGAAATCAAGAAAGTAACGGATATATTGAAGATTGGTTTCACTCCATCACGTGTTTGCATCATCACTCTATGCTTCAACAATTTTTGATACCATTTTTTCAAGGGAAGTTGGCTTCTCATACCCTAATTTTCATTAATACGCATTTTTCAAATTTGGGTATGTGTATACATGAAGCCTTATTTCGAAAATGGCTCCACTGGAAGTACTCATATACGTAGTCATATTCATTTTTCAAATCAAAATAGGTTAGTATAAAACATAAAATAAATAAGGGAATAAATAAATGCATTTTGTTTTTTATGTAAAACTAGTTGTTTTTTTGTTGCAACATGCTATGCAAATCAATATTGATGATAATTTTTTAATTCATTTGTGTATGTAGATGACTTATAATGGAAATAATAGCTCTACAAACACTCATATTCATTTTTTATCACCACTTTGAAAAAATGTTTGAATATCATTTTTTTGGCTTGCGGGCTTGATGAACTTTCTGGAAAAACAGTCGGGACAGTCATGTTTTGAGGGACCAAAAATGAATATTTTTAAAACCTGCTTCTACCCTAGATAGCCCTTGATGTCTACTTTCTAACCCAATTTGAATCAGTCAATTTGGATTTGAAACGAAAAAGTTAGAACCAAAACATTGACCGGATGTCTAGCGGGCAGCTCAGGAACAGAGTTGGGACAGTAAGTTTTTGGAGGCCTAAATGACCATATTTTTAAAACCTGTTTCTACCCTAGATAGCCCTTGATGTCTACTTTCTAACCCAATTTGAATCAGTCAATTTGGATTTGAAACGAAAAAGTTAGAACCAAAACATTGACCGGATGTTTAGCGGGCAGCTCAGGAACAGAGTTGGGACAGTCAGTTTTTGGAGGCCTAAATGACCATATTTTTAAAACCTGTTTCTATGGTAGATTCCCCTATGAATCTAGTTTACAATGCAATTGGAATCACTCATTTTCGATATCGTATGGGGAATTTATGATCAAAATACTGACTGTCTATCGTAAATCAGCATCCTTAAAACTCTGTTTTTTCGGCTGTTCCTTACAGTGTTTGACTTATCAATTCTTCTTTTCTTCAAAACCTGTTTCCATTGGATAATAACAAACGTACTTTCTATTTTAATCGAACTTACATTCCAATCCGACATCAAACGAAGAACGAGTTTGAAATACTCAATCGTTATTCAGATTGGTAACTTGAAATGATCAAGTCACGTGTTGTTCTAAACAATTTGACATCACATTGTCAACTTTAAAACTTGTTAAGGCTAGAGATTAACCTTTGAATTAGCTCTCATTTGGCTTTGGAATCACTCAATTTGGACGAAAAACAAATAAGTTGTGACTAAAACACTGCAGGTTAGCATGATTGGCCACTGCTCTCCCGCAGGTAACAAATAAATTTTACTTTGTTATTTTCTCCGTGGATTTGTTTTACAGAGTAACTACTTGTTAGTTTTTTGCATAATTATTGGATTAGGGGAGCCCGCGCACCTCTCTTTCTCCATGATTTAATTTTTTCTTGCAGGTAGACACTCGTTTTTTACAGGTCTTGGGAAAATAAAGAAGGTCAATTTATGGACGAGTGATTTTTGAAAGAAATTTTATGTAAAATAAAGAACTTCATCTAACTTATTTATTCAACTGATTCTAATCGTCACTGAAGAATTAATTTTAATTTAAGACTACAAGTCTTACATCATCGTGCCAAACATTTTTTCAAAGATTCATTTTTTTAACATAACATCACAGTCATGGTAATCTGAATTTATCCTCTGTATTTATTTATATACCGTTTTTGTTGTTTTTTTCTAATTTCTCTTGTCCAGTTTGCATTGTTTTCATTCAAAGTAGTGGCACCATCCCATCAACACTGTGAATGTCTTACCTTGTTTTTGCATGTTTGCATTGTATGACTGTCCATTTTGCTTTTCCTTTTCCAAAGGAACGGCACTTGCGTTTTTGCTGTTCCTTTTTCCAAAGGAACGACATTTGCATTTTCACACTTTTTTTGTGTGTATTTTTGCTTTTTTGTGTGCATTTCCTTTGTTGTTCCCTACAATGAACAACACTTTTTTCGAGTGTTTTTGCTGTTCCTTCAAAGAAGCAACACTTTGGGAGCAACCCTTCCTTCCTCTTGTGGAATTATTTTTAGTTCATCTCAACCACATTTTACTGATTCCCTTTCATGGCATGAAGTACACTACTTTTATGAGGACAAGAATTATGGATTCTATTGAGGCAAGTTAATATCATTCATGTTATGATTTTTAACAGGACAACTCCTTGATGATAAATTATTTTCAAAAGGGACACAATTATTTATATACTACTTTACTGCATTGTTTTCTGTTGAACATGATATTGATTGATCATCTTAATACCATGCTAGTTCCACCCTTCCTGGTTATAATCTTCTCTGTCTATAATAAATGAGATTATGGGTATATTTTTTTCTATTGACATGTTCAACTTCTTCCACCATCCCTGCTCTTAAGGAGTACTGAGCCTCCCTATTTTTATCATAAAAATGTGTAATAATAACAAAATTTTGTTCACAGATGGAGGATAGGGGGTCTCATTACGAGCCAGCCTACCATGTTCATAAGGCTGTAACAAAGTGACATTCCCATTATGGCCACCACACCAGGGTTATGATCCATTGGATAGCCCAATTATCCTTGGAACAAGAGGTCTCATCACGAGCCGGCCTGATCACTTTTGCTACATCCCAGTGAATGGCAGTGTGGTTATCTGGTTACCACGCCAGCACATTGATCTCTTCTATAGAACAACAATGTAACTCTTTAGTTATAAATTGAGGATTCTGGCTCATATGGGTTAAAAAGCAACCCTGCCGAGGCTATGGACGCCTGCTGGCAGCAGTGGCTCTGCTTATGGTATTGAAGTTATATCTTATCGTCAATTATTATTATAATACCCTTTTCTTATTTTTTTCTTTTTATCAGAGAAGTTATTTCCTTACTTTTTTTTCCCTATTTTGAACCTTTATGCATGAGAAATTGTTTTATAATCAATCACATCATTTTTCAGCTAGAATACCATCAGCAAAGCATCTTTTTGGCATATTGTTGTTCTTTTTCTCTTTTTTCGTAACTTATCATCAATCCAAAGCGTCCTATCTCTTATTCATAACTATCTTTACACACTCTGCTCTCATTATAATCATAACTTTCGTTGTCCTATCATTGATATGTGTACTCTGCTTCATTCACTGCTATATTGTTCATTCCCTTGCCTTGCCATCAGCACAACACCTCTCATATGCTTTATGGTCATGGAATTCATTTTCCAATTGGAAGGGGGAATGTCTGCATTATGAGATTGCATGTGATATGATTACTGCACTCTGCCATAACTTGTTGATTTGATAAGTTTTTCTGATTGAAATTTTTGCATGCATCTTATCTATTGCTTACACTATGGATTCAAGAACATTGTATGCCAAATAGTGCTTTGTTTGCAGGAAAACAACAAGTATGGACAAAACTCTATTCATAGCATGACCACACTATTGCACTTAACAGAAGAGGCTCGCGCACGTGAACAATTCTTCAGACATGATGTGCTTACCTGGATTCCACCTTTTGCATCACTTTCAGCACCAACTCTACCTACATCAGCTTCAACAACTGCCAGTCCATATACGTCGTTCCACATTTTTGGAGGTAAAACTTGAGGTAAAATAGCATAATTTTCTGATTTATTACGAATTTAGGAGAATTTCATGAAAATCCATTTTGAGCATTATTTATCATCCTTCATTCCACATCTTTACCACTTTCCATTTTTCAGCAGCATATCATTTTCGAGTATGGGGGAGTGTTCCTTTCATTCATTTCTTTCTTATGACCATGTCATCCATATTCTTTATCATCCATTGTTATTCTTATTCATTCTCAACACCTCCATTATTCCATGTTGTTTTACACCAAGTATAGAATTCAACAGCTGGTAGCAACCACCTCAATTTTTTTCTAGCATCGCATGAGGGCATGCTAATTTTTCAGAGAGGGGGAGGAATTGCTACGCATGATGGATGTTTTCAATTTTCTTTCTCATTTAAGGCATACAATTTCATTTTTACACAATGCAGAAATTGATTTCCATAATATTTATAAAAAAAAAAAAAAAAACCATGAACTCAATTCTTGTGATTTCTGGAAAACACAGACGTATCATTAATACAAACCCAGATAATTTCAAGATAAATTGGTTCATAAAATTTCGGAAATCATGCACTCTCACCTACAACCATTTTGTTTATATCTCATGATCCGTGCATCAAAACGATCTGATTTTTGGATCATAAAGGCATTCATATATTATAAATTTACTTGCCAAATTTCAACAAAAGCTGGTTTGAGAAAATGGTTAATGAAGTTTGATGTTACTTATATCATATTTTGCTGCAACTTCATACATATAGTTGAATGTCAATGTAAAAATTGTTATGCCTTCATCAAGATTGCTAAAATTGAATATTCATTAATTAAGGAAGAATTCATTTGTTCTATCCATTTCATGAGCTGAGATGAACATATTTTTTATTGCTTGGTTAACACATGGGTTTTTGTCTTTGGGTTGCAGGAGGACATGCAATATATTCAGTTTTCGTTGCATGAGGACATGCAACATATTGAGTGTGGGGGTATGTTGGGCCGTTAATATGCCATTATTATTATCACTTGTGAACGCTTATTCCACCCATTTCTACCATTCTTCATCACTTCATTTATTATAATTTATTATTTAAATCCATTTTATAAATGATTTATGCTCTTATGGATAAATATTATTTATCTTCCTTTATTTCTAATAAATTGATGATTATGAATTATTTTATCAATGATGGTTTTAATAAGTTGGTTATAACATTATTCACCATTTTTAGCCTCCAAGATAATTTCCAGATTGAAGATTTGATCATTAAAAGTGCCAACTCCGAAATACGCTGGAATAAGGAGTGACAGTTTTGCGGTTGAGATTCTGAGCAAATGAAGATGAATATGGAAAATCCGGAACATGGGTTTTGTTCAGAACGGACCCAATTAACTTTAGCAAAGAACGGTTTGCCCAAATTCGGCCTGTGTTGAGAGATTCGCAGAGTTATTTGAGCACGATTTTCTCAGATCTGTGGTTGCGGCCGTCCTCCAAATCTCAGCTACAAAGCCAAATTCGACTTGTTGTTGTTGAAAAAGGGATGTAAATCTATTTCATTGTTGATCAATTGGTTGGAATAAATTCAATATTATTATTAGAGATCCTATTTGCTATTTAATTTCTCCTCTTTCTGATTATAAAAGGAGAAGTATGTATTGTGTATGAGAGGATGGAGAGACTTTTCTTATTGTAATTTGCAGAATTGTGCATCGGCTCTTGTTAAGAGAGTGTGAGCTGTTTGTAAACATTATTGATGCCTGATTAATAAAAGAGTTCACTGTTGTTCCATTTCTCAAGCGCTGGAGTAAAGCACAGCAACGCTTCACCGGTGGTTGAGGGCCCGGCCCTGGTGGAGCGATCTGCTGTTTGTATTTCTATTAGTTTATTTCTGTTGTGTGAAGTTTGTTTATTACAATTAAAGAATTGTTATTAAGTACTTCCTGGATCAAATATAGTCATTGTTATTCCATTCTTTACAAGAAGCATGATTCATGATTCAATTGTTATAAAATGTTGTTTTCTGTATCTAATTCCAGTTGTTATTCCTTTTGTTTATGAATTACGATAGTTGATTGTTGCGTGGCTGTCGACAGGATTAAAGAGTAGAAATCTAATTTGCTTGGTTATGAATTGAATTCACTGTTTATTTTACGCTGCTATTCAATTCCTGTTCATTGTTGAGATTGTTGTTCTTTCAGCTTTGCGTTTTTAGATTTCATTTTCTTTGAGTTGTTTTCACTTGCTTTGAGATCTCTAAACTGTAGAGGGCAGAGCTAATCATTCCAGGTCCCCAGATTTGGTCATCTCACATCGACTTCTAGGGGAAAGAGTTATTACTACTGCATCCCTAATCGATGTCTAGCAAGGTTGCTGTAGTGTAGTCTTTACATTTCTGTCATTTGTAATTAGATTTCTTTTCAAGCAGATTTCTTTTCAAGCATTTATTATTTCTACATTTGTATTTCTATACTACATCTTCACAAACATTACTCTTGAGTAAATAGCCGCCTCAGACTGAGTACACTCTTGAAACAAAAAGTCGTCCCTGGGTTGATAATTAATGTGAAGGTAATTAGGAGTTAAAAAGACACCTTTTTATCGCTCCACAATAACCTCTGAAATGGCTATCACCATTCATCTTCTCCTCCTTTGTGAACTTCATTTGTTCACTTGTGGATTTCATTAAAATCCCTTTTTCAGAAAGCTTTCCTACTTGCCATCCAACAATACAAGCTCTCTTCCTGCGCTTGACCTCTTTCATTCTCTGTCTTGGAATCATCTTTGGGCAATTCTCTTGCTCCTATTTGCTGCAAACAACAACTTTAGTAATTCTTGTGTTACAATGACCAACTCTTTGGGTGTTTGGCTCCGCCAACCATGCACCCAATTACATTCAAACCTTTGACTTGGCTTACAACTCTTTGACTCTAGACTTTACATCAACTCTTCATCTTGGATGAAAAATGCACCCTCTTGTACAATAACTCAATGGTTTAACTTGACTCAAGCTATCCAAATTTTCATTTGACCTTAACATTTGATTTGACTTCAAGGGTTGACCCAATAATTACAATAGTGGATATTTTGACTCTAATTCAAGTTATACAACATACCAATGAACATCCACCCTTAACACATTTTCATGATGTAAAATCTTCATTCTCTCTCATACTCCATTATTATGAAAATATCATCAGTCTCCCATTATCCACATGATACTTTAGCCTTTAAATCGAAATGCAATCCACCTTCCCCAAGATTTATTTTATGATGAAAATAAAATAAATCATTTAATTTTCAACATTTAAAATACCTTTTGGAAATGAATTTTCATACCTTACGTGCCCTTCAAGGTTATTTAATAAACCTTTTCTTTTCAATTTAACTCTCCAGAACTGTTCAAAGTTCCTTTGATGACCCATGATTTCTTTCTCCTTACTTGGTGGAAATTATGCAACAAAACAAAATTTCAAGCTAAAAATGTAGAATAAATGTAGCCTTGTTACTCCAGCAAATCAATCAAACTCAACCCCCTTTTTATAATGTGTGATTCAGATCCTGAGGATAATGCTCTGCAATTTAATGAGACTCTCATCCTTGGACAAAGACAACTTCAACTCTCAAATGATAGCTGACCTCGACCTCACTAAATATTCTTCTATTCGACCTCTGAGGGAAGGCTTCTAGATTCTGTTAGTAAGAGGCTCTCGGCCTACCAAACCCAATACAATCAAGCTCAGAAATATAGACTATTAGCTTTCCAAACAAGGAATGGTTTACCTCAGAAACTAGAGGTCTTCCACCTTGCCAAATAAATGCTTAGAGATCCAAAAATTCTCGCTTTCCGAACTGATGCCAATAATGCCCAGGAAATAATTTATATTGAAGAAAAAATAAGAAAGAACTAATCCACTACAGGACCGAAAAAATCAATATTTTTTTCGTAGATGATGCAGGAGCATCTAGACCCAGCCAGCAATGTGATGGAATGGTCACATGCTGTGGCTAAACAAAGCGAAATTCATTGACTGTTTGGATGAATTCGATTTTACTGAGGAGGATAAACTTCTCAAATAAGTTTGTTATTGTAATAAATGAGAATTGTCTTATTTTAGATTAGTGATAAGATTGTTTGTATAGGTGTGTTGAGAAGCTAGGAAATAGCAGATTTCTGTTACTATTCCTAGAAACAGAAGATTGCGTTGATGGAAGATGTGATAAGAGCGAGAGAATGATGGAGAGGTTTTTTTTTATATAGAACGAGGGGAGTTAGATCAGGGGGGTATTCTTGTGTGAGCGAGGGATTTTTTTTTAGAGTGATTTGTTAGAGATAGCGTGAGTTTTGATATGGAGCAAAAGCTCATTTTAGAGGAGACTGTGTAAGTTAAATTATATACAGATTTTATTCTTATGTAATAGAGGCAATTGCGAGACTCTGTTCTTTTGTGTATTGTGCATAAAATAAAAATCGTGTGTCTTTTTATATGATGCGTCGAGGAATTTGAATACCGATTTGGTGTGAAATTTGATAAATTAATGGAGGACTATTTTTGTGTGAAAAGGTGGTTAGTTTCCGTTGTGCAAGTGAGACAAAAGCCAAACTCTGTTTAGCTTTTGAGTATTATGAGACGCCATTACATTCTGTGCAAGTCGAATGACAAATCGTGAGAATTTGAGTATTGTTTGCCTGTATAATCAATTGAAATGGTGTGCAGCTTATGTTTATTGAAAGAACTCCAGTGTTAGTGTAAATCGGGCAGTAGTTTAAGGTTGTAAGTTAGAAAAGCTTTCAACACAGAAATTTTGTTTAAATTAACTTCGCAGCACCTTGAGCGAACTGGAATTAATACATATGTTGGCTTTGAAATTTGCATCGGCCCGGCGAATTCGCATCGGCGATGTGGAGTCGAGGAATAGTTAAGTGATGTTAAATTCTGGAAATCTCCGATTCCGATTTGGATCGGATCGGAAGTTTGGGCGCTGAAAGTGAAAACCCCTTGAAAAAGTTCCGATTGGTGATCTCCGATTAATCGGATCGGAGTTATGGGAACTGAATCCGCAAGTTTAGACTTCCGATTATTACCAATGTCGATTCCCGATTCCGATTGAATCGGATCGGAACTATGGTGATTGATCGTATCGGCGCTGTGAAAGCTGCCGATGATTGGAGAACGCATTGGAATTGCGATTTGCAAATTGATTTGAGCTGGATCGGGTGACTGAAGTTGGAACGGAATTATAATGAATGTCATGTTCAGGCGCAGAGGCAAATGCATAATAAAGGTGATGTGCTGGTAAGTCATGTTTAATGTTATTCGACTTATAATGAAATCTGAGTTATGCAATGGAAGATCACACGCGGGATATTGGGTGAGACCGAACGAAGGCGCCGTGACAGCAGTCAATTGAAGGATCTCTATATAAGTATTCTGCGTATAAGAAGGTTGGGGCAAAATTTAGTGTTGATTGAAATCGAAAGGAACTTCTTCTAGACTGCGTGAGGTCCAAGGCATGGAGATATGGATTCACAAAGTGTAGTGACGGAATGGTAAGTGCATGGGTCAATTATTGTGAACATTCGATTTTGGCAAAGTGAAAATCGATGTGTGACAGTATCTGAATAAGGTGGAAAGTGAATTATAAATTTGCAGAGATAACGAGGTATGTTAAATTCTGGGTATTGATTAATAGAAATTTTCATATTATTATGAAATTCCCAGATGGGAATTTTAATGGAATTAGAAAGTGTGGAGCGGGATTTAATTACGAGTTGAAACTGCCAGTAAGTGGATTACTTGGCATGCGGTTGGAATATAAATGAGAAGTGAATTTTTATATGCACTGCAATTAAGTTCTGGGTTTGGCGGGTTTATGCCTGCGTCATTTTATCAAATTGCAGAGGAGATATAAGGCTGTTGATTAAAAGGAAAGAAAAGTGTTGAGTTGCAGCGCTCAACGCAGAGTTGTATGTTAAAGGTGTGGAAATTTGCCAGGTATTGAAGAGAAACTTTGGGCATTTACTGAGATATATTCTATATGAATAGAGAAAATTGTGATTCTGGGCTTTGCAGGGTCTCCCTGCGTCAGTAGAGCTTCCTTATTCCCAAGAATCTAAAGAATGCAAATCCTCAATATTTTAAACCAGATCTAGAAGCTCACACACTCCTGTTGCTTCTACTTAGCAATCCATCATTCAGTTGACACTTCGTTGCTCACTGGAATTCCACACGCCTGGCAGATCTCATAGAAACCTTACTCTCAAAGGTCCATACTCAAGTTCACCACAATGACCAACGCAACTCACAGATCTGGAAATTTACAGTGGTCGAGATCCAATTTACAACACGGATTTTTTTTTTTTTTATGCGCAACTCTAATTTTTTTAAACAATACAAAACTGCAACTTACATTAGTCAAAATCGATAATTTCGATTCACAAATCACATTGTTAACTTCATACTTCATTCAACGTAATGGAATTCTGATGCAATGTGGATACAAAGGAATTGTTACCATACAGGAAGCAATTTATAAAAAAAATGGATGTCGTCTTGCAAGCCTGCATTATGGTTAATGCAAACAAGAATTTTATTATCATTTTTATACAACCATAGACCCGTGCTGCCAATGGTGAAACTGGTCGAAATGCAGTACTGATTCAAGTTGTGTGGTAATCGTCTCTTCCCTTTTGTATCAGACCTCCTACCCAAATTTGCCCAGTCAAGATAGGATTTGCAGGATTATTAATGTTGTACTGTCGAATATCTCCATGCAACCAATTTACAAAATAAAGATATCAATCATCCAAGGAAATGAAGATATCCGTTATTAGCCCAGGGAATTCTGGTAGAATCCAGTTTCGAACCTTCAAATATGGCACTGTTACTGCAACCTCATGGCTCCACGTTCCATCTAGTAACTTGAAAAAAAAACACACCAAAGTACTACTTAAAGCACATGCTACATATCCTGTGTCTTTGGAAGGATCATGAAGAAACCTTACCTCCAATGGTATATGTCCAGCGCTTCTCAAGTCCAATGTTTGCTTTAATAAACGTTCAGGCCAACTATAAACAAACAAATGTCTCCCATAGAGGCCCTCTTCAACATGTTGAGGATTGAAACCTTTTGAAAAAACTGAGGGTACTCCCCATGATGCTGTAGAACGCACCTTAATGTGTTGCTTCCTCTATTCTTCGTAATCTACATATCGGCATGAATTCTGAGAATTTAACCAAGGTATAAGACAATCACCATGATAAAGATGCTGGCAGGCAGCTTCTTTCCTGACTCCCCTAAAGGAATCACACCCTTACATATTTCACACAATGCAACACCACTTTCGATTTCATCTTCACATATTACAATCGCAGGTAAGCCCCTGAATACAGACTTTGCAGTTGGGGAAGCTCCTCTATCTTTTCTAATAATGTTAACACCGATACGAGGGTTTCTCACGCAATACTAGAAGCCATACTAGAACCCTTCAATGCTGACACTAGTCACCCTGTTTCACTTCACGACCTCTGCAGAAACTCACCCAGATCTCAACTTGAGGCTTTGATACCAAATGATGCAGGGATTCTACAATTTAACATATCCTTGTGCACAATAATAGAGTGTGTGTTTCCTTTCTATAAAATCCTCAATCACAAACTTCAATAAATTGTACTTGGACTCGATTCAAAATACATATGAAGAGAGCCAAATAATAACTAAATAATTGCATAAAATACAACCAAAAATTACAAATGCAAACCCTTCCTTGGCCAAATATTACAATTGTTGGCCTCTTGGCTCTTGGCCCTTTACATAAACTCTCACACCATTTCTCTCTATCTCTCTGTGTCTCTCTCCATCCTCCATCCTCACACAAGCTTCATATTTATACATAATTATGGATTAATTTGAATCCATGATTTCCTCCACACAAATCTCAACCAAATCCTAAAATATCTTTATCCCCTCTTTGACTCAACTAAGTTCCATTTAAGGAATTTATAATCCCTAAAATATCTACCCAAACAAATTCCACTCATATCCTCAATTTATTAAAAGAATATTTACAATAAACCTCACACTCAAATATTTCTCTCAATTTATTAAAAATGAGCATAATAATTTATAAAATAATTAAAAATACATCACCACCTAATTACACAATATTTTAACGAAAATAAATCAGGATGCTCTTACATCAATAGATGAGCCAAAAATTTTAAAGTATGAAACATCAGGTTTCTTACCAGTGAAAGCCTCTTCAAGTTTACTCATGCCAAGTACTCTATGAGGACAACAGTTTTGCACATAAACCGCAGTGTTGCATCCTTCCACCCACAAATGCATTGGTAGGCCCTGATCATGCAACATCGCTCGTGTTGCACCCACGATCGTTCTGTTCTTCCTCTCAACGACCCCATTTTGTTGTGGGTTATGAGGCGCTATGAGTTCTCTTCGAATTCCTTCTTTGGTGCAGAAGTTCTTGAATTCGTTAGAGATGTATTCTTCACCATTATCACTCCTGAGAGCCTTCACTTGCTTCCCTGACTCTTTCTCCACCAATGCCTTAAACTCACAGAACTTAGAGAATGTTTGATCTTTCTTTTGCATGAAGAAGATCTAGCATTTACGAGAAAATTCATCAACAAATATTACATAGTACTTATGTTTTGCTGTTGAAGAAACTGAGAATGGTCCACACATGTCTGTGTGAACTCTCTCAAGGATCCCCGAAGCTCGGTTCTCCTTCTCATGAAATGTGTACTTTACATACTTCCCCATGGTGCAACCCTTGCACAAATCTAACTGAGCAAGTGTTCCCATTGGAAGTCCAAAAGAAATTTGTTGCATGACTTGCAAGGCTCCATGATGAAGATGGCCCAATCGCCTATGCCATAATTCGCCCTCATCCCGGCTCATCACTTTTTCCACCTTGCCCATCATGGTAGTGCAGCCATCTACCTATAGCTTGTAGAGATTCTTAACTCAAATCCCTATCCTCTTGACTTGACCCGTTGTTTTATGTCGCAGGAAAGCTTTTCCATCACTAAAAACAACGTCATAGCCTCTGTCCTCCAACATTACGACTGAAACCAAATTTTTCTTCGGACCTGGTACATGCATTACACCCTTTTAATTGAAATGGTTTACCTAACTCCCTCTGAAAGGTAATGGTACCAATCTTGGTAGCATTGTACTGTCTGTCGTCGCCCATCTCAATATGCATCTGGAGATCTTTCTCCTCCAAGTCACTGAAAAGTTCCTTATCTCCCGTCATGTGAAAGGAAGTGCCACTATCCAAATACCACACAGATCCCAATGCACTTGACACCATGCATGTGATCAATGAGAATCCAAGCTCAAATTATGAGGCAAGGGCCTCACCAGCTGCAGATCCAACAACCTTCTTGTTCTTCTTCTTTTGTGGATAGTTAGTAGCAAAATTCCCATGCTCGTAATAGTGAAAAAACTTCACCTTGGACATGTCCTTATTCTTGCCTTTGGACTCAGATATTGAAGGGAATTTCTTCCCTTTCCCCTTTCTTGCCTTAGCATCCAAAGCACAATCCTATTCATCCTCATTCTTAGATGAAGATCCATCTCTGGTGTTCCGTCTGAACTCCACCTGCACCAAATCCAACCACAGTCGTTCCCAATCTGGAAATTTTTCCCTTCCGTTGACAGATTCTTGATAACTGTGCCAACTCTCAGGAAGTCCTAGGAGAGCCAATATCACCAAATCATCATCAGCTATTTTTATTCCCACACTCCCCAGTTCATCCTGACATTGGACAAAATTCGTGAGATATTTTGGAATGGTGTCGCCCTTTTCCATCTTGTTCTTCCTGAGTTTATCTTTGAGTGCCAATTTCCTATGGACGTTGTTGCTTTGGAATAGATCCATCAAAGCCTTCCACATAGCATATGGTGTGGCTTTCCCATTGAGGCTTGAGATAATGTGGTCTTGTACTCCCTTCAACAGGATCATCCTCGCCTTTGCCACTTTCTTTTGCCATGCATCAAGATTGGCAGCACCTGCCACATCTGGCTTAGGATCATCTTTGTCAATGAATTCCTTCAAGCCATTGTATTTGAGTATTGCCTTCATCCTGTCCTACCAAACAATGTTGTTCGAGCTGCCCTCAAGTGCATACTCTAACCTCAAGCGATTGAAAGCCATTTCGATCTTGAATCAATTGTAGCACCAAGAAAGAATTTCTGAATTCAAATTCTATCCTATCATAAACTTAGCTCCTACTTCACTTCTACAATTTCTTGAGCTCTGATGCCATGTAGAAATTATACAACAAGCATGTATATCTTGGATTCACCTGATCTAACAATGTACTAAAGTTAAATACTGAATTTCTTCTACAAATATTTTGCGGAATTAAAAACACAATCGCTAATCACATGAACATGAAGAAAGATCAATCACACACAACACAGATAATTTCTCGGGGAAAGCTTATAGCTAAAAATCCCACTGTCTTCTATTGTATATTAAGTATGGATCATGAAACAATTACATACAAAAATATTCTCACAAGATCCCTCAGTACATCAACTAATTGTCTCAGACTGTCATATGCAAAACTGACCAACACATAGCCAATTTTTAGCCTCCAAACAACCTGCCTTGCTTGCATAATCCCTGATGGTAAAGATCCTAAAAGATAGGAATTCTTGCCTGCCTTTATTGTGCAAGTATTATGGGCACTCCAATAGGTGTTTTCCTGCATGTGTGCAAGTGGATAATCCTACAACTGATAGTCAACTTCCCTTTCACCTGGAACTCAACTGGGTCTCCACTGGATTTGACATGCATGCAACTAATAATAGTAAATCCTCTATTGCATGTGAGATTATTGATTGTGAATTAATTAATATTTAATTCACTAGATCTCTCACTAGTGTATCTTCAGTTACAACTAGCACAACTGAGTTTAAATCACTTAATTGAGTTAAAATGTTTACAAATTGCACCAACTCATGCACCACTACACTTCGAACTCTGTTACAACTAGAATTACTCTGCATGTCCCACCAACCAACCTCTAACTCAAAATCTACTAGCTAAATGAATTTATCACTTTCAGTTAACTCATTCAAGTCCACATTGAGAATAAATTACAGTTTACTGTCCATCTAAATTAAGCGATAATAAAAATATACATGCACCCAAAAATAACATTATGGGCCCCACCCTAGTCTGGGTGCTTAATCAACCAGGTGCTAAATGCAACCAAGTGCTTAATGCACTAGGCATGGGTGTTGAATCTTCTTTTTGAATCTCAACAATAAGTTGGTGGAGATATGGTTAAGAAAAATATCAAAAACGAATAGGGGTGGTTCAATGATTTGGACAAACATGGTCTGAGTGATATAGGTTATGAAAAAATGGATCACGTAGAAAAAGGGTAATGGAAGGTATGTATTAATAGGAAGAGATCCATGGATTGTGTGTGACAGTAGGCATAGTCTGTTTGCGGATCTGGTATAATTTCTAAATTTTCGTGATGTTTATTATATTGCAGACGTGGCTAGAGATGATCCCACAGATGTTGATAATAAAGTCTATGCTTCTACTCAATATTTACAAATGTCACCATTTTTTATAGGTTAATGGAATCTTTTTTTAAATACTTTGAGGAAAGAAAGTTTTTTTTTAAATAGTAATGAAGAGGATGGTCTTTGTTGGTCAAAAAGTAAACAATATGGGGTTATTTTAGCAAAGTAGAGATACAATGCTTTACTTCAACAAAATATGACATGTGAATCAAAATGGTGGTTTAATTTAGTTTGGAAGGGCCAAGGACCCCTGAAATGTCATTTTTTTCTTAGATTCTCCTTGAAAGGAAAATTCTCATGTGGGATGCTTTAGAAAAAAAAGGAAGGGAAGGTCATAGATTATGTATTTTATGTCATTAAAACATCAAATATATTGACCATTTATTTGTTTTTTCCCTTTTATAAAGTTTGTTTGGAAAGAATTTTGTCAGTGCTAAAAATAAAAAGTTGGTGGTTTGGGAACTCTATTGAAGAAACTTTTTTCTTTTGGATTCAGAGATTTATTTTTTCCTCTTTTAAATTTCTCTCGATGTTAGTGATGTGGGGCATTTCGTTAGCGAGAAACAAATTTCTCTTTCAGAATGATGTTGTATCCTCAACAATAATTTCAAATAACTCTAGAGTTGATGTTTTGGAACAGTTCAAGCCCTTGAAATTGAGAAAGACAAGAATTATAAGGGAGTTGGTGTTATTTGAAGGAAATGTATAGGGTTTATTCAATGGGTCTTCTCAAAGGGAGAATTGTGGGACCGGTATTGTCATTCTATTAGCTAAAAATGTGGTTCTAAAATGTAAGTTGGGGATTAGAAATGTTATAAACTTTGTCATTGAGTTGATTTCTTTGTGGTGTGCTTTGTGGAAGCATGTGAAGGTTTTTACATTGATTAGTGATGTCAAAATAATGGTGGACTAGTTCAATGGAAATGTGTATCTTAGAATCCTTAAGTTAGAATCATGGAAAAGGAAGATTCAACAATTATAACAAGAATTTGATGATATTTAAATCCTTTTATTTTTGTAAGTTACAACATGGTCATGTCGAAGAATAACACTTGAATAGGGCAGGGAATGGAACATGTGACTTAACATCTTGGAGTTCCTTAACAATGCACTTGATTGTCGTCTATCGAAGGCCCCATGGACAATGATATTCAAATCCTTCACTATTATAGGGAGCATAATGTTCTAGCAAATCTGCCTCAAAGTAAGCTTTACTTTTGAATGTTGACATTTGTACCTATTTAGAGTTCCACAATGGTGTTTTATCGTGAGTCTTTTCCTTTAATCTCTTTAATCTTTCTTTTCCAGTGACAAGTTAGTAATTTTTCTTTATGCATGACTGAAACATTTTTTGGATGCTAAGATAAAATGTTTGTTAAGAAATCAAGTGAGTTGCTAAGCCAAGAGATTGTACTTTTTAATTTCTATTTTAGAAATATCAAAATATATATTTTTCTTCTAAAAAATATTACTGGTCATTAAGATACATTGTTAACAAAAGCAAGAGGAGCCACTAATGATGAAAACTTTCCTAAATTTATAACTCATAAAAACTAAATTATAATGAGGTCAGTGATTTCATAATACTTTTCCATTACAAAAATAGAGATGAAAAGAGTAGACAAATGCCTAGACTCACCAATTTCAAAAGAGAACACCTTTAGTGTAATTAAATTAAATATATGTTAGTATGAATTTAATTTAATTACTAACATATGTTACTAAAATATCATACTAACATATATTTAATTTAATAAATTCATACTAACCTATATTTAATTTAATTACACCAAAGATGCTTTTTTGAAATTGTTGAGTTCTACGCTTTTCATCTTTATTTTTACACCTAAGGTGTCCCCTTTTGAAATTAGTCAAACTAAGCATTTGTCTACTCTTTTTATCTGTATTTGACATTTGTCCGTATGTGGTTGTTTTGCCCATTAAGTGATATTTGTTTAAAATTTGTGTGAATCAGTGGAGAATATAGTTGCTCGAAAAAGCAACATAAAGAGCGAATTTCGGTATTTTCATGATCAAATGAACGAGAGGCTGATTTGTAGTGACAGTAACACAAAATAATTGCGCAGAGAGACAATTTTCCTGCAAGCACGATTGCAATTATTGCGACCAGTGCCCTCCAACCATTACTTTCTGCTTGATCTCCACTTTTGTTGAGGTAACAAGATTTGCAAAACAGAAAACCATAGAGAAATGTATTGTCAAAATAGGAAAAATTAGTGAATCTATTGAACTGATGGCCTGCACTCACATATTACAATATTCAATGCTAACTGTAGTTCTGTGTAGTAATCTCTCACCTTCTCTCACCCTCCCAATAAAGGAGGGGAGTTTGACATTGAAATTTCGCTGAAATGATCCATTTTTCCTTTCAAATCCATGTATCTTAATCCTCGTTAGACAGCTAACCTCTTTTATATTTTCAAAAGAAATTATTGGCTTGTGGTTGGCTTTAAAGAAATTTGACCTTTCAAAAGGCCAAGACCATCCCCGGTTATTTAAAGAACTTGACCTTTTAAAATGCCAAATCCATCCATTTTCTTCATTGGTCCATGTAGAGTGATGCCATCGTGGCATAATAAATCTCAAACGGAATTTTTTTTGTTTGAATTTGTTAGGTTTGAATTATTATTTACAAATAAATTGATGGCATTGTGTCGTTTTTCAAAGTTCATAATTTTGCAATAATGTTTATTTAAAATTTCAAATAAAACATTTATATAATTTAAAAATAAATCAATGACACTGAGTAGTTTTTCAAAGTTTATAATTTTGCAATAACATTATTAAAATTAGATAGGTGAACTATTGTTTAATTATCTTTTATTTTTTAATAAAATATATACAAGTGAAAGTTTGAGTATTTTATTATATTTATTTTTGTTTTTTTTTTAAATCTTTTTTGCATGGCTTTTAGGACAAAGTGATCCAAGAAGCTTAAAGAGATAATGGTATATCAGAAAGGTAGATGAAGTAGTTTTCCAAAAACAATTTTTTCGAAGAAGTGATGATTGGCATGTAAATTCCCTGATTGGTGAAGGTGGAGGTGGCCTCTGAAGGAAGATTCTTGCTCTCCACTTGGCCACACATGGGATACAAGTGGCTTACCCTCGCCTCATGTTACAACATTTTAACATTAAGGCCCCTTTAAATTAAATGCACGAGGATGGGAGTTCAGGGTTTTTCGTTTGCCAAGGGTTTCAGACATTCATATTGCTCTGTCGATTTAAGTATGGATCATCTCCCCTACAACAGATTGTATGTTGTAAGGAATTTTCCTAACACTAGGAGTGAGATCATAAATGATTTCACAATGATATATTGCCTTGGCATTCTGAAGTCCTGGGAGAAGCAACACACATGGCAACCATTCTGGAAATTGCTGAGGTTTTGGCTCTTACCAAGTAAATGTTTTATTCTGAACACAACTATATATACTACTCATGCTCTCATTTCAAGGTGGTGAACAAGTGTGGTTAATGGCTTTGGAAATATTATTGGTGAAACACTTTGGTTTACACATTTGTTTCTCAATTGTGTCTTTTACTGTTAAGGGATGGTTGTTTGAATTGTTGTTTTTACACAAGATTCTGAGAGGGTCTGGCCAATTCATGTTTAAGTGTTGCTTGTCAATGTTTTCCATAGTAAGATGTTATAAGGTCACAAGTTTATCCACGCGGCTTATTAGCTTTCATATAGTTGGAAAAAAAATCGGTTATTTCTTCACAATACAGGGTCCTTTGAATTGGTTGTTGTCCTTCCATCGACCACACCTCAATCCGTTTACCCCTCTGGGATTTCATTTAACAATCCTATATTGATGTGTGGGGTATGGTATAACAGATCCTTCTCCATTTGGTTCTAAATCCATCTATCATTCTGTCATCCCTAGGTCATTTTCTATATCCCAAGGTGTCATACACTCTACTCCTCTTGTTTTAACGGTTTCTAGTGAAGAGTGTTAGTCCATGATTTCGGTAGATAACAGTCTTTATGTCTTTTCTTCTCAAAAACCACTCCTTCTAAGGTTTCCTGATGACTTGTGGTTTGTGGTAGCAGCGGGGAATTTTATTCCATATGTCAACTGCAAATTGGTCTTTTCTGTTTCACAAGTGCTATATTATCGAGTTGGTTGTTGTAGTTGGGTAATTTTTTCAATCCAAACGGTTGTCATCTATGTTTAATATAAGTTTCAAATTCATGTGGCCCTTCATCAAAGAATGTACAATCACAGGGGAGATGCTTTGGGGGTATCTTGTTCCAGGCACCATGTGTTGGTTAAGTTAGAATGGGTTGCAAACTTCTTCGATTCCTCTCCCATGGAGGTGAGAAAGGAGATACTTACTCTAGAAGAAAAGGAGTTTGGGACCAAATGTATCATTATAACTCATAAATTTGTAATGGCAATTCCAAATAGGTTCCAAACCTAGGAAAGCTAAGAAAGAGAAGATTTCATTTCCTGCATTCCATATCAACACAAAGACATATGGAGACTCTTCTTAATATGGTTCTTCCAGAAAAACAGGTTGACAATTACAAACTCATCGCTGGTCAGGAGGGGTTGAAGAGGATATTGAGGGTCATTAGGTACGAACTAGATGATATAGTAGTTAGATTGAATAAAGTGGGGCGCTTCATGGTCTCATACTTGGATACTGACTCCAATTCTCATCAGAATGAGGAATTTGTCATCAACGTTGCTCCCCTCAACATGGTTAATTCAAAATCCTCTCGAGAGTACCCAGTGATCATCTTAGACGACTAAGTCCATATCTGAATTGGATCTTATATTTTTCTGTTGGAAGTACATGATAATTTTCTATATAGATAACTAATAATAATTTAAAATAAAGTTATAAAAAAAATTCTTAACCCACGCTTTGAAACATTTAATTTTAAAATAAATAATATTTAATATTCAAGGTTAAATTTTAGAATTTATAATATAAGATTCATGTACAGTGAAATTTAAATTTATAGTTACAAATTATAAAATGTATAATTCAAAGATTCATGTACAATGAAATGTAAATTTTACCCCTCAAAGACTTAATGACAACCTCTACAATTTACTGGTACAAATTTCAACCCCTAGACTTTAGTTGATCCAAATTTATGCAAGAACGCAATAGAATAAACATATAACCATAAATACAAAGACGCAGTAGAAATAACACTTCATTTCTTTAATATCAAAAAATTGAAATTTTCTTACAGACAAAATGGAAATAAAGTAGCTAGGGCGCTGGTAGCTATCTCTAAGAAGAGATGTGGCGGCTACAGGCCTCTGAACTGAGTTACAATGAGGCTCAAGGGCCTATTTATTATTTAGAAATAATGGAAAACCCTAAACATCCAAAACCCTAACCCTAGGAGATGAAGCGCCAAAACTATGGGCCTCGTTTGGGTAAATTGGTGTTTCAACTTCCCGGGGATGTAACTTTGGCATACGATCTTCGTTTGACACGAACCATACCTCGTTAGAAAGATATATCTGAGGACTAAAAATTTTGAGTGAGCAACTTCCGTCCATGCTCCTGGTTTTCCCAAAAAAACGTCGTTTAGGGCCTCAAAACGGCTCCGAAAATTCAGGACCTAAAAAAACTACTAAAAGTAGTAAGTTGTGCCAAAACTAAAAAAACTGAAAGAGACAATGGTGGGGCCCCAAGTGGAATAGGCGGGTGACCCCCAATATCCACCTAGATCATTAGTAAAATTTATAATAGCGGATTTCAACCCCCAGACTTCAGTAAAATTTATAATAGCGGAAAATAAAGAAATGGACAAATGCATTGTTGGACAATGTTTGGTATAAGTAAATTTTTTGGTGGATTCTCTTTTCATTTTAAAATATAATGAATTAACTTCATCTTAGAACTAGGAAAGGTGCAAGGGATCTACATAGGTTGATTATGATTCATGTAATGTTCAGTCGAATATTTATTTATATATCATAAATAAAAACTAAATATACTTGTTTTTAGGATGTGGTTATGGAGCTTCATGTCCAAAATCCATGATACCTATGATGTAGTGCTTCCCTATATAGGGAATAAACACATTAAACTAAACTTGATTTAAACAAGCCATTTTCAACATGGCTTTTTACACTATTCTTGATATTGTCATATTAATAAATATGATAATATTTACATTAAATTATATATTTTTAAAGATTTTCTTTAGGTGCTTAGGGAATTTTTAGGTAGAATGATAAAAAATGTCTAACTGAAAAAATTAAATGGGCTTAATGTTGATTTTTTCAACCAATTTAGAGATCATAACCTAACCAATTTCTTTATACAACAGAAAATGTCTAAATTTTTTGTCAAGTTCTTTTCTAAATTCCGGCTTTGGGGATTCTTAAGATAACTCCTACACAAAATTACTTTAACTAATTATGATAAAGTCCCATCATGTTCAACCTGAGATGTTATAGGGTATTTTTTTTGTTTATGAATGGTCATCCTTGACATAGAGACTTCTTAACTACGGTTAACTTACACTGTCACTTCTTATTGTGGGACCCACACGAGCTATGCAAATGAAACCGTACGTACTTCTGGAAAGATGAGAAAGAAAGAAAGAAAGAAATTATTTTTACGTCCACAAGACTAAAGATAGCCTATAGGACATATTGCTTCTCCATCTGGTTTTTGTGTTCGACCCTTTTCTTATGAAGCCTCATAATAAATGCTCCCAACTTCTCGACAAATGCCTCACAAAATATATTACCCCAAGAGCTAGCTACCAGAATATCTGCATAACTTTCCCTTCTGTCTTTGAAGGCCTCACATTCTAAAATGAAATGTTTTTTTTGTTTCCACTTTTACCGAAGAGAAAAAAACACACGCACTTTCCTCCCACGGTTATTTTGGCATTTTACAGTGCCTTGTTTCACAATGAGATTGATGGAATTAGTCCTTTGCTGAGCAATAAATTATGACTCTCCAAGAAATATTGGCCCCTATGTACGCTTTTTGTTGATGATTATGAGTGGGATTAAACTCTTCAATATAGTATTTTTTCTTTCTCCCTAGCTCCTTATCTCAAGTACGCTTGTGGAACTTATCCATTACTTGTGATTTTATGTTGTTTTAAATAGATTTTTAATTATAAATAAATTTAATTTTAAAACATGTTCTATTATTTAGTCAAATTGTAATTTTATATTTTTAATTTTTTTTTCTTTTATGTATAAATAAATTCAACCCACTTATAACATTTAAATTATGTAAATTTAATAAATACAATTATTAAAAAGCAAAAAAAAAACTAAAATTAAAACTAAAAGGTAGAAGATTTAAAAAACAATGTTTTAGTTTAAATCCATTTTAACCACAATTTTACCAAGGGTAGGATCAATTCTCTTGGTATATGAACCTCTTTTAGTGTGCAAAACTTGAAAAAAACTATGCACCTCAAGAGATTTAATCATTTTCGAAACGGATCTATATTGGTTCTATATATGATTCGAACTTATGTAGGAATGCAATAAAATACATAAATATACATATAAACATAGAGATGTAGCAGAAATCAGACTTCATTTCATTAATATCACATAACTGAAATATGCTTATAGACAGAATGGAAATTACTAGCTAGGGCGCTGAGAGCTTATCTCTGAGAAGAGATGTGGAGGCTACAGGCCTCTGAACTTTGTTACAATGAGGCTCAAAAGCCTATTTATTATTGAGAAACAATGGAAAACCCTAAACATCCAAAAACCTAACCCTAGGAGATGAAACACCAAACTATGGGCCCCGTTGGGGTAAATTGGTACATCAATTTCCCGTGGTCGTAACTTTTGCATACGATCTCCGTTTGACGCACATGATACCTCATTAGAAAGATCTATCTGAGGGCTACAACTATTAACAACAAATATCTAGTCTCCTATTCATATTCACGTGCAAGTGGTTTCCCCAAAACACATCGTTTAGGGCCTCAAAACGGCTCCGGAAGTTCAAGACCCAAAAGACTACCAAAAATAGAAAAATGTGTTACAATTATGGAAATTGAAAATCTGAAAGAAACAATGGTGGGGGTCCAAGTGGAATAGGCGGGTGGGCACCAATATCCACCTGGATCAATATATGCATATAGCATGTGTAACTTTTCATTTTTAAAACAGTATTTTTGAATGCATAAATTGATACAATGCCTTGAAAGTTTACTTGGACACTTGGATTGTGTAAACTACACCACATAAATTTGCAATTCCAACAAATCTTTGCTAGAAAAAAATTAAATTTAAATTTAAAACTGGAATTAATGGCTCCAGGAAAATGACTCCCAATTAATTTAAAATTTTTAGAAGGAGATAGCTAAAATTCTAAAACAAACGCCCTTCTTTATGTCGATTGCAGAATATCCTAGAATTTGAAGGTCACTCGAGTGAAATACGCTCTATATTTAATCTCATTATCACACACACTGACTTTAGTCAATTCCTCTATGCAATTACATTTTTTGTTTGCGAGTGCCCACTGGGACCTATGGTAATGTTTCTCCTCATTACCCTACATGTTATAGCTTGGATATAATATGTAATATTTTGACATAGTGGTATGATTGGAAAAAAATGATTTAGCTAAGAACAATGGTTCGAGCAACATCTATCAAATAGGCATCAACACAAGTGTGAGAGTGATGCAAGCCTCAAGACATTTCCTCCCCTCCATCCTCCACCCTTTATGTCGTTATCTTTCCTTTGCTGCAACATTTTTATAGGAACATTATAGACACGTTCTATTCCTTCAGTGTATCTTTGCGCTTTCAAGGACAATTACTAGTTTTAAATTTAGTTAATGTTAAATAAATTGATTTTTATTTGTTTATTTAAAGTAATTAATTTCTTTAAAAGTGTTGATAAATTAAATATACTCTTTTAATGACTCTTAATTATCACCACCATCATTATAGTAAAAATATCTTAATTATTACCACCATCATCATAATATTTTAATTAAAATAAAATTATAAAGTTCAAATTTCATATTTATAAACTCTATCTTATTATAACATTTTAATTAAAATTTATATTAACATACTTAATTTAATTTAATTCTAAAATTTAGATTTAATTCTTGTTAAATAAACAAATTTTAATCAATTCCAAATCCTTAAGTTTGTTTAAGAATTTAACAAGACACGTCACGTGAGTGGGGCTCTTGGGCTCTGCTCTTAAAGCTTTATAAAAAAATATTGACATATTCCTAGGAATTAAACCTTAACCACTTAAAAAAACAAACCATGTTCCAAGCCACTAGAGTTACCAACTTGGAATTGATAGATACTCTTACAATTAAATAATTTTTCATGATAAAATTCTTTTTAGAACTACCATTCGTATGATGTTTTATATTTATTTTGTGGATCATTTATATTTTTATATTATTGGTATTTTTGCTATTTTATTATAAAGACAAAAACAATTAATACACAACATAAAAATTTAGAATTTATTATAACATCATTATCATTATGTTGCAAAAGTGTACATAAAACATTTATTCTGTTCTGCATTCTTAAATATTTAAGATTATGATTTGATTACCACTTTTCCAAATATCATATTCCCCTCTCATTCCATCATTAATAAATTAAACCCTCTTAGGGGGTACTCACTCACATCAAGGCATATCATGTAAGTATACTTTTTAATGTAGACAATGACGGCTTTGTTTTTATTGCATTTATGAATTTTTTTCTGAATTTAAATCCTCTCTCACATGTTAAAGTAATACTTTATCATAATTTAACATATTTGAAAATTTTAAAGCGGCACTCACTCACATGTAAGTATACTTTTTAATGTAGACAATGACGGCTTTGTTTTTATTGCATTTATGAATTTTTTTTCTGAATTTAAATCCTCTCTCACATGTTAAAGTATTACTTTATCATAATTTAACATATTTGAAAATTTTATATATAACCATGCGATGAAAAAAAAAAAAAAATATATATATATATATATATATATATATATATATATATAAAATAAAAATAATGTTTCTAAATATCCTTAAAGAATAATTTCTCACGCTTATTGAAAAAATATCAACAAATATATACAATTCATAATTTTTCTTCTCTCAAATATATTAGGTTCTATGGTATATTAGGTTCTATGGATTGAAAACATTCGAAGTCAATGCTTTGAATTCTCAATCATATTGTAAAGAGAAATATTGAAGGATATTTTATTGAAACTCTTTACTATTTTTTTTCAAAATGAAAAACAAATTTTGAAAATAAAATATATATCAAATTTTACATGGGTAGTGTTTATAATTTTCCATGGGTCATATATATGTTTCAAAAAACAAAAACATCAGATAGAAAAATTATTTTATATATCACATCAATAATAGGTTACTAATCATGAAAATTTTGAAAAACAGAGCATTCATTGTCGAGAAGTCCATCATAGCAAGGCAGATGAACAATGGAACCAACATACCACCATCGAAGAACATTCCAACAACGCCAAAGATGTGGGTGTAGGAGGCTCATGAAGAGATCCCTTGTTGCATCCATGAATGCATCATCATTCACCCAATTGGAAAATAGCTTGTTTCCACGGTCTTCCCTGAATGCAAATATTGAAATCTGATGATTCCAGGATCCATATTCAAACCATACTTGGACAGAGCATCTGCCTCTTGGTTGAGCTCTCTAGGAACATGGGAGAAAGAGATCGATTGAAATAAGCCTTTGATCTTATGAATCCTTTGTCTCCAATGTTCCATAAGGGGAGGGGAAAAGGATGTATGCTTGTTTATCTAGTCTATCATAACTTGAGAATCACTAGATATATGGATCTCATTTAGTTTCACCCACCTGGCACAATATAGGGAACCCCAAAGTGCAATGAACTCCACTCTACTATTAGTACCACTCCCAACATTCCATGAAAATTTCCAAGAGGTATCGGTGTCCATGTTGATCATCACTCTACATCCATAAGAAGCATTCTAGATTTCCCCATCAAAATGGGCAAATGGAAGGATGGATGATAGATTCTTATGTGTGATTACCCTCAGATTCTTTGGAAATGGCGTTATCATGTATTCCATATAATATGCACAAATGTGTGTAGCAACAATCTCCTTTTGGAAGGATTTGTTATGAAAAATCAGGGTGTTCCTACCCTTCCAAATTTTGCAACAAATATAGAAGGGTACACACCTATTTTCTTTGGTACCATCCATCCATAGTTTGAAACATGACTCAATGGAAGTGTAATTCTGACTTGTATTAATCCCTAATATATGTAAAACATTTTCCCAAATATCCTTAGCCACATTGCAATCAATAAAAAGATGCATGATGCATTCACCTGTACAGTGACATAATGGACATTTGCGAGGACCCTGCAAGCCCCTTTTACGCAAATTGTCCCATGTCAGAATTTTATATTTCCAAAGAAGCCATCCAAACATTAGGATTTTTGGGGCAAGTGTAAGGACCAAACCTTGGAGAACCAAAAATTTTCAACCATGCCATTGTAGGAGGAAGAAATATGATTATATATATTCCTAATAAAAATGGGACCATTTGTGGATAGGTCGAACCAATACAACTTGTCTTCATTTCCATCCAAAGTGATCCCATCCAGGGATAATCATGAGATATATATAAGTTCCATAGGCCAAATAGGTCTTCAGTAAATCATAGGTCTGTTGCATTCATCCAAACCGAGAACAACCCCAAAGGGTCCCATCCTTTCCATATTTGTGCTAAATGGAAAATATGCTTGGAATGTAGGTGTTATATAATGTTGTTAGGAAGACTTTGAACCCTTGTCACACCATATAAATAGTACTTTCTAGTGTAAACACAAAGGTTCTCGATGGACCATTTTCTCGGTGCAAGTAGGCTCCTCCAAATGTAAGAAGATGTTTTAGTGCATTTGACACAATTTCTAATCCATTCCACAAAGTCTTTTTTCTTTAAATACTTACATCATATGATATTGTTCTAAATGTCAAATTCAGAGAGAGCCCGCTAGAAGCTCATAGACAACAACTTCTAGCCAAAAGTTTCAGTCCTTTTTATACCCCATCGTCCAAGGTCTGAGCACTTAGTAATCCAATCCAGTTTGGCCAAGTGTATCTTTTTGTCTCCTTTAACACTTAATCATATAAAATCTTATTGATGATAATTTAATATTAAAATAGTTTTTCAATAATATGTAATTATTCATAGGGAGGAGTACATACTTAACTTATTTTTTATATAATAATTTTTAAAATAAATGAAACTTCAATAATATATATATATATATATATATATATATCATTTAGTGATACCTAATTATGATAATTTTATCTACTGTTAAAAAAAATATAAAATTTTTATATATATATATAAGACTTCTAAACAAGGATTATAAATTGATCAGGAGATCATGTCCAAGTGAAGAAAATGCTCAAAAATGGAAGCGCTCAGAAATGGCTTAAATCTAAACGACCGAAAAGGTCTCGTCGCTACGATTTTGGCACCATGAACGGTTCTCAAAACCGATGTCGTATGTGAAAGTTATGAAGGTTTGAAGTCTCAAGTAAACTCCATTTTTTAGTTGACCAAATTTGACTTTTATGAAATTGGAAAAATTTAAAAAAAAAAATATTCCAAGGAATATTTCGAGAATATTACTTGGAATATTCCCCAAAATATGCCTTGGAATATTCCAAGCGAGCGAATTATATGCATACAAGTGGCATTCTGTCATTCGAAGTTGGTTTGACTTATCGAAAAATTGGCCTATCATGGGCTGCCATGTGGCAGGCCCGGAGGCTACCACGTGGCCCCCAAGCTAGAGATGAATGGTCTAGAAAAAATTTTGTTACTCTGCAGGACTCGAATTAGGGTCTCCCCACTGGCAGCAACGCGACCCGACCGTGCCTCTTATCCAATGGTTCTTAACCTCTAAGTATCACACATATATTTAAAGTTTGATTTTGTTTACGCCGGAGGGAAAAGGGGCTAGCCCCCATATAAGGCTAAGCCATATGCCCAGGAGCCGGCATCCAGGCGCTAAGAGAACCGACGGTTACAGTTTAACTACCCGCGGTGGAACCGGGCCCATGTGGCCAACAAACTATAAGATTTAATGCCACGGGTTTTTAAAACATTTAAAGGTTGTGGTTAAGTCAGGGTATGGCATGTGACCGTCGCCCTTAAACATTTAATGCTAGCCTTAGCCATTACCGCCCAGTTTGGAGCACCTCTGACATTTTCGGGGAATCCACTATTTTGGAGCGCTATCTAGCAGTTTCTCCACATGTGGTGGAGTTTGTTTAGGGATATTGGGAAAAAATGGTTTTGGCCATAACTCCCTCAATATTGAACCAAATTGGACGAAATTTTAGTCAATTTTGGGTCTCTTCGACTTTCGAGAGAGTGTGAAACAGGTTTCAGAGCGAACATAGGTGATATACAGTAGATTTTGCTTCAGGGAAGAGGAAGGAGCCATCGGGACCATCATGGAGGAGGCACTGTTTTGGGTTGTATTTCACTGTTTAAGGTGAAACAAAAGCCATTTCTAGCTATTTTCTATCTTCTGAAGTCAAACTTACAATTGGTTTTTCCTGTTTAGGCATATTTTTCATTTTTTAACCATTTTGAAAAAATTAATAGAGAAATGACATGCCATTGGGGAGCCTTGGACCGGTAGATGTAGCCCAGGAGGGGTGAACTGCCTCAACAATTTGTTGTGTTATGTTATGGTGAATTTTACTACTTGTGTATTTTTGTTGTGATATGTTAAACAGTAAATTTAATTAACAAATCCTCACACATAAAACTCGTAAACATTACCAAAACTACTTTGTTTAACCTGCAAGTCATGGAGAACACTTTGCACACTAAATTATGTGGAAATGGATACTTTGCATAGCATTACAAATAGTTCCATTTTCATATCAGTTGGTATCAGAGCTAGAGTTTTACTCTGCATTTGTTCTTGTACAAAGATATAGTTGACTGTTTGCAAGTTTTTATGCTTAGGAGGCTTAAGCTCAAGAGAGGGGAAGGACAATTGGTTAGAGCTAAAAATAATCCTCAACCAAGGAGGGCCAGAGAGCCATTAACTCCACCTTCTAATTCACCTCCAAGAGCCATAGAAGAAGTCTTAAGCATGTCTTCAAGAGAAGGAGAAGTTCCTGAAGACATTGATCCCAAAAAAGAAGAACGGGTGTTCTGAAAGGTGTTCCTAGACATGACTAAGATGGTGAGGATACTCTACCAAGAAATGAATGAAAGGATTGAAGGAGAGGGATCTTCAAGAGGAAATAAAAGTGATGAAAAGTAAAAGAAAGGACACGGAGGAAATGGTGATCCACCGTCCCCATCTTCATCCTCCTCCTCTACATCGTCATCCTCTACTTCAGTGAATCAATCTCACAAGTCAAAAAACACTAGTAAAAGTTCATTTTTAAAGCTTGATGTTAAGTTTGAGTTGCCTATGTTGAATGGTGAGGTCAATGCAGAGAAACTTCACAATTGGATAAAGAAGTTGGAAGTTTATTTGAGGATAAAAAACCTTCATGAAGACGACACCAAGATTCAGTTAGCCTCTTTGAGAATGGAAGGTGTAGCATTGGTATGGTGGGAAGCCCAAACCAAGGATGAGATTAGAAAACATGGTAAGACCACTTTATCATGGGTTGATTTTATTTCTGCAATTAAAAATCAATTTCATCCATTAGCTCATTTACAAAAGGCTATCATGAATTGGAAAAGTTTTAGACAACTTAAGGGACAAAATGTACAAGATTATACCCAAGAGTTTTGGGGAAGAGCTCTTTTGTTAGGAATTGATTTGCATAGCCAAGAGACTTTGTTGAAATATATAGGTGGTTTACACAGCTATCTTATACATACTATTCTTATGTTCAATCCTACTAGTCTAGACGAGGTTTGTGTCCAAGCCACACATTTAGAGGCTACAGGTAAACAATATTTTGATGGGAATGAGGATAGTGAATTTAAAGGCAAAGGGAGAAAGAGAAATGCAAACTCTAGGAAAGAGAAGGGAAAATTATTTTGTAAAAACTATTCCAAAACAAGCCATGATGAAGACCATTGCTGGAAACTTCATTCGGAGTTGAAACCAGAAAAATTCAAAACCAAAGATAAGGCCAAAGAAAAAGGCAAGACGGTTGCAATAGCTGAACAAGACTTAGGGACTGAATCAGGAGATGAAACTAAAAGCATAGCCATGGCACTAAAGAACATAAAGGGGAAAGAGATTTTAAATGAAACAAATCCCAGTTCTAGCATTTCAAACTATCACATAGAAGCTCCAAATGAAGAGGAGAGAAGGATTGAGCTGTTTCATGTGAGGATCATTTCAAAACACACAAAGATAGACACACTATTTGACAGTGGGTCACAAGAGAACCTCATATCAATAGACTTAGTCAAGAAGTTGAATCTTGAAACCATTCCACATCCTAAACCTTATCCTCTTGGTTGGATTTGAAAATATGAAAATTTACAAGTTTCAAGGAAGTGCATGTTGCGCTTCGCCATAACATCTCATTATATTGACATGGTTGAATTAGATGTGGTACCGCTTGACATTACAGGTGTGGTGTTGGGCAGTCCTTACTTATATGATAGGAAAGCGATCTTCCATCGCCATGAGAACAAGTACCATTTATTCAAGGATGGAAAGGAGTTTATTGTGAGAGCACATCGGAAGAAGCTAGAATCTTCTTTAGTGAATGCAGGGCAGTTGAAAAGGCTTGTCAATGCAAGTCAAAATTTGACTTTGTTGATGATTAAGAAAAAATATTTTGTACATAATCCTTTTCATGTTGTTGCTGATGTAAATAATCATTTGTTTTAGTCTGAAAGCAGGTCGTCTTTGGAAGAAGATGACAAGAAGTTGCAGCGAGTGTCTTTGGTGTCGATCGATTCAGAGAACAAAGTGTCAGTGCAAAGTGGTGCAAGAATCCAAGAAAGGGAAAAGCATGCAAGCAAAGAGGACACAAAGTTCAACAAGGATCATTGCTGGTTTCAGAATGGCAGGGTACTATGGCGAGAAAACTTGGTTAGGAATCGACACAAGTACATGGCTCATTCAGAAAAATTTCGCCATAAGGACAGTTGACAAGGTGAATCTTATTTTTAGTTTCCTTTGAAGGTAGACCATTGTAAGAATAGTATGATTTCTTCAAATTTCAGTTGCTATTCTACAAGTTTCAAAAATTTGTAGCATGACACAATCAAGGTTAGCAACAGTTGGTCAACAGATTCAAGGAAGAATTTGTCTTTTCATGAGAAGCTCAATTTGATGAAATCAGGGAGATTTCATTGGTTCAAGGTTGGAAGAGTGGAGAATCAATCTCCTCATCTTCAGTTTCTGTAATTCAGAGATATTTTGGGGTCCAAAAGCTTCCCATTGGGGAGGTGTGATCAGGAGATCATGTCCAAGTGAAGAAAATGCTCAAAAATGGAAGTGCGCAGAAATGGTTGCAATCTGAACTACCGGAAAGGTCTCGTTTCTGCGATTCTGGCGCCACGAACGGTTCTCCAAACCAACGTGTATGTGAAAGTTATGAAGGTTTGAAGTCTCTAGTAAACTCCATTTTTCAGTTGACCAAATTTGACTTCTATGAAATTGGAAAAATTAAAAAAAAAAGAATATTCCAAGGAATATTTTAGGAATATTCCTCAAAATATCCCCTAGAATATTCCCTAGAATATTCCAAGCGGATGAATTATATGCAGACAACTGGCATTTTGTCATTCGAAGTTGGTTTGACTTATCGGAAAATTGGCCTATCATGGGCTACCACGTGGCAAGCCCGGAGGCCGCCACGTGGCCCCCAGGCCAGAGATGCATGGTCTAGAAAACTTTTTTTTGCTCCGCAGGACTTGAACCGAGGTCTCCCCGCTGGCAGCAACGTGACCCGACCGACCTGCTTAGCCAATGGTTCTTAACCTCTAAGTATCACACATATATTTAAAGTTTGATTTTGTTTATGACGGAGGGAAAAGGGGCTAGCCCCCATATAAGGCTAAGCCATATGCCTAAGAGCCGGCGTCCAGGCGCTAAGAGAACCGGCGGTTACAGTTTAACTACCTGTGGTGGAACCGGGCCCATGTGGCCAACGAACTATAATATTTAATGCCATGGGTTTTTAAAACATTTAAAGGTTGCGGTGAAGTCGGGGTATGGCATGTGACCGTCGCCCTTAAACATTTAATGCTAGCCTTAACCATTACCACCCAGTTTGGAGCACCTCCGACATTTTCGGGGAATCCACTATTTTGGAGCGCTATCTAGCAGTTTCTCCACATTTGGTGGAGTTTGTTTAGGGATATTGGGAAAAATTGGTTTTGGCCATAACTCCCTCAATATTGAACCAAATTGGACAAAATTTTAGTCAATTTTGGGTCTCTTAAACCTTCTAGAGAGTTTGGAACATGTTTCAGAGTGAACAGAGGTGATATACAATAGTTTTTGCTTCAGGGAAGTGAAAGGAGCCATCAGGGCCATCATGGAGGAGGCACTGTTTGGGGTTGTATTTCATTGTTTAAGGTGAAACAAAAGCCATTTATAGCTATTTTCTATCTTCTGAAGTCAAATTTACAGTTTGTTTTTCCTGTTTAGGCATAGTTTTCATTGTGTAACCATTTTGAGCAAATTAATAGAGCAAGGACATGCCATTGGGGAGCCTTGGACCGGCAGATGTAGCCCAGGAGGGGTGAACTGCCTCAACAATTTGTTGTGTTATGTTATGGTGAATTTTACTTGCTGTGTATTTCTGCTGTGATATGTTAAACAGTAAATTTAATTAACAAATCCCCACACATAAAACTTGGAAACATTACCAAAACTACTTTGTTTAACCTACAAGTCATGGAGAACACATTGCACACTAAATTATATGGAAATGGATACTTTGGATAGCATTACAAATAGTTTCCTTTTCAGAGCATAAATAGGCTTATTCTAATTTAGAGATGAAATAACCTTTTTTAAGTGAATTCACTTAAATCAAACAATACAATTTCAAGATTTTTTGTTATTTAAAATATATTTTTGAATGCACGAATAGATTCAAACCTGAAAAACCCCTAGCGCGCTCTAATTATGCATGTTACATAATTTAAACTCAACTTTTTAAAAATTTCTATAAAATTTTAATTAAAATTAACCAAAAAAAATATGCATGCAACTCTTTTAAATAATAAAATGAATAATATTTTATTTTATATTATATGGATGGAAAACATTTCCAATCAACTTTTGAGTTCTCAACCTTCCTTTTAAAAAGAAATTTTAAATGACTTTTTATTCAAACTTTTTGTCAAATAAGATGATGCTAAACTTATCATCTTATTTTATTAAAATGATATTTTTAAAACTGATCATCTTAATTATTAAAATGATATTTTTAAAATTTATCATCATATATTATTAAAATGATATTATCATTTTAATTTTAAAAAATAAACATAAATTTTTAAATTATTTATTTATTTAATAATTTTAAAAATTAATTAAATATCAATAAAATATATAATTTAAAATTTTCAATAAATATATAATAATTATAATATGGATAGATTACATAATAATTATAATATGGACGTTAACTGTTATCATTATCATTAATTTTAGTGGACATTAATCATTATCATATATCATTTTTAAATATTAAAAATATATAAAATAATAAAATAAAATTATATAAAAATAATCTTGGTTTTTTTTAATAATAATTTTAAATAAAATAAAATAAAATATAAAAAAAAAGTTATATAAAAATATATAACTTCATCTTGATTCTTCTCCGTCCTTCACCTTTTATGTTGTTATCTTTCTTTTACTGTAACATTTTTATAATAACATCATAGGCATGTTCTATTTTTTCAGTGTATCTTTACACTTTTAGAAACAATTGTTAATTTTAGATTTATTTAATGTTAAATAAATTTATTTTAGTTTATTTATTTAAAATAATCAATTTCTTTAAAAGTGTGAATTAAATATGCTCTTTTAATGACTCTTAATCATCACCACCACCATCATTATAGTAAAACTATCTTAATTATTACCACCATCATTGTAATATTTTAATTAAAATAAAAGTAGAATTCAAATTTCATATTTATAAACCTTATCCTATTATAACATTTTAATTAAAATTTATATTAACATACTTAATTTAATTTAATTCTAAAATTTAGATTTAATTCATGTTAAATAAACAAGTTTTAGTGTATTCCAAATCTTTTAAGTTTGTTTGAGAATTTAACAAAACAAGTCGCGTGAGTGGGCCGCGGGAGTGACCTCCTACTCATAGAGCTTTATAAAAAAGTAGACATATTCCTAGAAATTAAACCTTGGCCACAAAGAAAACAAACCATGTTCCAAGCCACTAGAATTACCAACTTGGAATTGATAAATACTCTTAACATTAAATCATTTTTCATGACAATTTTTTTTTAAACTACCCTTCACCTGATTTATATTTTTTTGATCACTTAAATATTTATATTATATATTTTTAGTGATTTTAATTTTAAATATTAAAAAAAAAAAAAAAAAATTATTATTATAAATAAAAAACAACTCATACATAACATAAAATTTAGCATTATTATTATTATTATTATTATTATTATATATATATATATATATATATATATATATATATATATATATATATATTAAAATTTGGTAGGATCATACTATTTTCTATTTATAATTGAAGGACATGCTACAAAATATAAAATTCAGGCTGTGGCCTCAACCTGCCCGTAGGAAACCAGGTCTGTTGGCCACCTGAAGGCGTGAAAAGCATACCAAAACTGAAATTGTTTCATCCGTCTATATGTTTCATGCGCTATCTGTCCTACTACTGCAGTTTGTACATTCATATAACCTAAGAAAAGTTCATATCTAACTAAAAAGTTCATCAAAATTCTCAATTCATCAAACTTCTATCCATCTGACAAGGAAACAGGAGCTGGGGCTTTGACATTGGACCCAGGAATTTCAGCTTGCTAAAGTTGCTGGATCATCTTCTCCATTCGGCCAACTTTATCATCCATTCTGCTCATACGATTAGTTGCCTGATATTGTGTTATCTTGATGTGCTGCAACTAGTCCTGAATATCCTCAAGTAGGTCCTAAAGGCGAGGGTCTTTCTTTGCTGGGTCTGCCTTAGCATTAGCAGGCTGAATGCTCTGAATAGCTTTCGCTATAAGACATTTTACTATCGAATATGTGTGTATAGTCTGGTTGAATAGAGTTAGGCGGCCACGGGTATTACCTGGATCTGTGATGAAATCTAAGATCTCTGCTTCTGTCTCATTGTCTTCAGGGTCTGTCTGAATATCCCTGTCCCACCCACGAATTTCTTGACGAACTGTGGAGGAATTACCCATGACATAATTCGCTGCTAAAGTCTCCAAATGTTCCTGGTTGGTTTTGCAACCCCGTTTCTTGGGGGCCGGTTCAAACTGAAGTTTCTGTTTTCCCTTGGAAGCCTCAGCCCTTGGACGTCTTTTTCCCATAGCTGGATAGTTCCCTGACAGGTTTGAAAGAGTGACAAACTGCAAAGCGCTCAGCCTCCTCCTATGCCTCCTCCAGATGCTTGCATGCCAAAAGAAGTGCATGAACGAATGGAGAAATGGAGGGGTCGCACATACCTTAACGGAAACTTGCCATCGGAAATCGGATGAAACAACCTGGCCACCCTACAACATCATTCGTATCCCAGTGCTCACACACTTCGCCGGACTGGTTTGACAATCCCTCATTAATATCCTTAATTGCATGAAAATCGAGCATGCGCCATGTTGCCACGGCATGGATGTCATTCTGACGTTTGTTCACCCCGATCGGGGGAGCATTATTATCATTATATTGCAAAAGTGTACATAAAACATTTATTCTCTTCTCCATTCTTAAATATTTAAGATTATGATTCGATTAGCACTATTCCAAATATCATATTCCCCTCTCATTCCATCACTAATAAATTAAACCCTCTTAGGGCACTCACTCACATCAAGGCATATCATGTAAGTATACTTTTTAATGTAGGCAATGACGACTTTGTTTTCAGGCATTTGTGATTTTTTTTCCTAATTTTAAATCCTCTCTCATATGGGGGCATAGCTTGCTACATTAAGAAGAACATCTCCCCCAATGCTAGGATTTATAAAAACGACCCTTACAACCAATATAGTTGGATTGAGATTACTGACATTAATGATAAAAAGACCTACATAGCAATATGTTATTTTTCCCCCATTAATTCTAACTTCTATAAGAAAAATAATCTAGATAAAAATAGTCCTTACAATGGTTTAGAGAATGATATTTCTAGCCTAAGGAATGAAGGTAATATCCTTTTAGTGGGTGACTTTAATGCTCGAACTTCAAGCAACCAAGCTATTCTTCTAAGCAATCATTCCAACCCCAATCCTCTTTGGTTAGACGAAGACCTTACTCTGGCTAGCCGGTACAAAAGGAGCTTAGAAGACCTCAGGGATAATTTATTTGGGTCGGAGCTAGTCAAGCTCTGTAGTGCTCAGGATCTCATAATTTGCAACGGTCTAAAGAAGTGGCCCAATTCTAGCAAGATGACTTGCATCCATGGGCTTGGCAGTGTTGGGCCGTGAATACGACCACTTTTTAACACTTATTTCATCCATTTTTACTCTTCTTTATCATGTCATTTATTATAATTTATCATATAAATCCATTTTATAATGATTTATGCTCTTATGGATGAATATTATTTATTCTCCTTTATTTTTAATAAATTGATGATTATTATGCATAATTTTATCAATGATGGTTTATTAATATATTTTGTAATATCATTCACCATTTTAGCCTCCAAGATATTTCCCAGATTGAAGATTTGATCTCCAAATCATCATCAAATATTCCAACTCAGAAATTCGCTGGAATAAGAAGTGACCGTTTTGCGGTTGAGATTCTGGGCAAACGAAGAAGAATCTGGAAAATCCGGAACATGAGTTTTGTCCAGAATGGGCCCAATTAACTTTAACAAAGAACGGTTTACCCAAATTTGGCCTGTATTGAGAGAAACGCAGGGTTCTTTGAGCACGATTTTCTCAGATTTGTTGTTGCGACCGTCCTCCAAATCTCAGCTGCAAAGCCAAATTCGCCTTGCTCTTGTTGAAAGATTGTTGGAAATATATTTTCTAGTTGATTAAGTTGTTGGGAACAATCCAATATTGTTATGGGAGATCATATTTGCTATTTAATTTATCCTCCTTCTGATTATAAAAGGAGAACATGTATTGTGTATTGAGAGAGAGGAGAACAATGAATAGATGGATCATAGTTGTTGCTTTTGTGAATTGTAAACTTAATCAAAAGTTGTGTTATTGAAAACACGATTCCATTGTAATGTTGCTCCAGTTTAATGATTAATTGAAGTTGTTGTTCCATTCACATCATCTGAAGTAGCTTGAGCAGTCCCTACTGGTGGTTAAGGGCCCGACCCCTGGCAGCGTGAACTGCTCCTTTGTGTTATATTTCCAATTCCTGCAGCGCATGATCGATTTGCTACATACATGTTACTGTGAGTTTATTTCATTAGTTGTTTGTCATTTTACTGTCTTTATGTATTACGTGCTCTGTTTATGAGTTATTTCATTATTGTATGATTTGAATCTTATTTCTTACAGCGTGGGTTAATTGAGACAGCATATTGCCTTACTTAGAACATCCTTGGATTCATGAAAGTGATATTGGTTCTATCTTAATTAATTCATAATTGTGTGCTTAATAGTTTACTGTTTTATTATAATGAATTGCGTTGCCGTTCCTTCCCAATTTAACAAGAGTCTTAATCCTCAAATTACTTATCTTGTTATGCTTCGTTGTTCGGCATTTGATGTTCCATTCCATTTGTTGTTTCGTTTAACTACTGTTCATTTTAGAGTGCAAATATAAAGCTTCGCTATTCAGTTTGTTATTCAATAGGATTTGTTGTTTAATAGAGTTTTGTTTTTCAATTCCATTAGTTAATATTTTTTGTTCGATTCTTCTAGTTTTAGTTTGTTATTCATTTACATTGTTGTTCGATTTCAATGTGCTGTTCAGTTTCAATTCATTAGTTTCCAGATTTTTTTCCTTTCAGTTATTTTCATCAGCACGAAGATTGAGTTTGCTTTCATTTCGATTGCTTTAAGATCACCAACTGTAGAGGACACTGGTTATTGCTTCCAAGTTCCCAGATTGGTTATCTTGCGTCGATTTCTAAGGGAAAGAGTTATTGCTATTGTATCCCTGATCGATGTTTTGCAGATTGGTTTAATTAAGATTTCAGAGCATTTGAGTTTATGTTGTTATAGTTAGATTTCTTTTTCAAGCATCCGTTTACTTTTGCATTTGAAACACTGTACTACATATTGCAAGGCATTACTCTTGGATAAATTGCTGCCTCAGACTGAGTACACTCTTGAAATAAAAATTCGCTCCCGGATTGATAATTAATGTGAGATAAATAGGTGTTAAAAAGATACCTTTTATGCCTCGACAGGCAGTAGCGTGGTAGACTATGTTATTTCGGATCTCCCTTTATACAACAAAATAATAAGTTTTGACATTTTAGACGACCACGAGCCTGACTCTGATCATAGGCCTTTACTCATAACTCTCAATTTTGTGATGCATAGAGATCCCATAGAAGATAATCCTTATAGTCAAAAGAACTTAATCTTTGATAGAAATAAAAATGATTTGTTTCTAAATGAATTAAAAACTAATTTGCTTCCTTTATCTAGTATAGACAACATAGATGACCTTTACCATAATTTTACTACAACCCTCTCATATTCTATTAACAAGTTCTCAATTGAAGTCTCAAGTAATAAAAGAAATAGCAAAACCAACCCATGGTATGACAAAGATTGTAAAAGTGCGAGGAGAGAAATTAAGGAAGTTGTTGATGAATCTCTCAAAATTGACAATATAAAAATCTACAAAGCCCTAACTAAAAGGAAAAAAAGGCAATATATTCGTAAAAGACAAGAGAATCTCTTACACCTCTCTAAGGTGGCTCCTAAGAAATTCTGGAGGCAGATTCTAACTAGGAAAACTAAAGATAATAATAAAATTTCTTTACACGACTGGAATTCTTATCTTAAAAATCTTTATGAATCTCCAAATGCCAGGGATTTTGAAACCCTACTCACAACGAAAGAATTTTTCTCATTAGAAGACATTGATTTTTGGGTTAAATGCCTGGAAAATGGGAAAGCTAAAGACATTGAAGGTTACCAGACGGAAATCTTAAAAATTGGAGGTCTTGTCCTCATCCCCCACATCCACAATCTTTTCAACCAAGCAGTCAAGCAAGGGTTCCCTAAACCTTGGACTCAGAGCCTCATTATCCCTATTTTTAAAAGTGGGGATACAAATAACCCCTCTAATTATCGAAAAATTATGATCAACCCTCTCTTAGCCAAGTTATATGGTATTATTTTGGAAAAGAAGTTGAGCATTTGGCTTGAAAGTGAAGGTAAGCAGGCTAAAGGCCAAGCGGGTTTTAGGAGGCAACACTCAACAACGAACCACCTCGTTACGCTTAGGATCATTTTGGAGGAATGCCGCAATGATAAATCCAATCTCTTATGTTGCTTTGTGGACTTTAGAAAGGCTTTCGATACGGTTCCTAGAAACAGCCTATGGAATAGATTAGAAGAGCTAAATGTTCCTTTTGAACTAAGAGCGGTCGCTATAAGGTTATATGAGAATGTAATTGCCAAGTTAAAGAGCAATGAGGGGTGGTCGAAAGATATTAATTGTAATATCGGAGTTAAACAAGGTTTCCCCCTCTCCCCTACCCTATTTGGAATTTACATCAACAAGCTAGAAGGTTGTTTAGAGGAAGCAGGATGTGCTGGCACGACCTTAGCTGGGATAGTCATCATCCTTCTTCTCTATGCTGACAATATTGTTCTTCTCGCAAGGTGCCCATCTGATCTTAATAAGCAACTTAGAATTCTTAAGGATTTTTTCTCTACTATGGGTATGTTTGTTAACACTGGCAAAAAAAAAGTTATGATTATCAAATCCAAGAAGGACACTTACGCTAATTTTATGTATGACGATATTAACTTGGAGGAAGTGTCTTCTTACAAGTACCTAGGAATTAATATTCATCACAAGCTCAACTAGAACTATAGCATTTAGAAAATGATTAATGGGGGGTGTAAAGCTTAGTTTGGTCTTGAAAATAATTGTAAAACGACAAACCTCGTAATTTGGGATAGAAAGAAGTTCCTCTTTGAAACTTTAGTCACTCATGTTATCTTATATAGATGTGAGGTTTGGGGTTGCAGCATCTCTAGAGAATCTTGGAGAAAGATTGAGGAAATCCAGAAGCATTTTATAACTTATAACCTTAAAATTAAAAACAATACACCCTATTCTATTCTCCTTATAGAAGTGGGTCTTTCCCCTATCGAGAGCCTAGCTATGACTAGGCTTCTGTTGTACAAGCACAAGCTCAATAGCATAAGAGACCATAGACTTCCTAAGCTAGCTTTAAATTCCAGCCAAAACCACCTAAGGCTTAAACGAGGTTGGTATAAAGACACCAGGGCCTGGTTAAACCATTGGGAGATCGACAAGAATGTTGCATTGCACAAAATAAATAACATTAAAAAAATTGTTACTTCTAAGTTCAAAGAAAAAATGTGGTGTGAGAAAGATCTAGCAGCTAAAAGAAAATTAAGATATTATAAGGAGGTCATCAACCCCACCCTAGAAGATCAAAATTATCTATCTGTTTTAACTAGCTCAAAGAAGAAAATTAATATAGCCAAGATTAGAATGAACTCTCATGAGCTCCATAGTGAAACAGGTCGTTGGACAGTTCCTAAAACACCATGGATGGAAAGGATCTGCCATCTCTGTGAGAATATGAACATCGAGGATGAAAATCACTTCCTCTTAGAGTGCCCCGCATACAACCACATTAGAGCTCAATTTCATAATCTTTGTTGCAATATTGACCTTCCTAGCCTTTTAAGATGTCAAAATTGTAGTGAGCTCGGGAGGCTTCTCTCCAAGCTTTTTGAGCATAGGAATAAAATCTTAAATCAAACTAAATAACTCTTTTCTTTAAGTCTGATAGACCAAAGATTGGTCTCAATGGACGTTAACCACCACCACCATCGTCATAGTAAGTATTACTTATCACAATTTAACATATTTGAAAAATTATATATAATCTTGCGATGAAAAAAATTAAAATTTAATATCTAAATATTTTTATTTTTATTTTATTATTTTATTATTTTTGTTTTTTATTTTTTTATTTTTTTAAATAAGATAGAATTGGTTTTATCAAAAGCTTATAGTACAAAAGGAGTTACAATCAAGAGAAGTAGGAAACCGAGGGAGCATGAAGAATTCAATGATCCGTCGCAGTTTCGTGATGTTGTCAAGAGATCAACTAAGAGGAACAGGAAGAGAGGCAAGGGAGCCAAGTGAGACAGACATAGGGATTTACCCAGAATGGGTAGAATCCTCCATAAGACTTTTCTTCCTTTTTTTTTTCGTGACTTTAACCCAACTTTCAGGGGTGAGTGGGCTGAAACCACTAGAAGATTGTTGTTGATCAAAGGAGGAGAATCTTTCTCTAAGTCGGAGGAGGTGGACTCATGTAAACGTTTCTGGAGATTTGAGGAGGCAGAGGGACTTTCAGGGACAACCGAGGATTGTGGTTGCTGCTGTGTTGCAGCATCCTCGTTTGATTCACTCTCTTCTTCATCCGAGTTGGAGAACTCAATATCATCCATGGGGGGCAGATCAAAGGGTTTCCAGCTTTTATCTTTCGATTTGCGTGTACTTATTTTATTTTGGGCGAGGAACAGAGTGCAAGAGTTTTTAATATGTCCTTGTTTGATGGCAATGCCGGCAGCGAAACTGTAAAGTTTTGTAGATGTTCTATGCTAGTAGCAATTTCACTTTTCTTTCAGCAATCATACAAGTAGTTAAGCAAAATGCAGATAGAACATATAAGTAGATCTTACAGAAGACAAATCAGAAACAGGAAAAATGTGTGTATTCGTTTTGGCGGTCAACAGGATGCTTCAACCAGCAAAGTCTCCTTTGGTCAGCCAGCCCAGCATGTGTCACAACAACCCTCCAATCTGTAGATGAGTCAACCCAAGTCAACTCTGCAAAAGTCAACGTTGTCCTGAAAAGTCAACGCAGGGGCAGCAAGCTAAAAATCAACGCAGCAGCAAAACGGTCAACCCTTTGACCTCGATTTTTGTGCCAGGTAGTACGGCCTTCAAAAATCGAACCTTCCACAAGTTTTCAGCTTGTTTGGACCATGTGTTGACCAAAGTCAACGCTGGTCAAACTTACAGCGAAACCCTAGCAGCAGAAAATCGTACTGCAGCTCAGCTGTACGGTCTGTCCTCTTCGTCCTTCACACGTGTGGATTAAACTCGTCCTTCTTGGTAGCTCGTACTCCTTGATGAGAGAGGAAGATGTGAGTTGTGATGTTGATGAAAATCTCTCCAACTTTTCCTGTATATATATCCATCATGAGGGTGTGTGACACATCTGTTGGGCATGCGAGCCTACATTACAAAACTGGCCGACCTTGCACATATAATTTATTAAAAAATAATAAATTCAAAATATAAGTTCTGCTCATCGGATTAAGACATATTTTATATGGATTTTACACCTCTCAGAAAGAGGAATCCAACAAAAATATTAGCCTCTTAATCTGAGCATCTTAACATGGAGTTTGGACCTAGTTGTCCAAATTTAACACTCCCTCTCAACTAGGGAGAACTCCATCTATTAGTGCAATCAACATCGTGCGTCATCCCGCCTAAACTTGCTTTGCTGGCTTCTTTATTTCAGAACAGAAGTGGGTCAGTCACAAAGACATCATCCCCCGACTGACATAGTCAGTCCAGAGGTCCCAGACCTCACAAATCTTGATCCCAGATCAAGTGGTTGGACCGTGCCATCCTAGATAGAGAGTACGGCAATCTCCGATGCGTCCATCAGTCTTTGCTAATAGTCTCTAACTTTTCCACACCTCATTGGCCAAATGAGAGGTACTTCCCATGAGCCCTGAACTCAATGGGTAGGATGCATACGGGGCACAGAAAATGAGAGGTGAACCAACTCAAAATCACAACAATGGGGTCCAAGCACACCACCAAGGTTGGCAAGCCTAGCCTTGTGGTTGCCCATAGCTCCAAGAAGCTCTCCCCAAAGCCCCCCAGAGCTCCCAGAGCTCATCGTCCAACAAGACCCACATCATAGGGTCTTTCCACGACACCAAGACTCTCACGGAAGGTTAGGAACTTGACCTTCCCCAGGGGCTTAGTGAGAATATCCGCGACTTGCTCATCAGTTCCTATATGATCGAGCCTTACGGCGCCTCGCTGTACCATATCCCGGATAAAGTGGTACCTGATATCAATATGCTTGGATCGGTCGTGGAACACAGGATTCTCAGTCATACGAATCCCACTCTGATTATCACAGAGTATCACAGTGGTATGTAGCACATGTCCAAACAACTCACTAAAGAGCTTCCGCAACCAAACTGCTTCACAACAGGCCATACTAGCAACAATGTATTCGGCCTCCGCGGTGCTCAAAGCCACCGACTTCTGCTTCCTGCTCATCCATGAGATCGAAGCAGAACCAAGATTGAAGCAGCATCCCGATGTGCTCTTACGATCCACCACACTGCCAGCCCAATCGGCATCAGCATATCCACGGAGTATCACACTCCCGGCAGTGTATCTCAGCCCATGGTTTATCGTGCCCCGAAGATATCTCAAAAGATTCTTGGCACCAACCCAGTGAAAATGATGAGGCTCAACCATCTGTTGACTCAAAGTGTTCACTGCAAAACATATGTCCGGACGGGTGTTCACTAAGAACATCAAAGCTCCTATGAGTCGACGATACTCAGTAGGATTGGCCAAGATAGGCCCAGTAGCGCTGCCACTCAACTTTTTAAAGTTGAGTTCCATTGGTGTCGACACGGACTTACAGTCCACCATTCCAAATCTTTCCAGAAGCTTCGCAATATATTTTCCTTGAGAAAGGAAAATCTCTCCAGGTCTCTGCCAGACCTCCAGGCCTAGGAAATAGTGCATCAGTCCTAGGTCCTTCATCTCGAATTCAACAGCAAGCTCCCTCTTACATTGATGAATGAGAGGGTCATCACCAGTCAGGAAGAGGTCATCCACATACAACACTAGAATGAGAGGCTTCTCTTTCACAACCTTGAAGTATAGGTTCGGATCAGCATTGCTTCGAGTGAAGCCCAGCTTCATCAAGTAACTATCCATCCTCTCGTACCAAGCTCTCGGTGCTTGCTTTAACCCATAGAGGGCTTTCTTCAACCTGCAGACATAAGTGTCTCGATCTTGAACTTCAAATCCCAGAGGTTGTTCTCACATGTTGGACCCTCTTCCTTTATTGCACCATGCAGCGTGCTCTTGACATCCATCCGATGAAGACTCCATCCCTTGCAGCGTTAAGGGCTATGATCGACCTGATGGTGGCATATCGTGCTGCTGGTGTGCAAATATATCGTCATAGTCAATTCCTTCCTTGAGAGAAGCCACGGTGTAACAAACCTTGCCTTAAACTTTTCAAGACTCCCATCGTAACTCATTTTTGATTTCAGAGCCATTTTTAAGTACGTCGTATTTGTCCTTCGTCTTGGAACCACATCCCAGACATCATTCTTCATTATGGACTCATACTCTTCGTGCATAGCATCCTTCCAGACTTAATGCTTTACGGCTTCCTCAAAATATCCAAGCTCAGATTGTACAATAGTACTCATGGCTGCTAGATACCCTTGGTATCTGTTCGGCTTCTTACTTTCACGGAATGTCCCCCTTGGGGCCATATGTCCCTTGGGATCCTCGAGAGTGTCCCTGAGCCATGATGGTCTCTTCCCCATCAAAGGAGGTGGATCAATCAGGTCCATCGGTCCTTCAATATCGGGCATAGTCTCATCCTGGGGTTCTTCCAGATTTCCAGGTCTTTCTTCATGATTTTCCTCAGATCTAGGAAGATCTACTACTTTCTTCAGGGAAGCATCTTCGTCAAAAGTGACATCATGGCTTATCTCTACTTCCCTTTGACCAGGTACATAGACTCTATATGCCTTAGAAGTCTCACCGTAGCCCACAAACATTCCTTTCTTCCCAGTAGCATCCAGCTTACTTCTCTTTTCTTTCGGCACATGAAAATAGACAGGACATCCAAAAATTCTAAAATGTGAGACATCAAGTTTCTTACCAGAGAAAACCTCTTCGGGAGTTTTGGAGTCCAGAGCGGAATGAGGGCATCGGTTTTGAATATACACAGCAGTATTTGCAGCTTCTCCCCACAGAAACTTCGGTAGACCCTGGTCACATAGCATGGCACCGGCAGCTTCCACAATAGTCCTATTCTTGCGTTCAGCAACACCATTCTGCTCAGGAGTATATGCAGTGGTAGTCTCCCTCTTAATGCCAGCTTCTCTGCAAAAGTCTTTGAACTCATTTGACTCATATTCAGTGCCATTGTCAGTCCTCAAAATCTTGATCTTCTTTCCGGTCATATTTTCCACCAAGGCTTTGAATGTACTGAACCACATGAAAGCCTCATCCTTCTTCTTCAAGAAGTATATCCAGGTTTTGCGAGAGAAGTCATCAGTAAATGTCATATAGTAAGAACATCCCCTCAGGGATGTTACGGGTAACATACCAGAAAGATCAGAATGGACCAGTTGCAATATATCAGATGTCTTTGTGACACTTGAGGGGAAAGGTCCCCTTGTATGTTTTCCTTCAGCACAGCCTTTACATACACCTTCATGATTATTTCCAAAATCAGGCATCCCTGTCACCACCTTCCTTGCTTCGGGAAGGGCCTTGTAATGAAGGTGTCCAAATCTTCGGTGCCATAGTTCGGTTTGTCGGATAGTATCACAAGTCATAGCTCCCAACGAACTCCCTCCAACCTGGTAGAGTGTACCAACTCTAAAACCAATTGAGATAGCTTCCTTGAAGCTCTCCTTCCACATGAGCACCTTTCCATCAGAGAAAGTTACATTGAATCCTTTGTCTTCCATGGCAGATACAGACACAAGGTTTTTCTTCAATTTGGGTACATAGAGTACATCTTGCAAACGGAGGACTTGTCCTTGGGACAAGTGGAGGGTCACAATCCCGGTCCCTTTCACAGGATAAGTGGCATTATCCCCAAGGATAATTTCTAGATTAGTATCCCTTTCAACCATGTCAGAAAGTGCTTCCTTGAATCCAGTGATGTGTCTTGAGGCACCACTATCAATTAGCCAGACATCCATAGTGTTGGGCGGAGATGCAGCTGAGAGAGCAGATACCAGAATGTACTCATTTCTTTTATCAACAACATTAGACTTCTCATACCTGGTATTTCTGGACCTCTTAGAAGGTTGATTGTTTCCTCCAAAGTGTGCCTTCCTCTTTCCTTTGGATTTGTCATTTCTTCGGTTGTTGTTGTTATCGTCACTATCGGGAGAATCCTTCTTGAAGGGGCATTCTCTAGCATAGTGTCCAGTCCTATGGCAGGTGAAACATTTACCCTTCTTCTCTTGAGTCTTTGTCCTTCTTTTGTCCTTAGAACCACCAGAGTTCTTCTTTCGGGAATGAGCACCATAGGCAGCATTTCTTTCATTATCAAATTCCTTCATCCTTGTTTCTTCTTGCATACATCTTGACAGAAGCTCATCAAAGTTAAGAATGGTATTATTGTTGAGAATAGTAGTTGTGAATACTTGCCATTCATATGGAAGTCCTCCAAGTGCGGTGAGAACCATCTCACGATCAGCTATTATCTCCCCAATAGCTAGCAGATGGTTCCTGGTTTCGGTCAACTTCGGAAAGAAAGTTTGAACAGACTCATCTCGGCCCTTCTTCATATTCTTCAACTTGTTCTTGAGGAATAGCACTTGGTTCACATTGTTTACTTGAAACATAAGTATCAATTTGTCATACATCTCCTGGGATGTGCCTAGTTCAGATATGTAGGCAACCAGACTCTTATTTATGGATTCCCTGATCAGCAGCTTTGCTTTGATTTCTCCCTTCTTATACTTGTTTCTAACAGCAGCAGAGGCATTAGATGGAGGTTCTTGAATCCTCCCTGTCACATGATCCAGGAGATCATGATCTTCTAATTTGAGATCTAATATCATCTTCCAGGGATGGAAGTCATCACTTCCAGTCAGCTTGTCATTCTCCTTGAATTCAAGACTAGTGGAACCCATTTCCTCCAATGATGATTGCTATAGATTGAGTTTGTCTTCACCTCAGCTCCGATACCATGTAAAGTTTTGTAGATGTTCTATGCTAGTAGCAATTTCACTTTTCTTTCAGCAATCATACAAGTAGGTAAGCAAAATGCAGATAGAACATATAAGTAAATCTTACAGAAGACAAATCAGAAACAGGAAAAATGTGTGTATTCGTTTCGGCGGTCAACAGGATGCTTCAACCAGCAAAGTCTCCTTTGGTCAGCCAGCCCAGCATGTGTCACAACAACCCTCCAACCAGTAGATGAGTCAACCCAAGTCAACTCTGCAAAAGTCAACGTTGTCCTGAAAAGTCAACGCAGGGGCAGCAAGCTAAAAGTCAACGCAGCAGCAAAACGGTCAACCCTTTGACCTCGATTTTTGTGCCAGGTAGTACGGCCTTCAAAAATCGGACCTTCCACCAATTTTCAGCTTGTTTGGACCATGCGTTGACCAAAGTCAACGCTGGTCAAACTTACAGCGAAACCCTAGCAGCAGAAAATCGTACTGCAGCTCAGCTGTACGGTCTGTCCTCTTCGTCCTTCACACGTGTGGATTAAACTCGTCCTTCTTGGTAGCTCGTACTTCTTGATGAGAGAGGAAGATGTGAGTTGTGATGATGATGAAAATCTCTCCAACTTTTCCTGTATATATATCCATCATGAGGGTGTGTGACACATCTGTTGGGCATGCGAGCCTACATTACAAAACTGGCCGACCTTGCACATATAGTTTATTAAAAATAATAAATTCAAAATATAAGTTCTGCTCATCGGATTAAGACATATTTTATATGGATTTTACACCTCTCAGAAAGAGGAATCCAACAAAAATATTAGCCTCTTAATCTGAGCATCTTAATATGGAGTTTGGACCTAGTTGTCCAAATTTAACAGAAACGCAATATTCTCATAGTCTAAGTTCTATGACCAAGTGAAATCACTGACTTTGAGAATGATTTGATTGGGTAATCCTTTGTTGATGTCAATTTCGGCACATATTCTGTCATAAGTATAGATGCCCTTTTCTCCTCTCGAGGGATTTGTTGCCAAAAAATTCCCCATAGTATTTCCAATGCCTTAGAAGACAGAACAGTGCCATAGATGAGCAAGTAAGTTTGGAAGCCTGAACCAGATCAAGAGTTTGGTGATGACTGTCGTGGAGGGATCAAAGTATAGGAAATAGGGGGTGAGGAATAGCCCTGCTTTTCCCCAGAACCATGGACCCCCTGTAACGACTGTTTGCTGGTCCTTACTGTGAGAAAATATAATGATAAAGAAGCCCTTTGAGCAGAAAATAACTTTGCAGTTATTGGTCCAAGTGGAGTGAATCCATTGGTATAGATCTGCTATGCGAGGCTAGAGTCCACTGAATCTGCAGATGAAGACATTTTTTGCATATAGTTGATGTTGGTTTTCAAGGTTCGAGAGGGAGATTTCTACAGAGGGCACTTCCTCCATTTTGTCTACCAAGAAAGGCTTGGGGGCCTCTGAGGGTTGAGCAGCTTGTTTGGTGGGTTGTGCATGGAAAACATCCCTGTAAGAGAAACCCTTAGCTGTTGAGAGTTTCCCATCAGCACCTCCCCTCATATGGAGGGAAATAAACACCGAAGCATCATTTTCAATATTGTAAAAGGAGAGTGGAAAAGGGTCCTCGAGTTGTTTACCTTCAAGGAGGAGTCTCAAAGATGAAGAGGGAATCCCCAGCCTGAGTTCAAGGGCCTTCGAGAGGTGTTTCACCAAGTCCATGGAATGAACCCAAAGTAGCATGGTTTTTCCCATAAGGAGAGAAATCTGAATCTGAAAAGAGGGGGGCAGAGGATTTGGGGGTTCCTAGCTGCCAGAGCATATTGGTGGGTCAAGTCCACATGGCTTGTTGTGCTACAAGGTTGTCTCATTGCGATTGATGTGATTCTTTAACAAAAGGCCGCCCATAGATGAGGTTCTAGGGGGAATACGGTGGAGCAATGGGTTGTTGAGGATTCGACGTAGGCAGGAACCATCTAAGCCTGTCTCGCAGATAGGCATCACTCTAGTTTCTTTCCCTGATGCAACTTGCCGAGGAGTTGATGCGGAACGGTCTGTAGGGGCACCACCGATCTACACTATTTGGAGGTAGTCGTTTCTGTCTACGGCCGGGAGGGATGAGTAAAAATTTCGCCATGATGTGTTTGTGTTTCCTATGAATCTGACGCAACCATAGTTATGAAGGAACCTGCGAGGGAGACCAGGCTCGGCAGGTATCTGGCCGCCAAGAGCAACGGGGCACGACTGGTTCATGATGACGACAAGGGAGCTGGTGGCGAAAACCCTAGAAGCCATCACTCCTTCTCTTTTCGTACTAATCGAAGGTGTTGCAATTAAAAATGCTTCATTATTAAGAAAATATTAACAAATACATATAACTCACAATTTTTTCCTCTCAAATATATTATATATTAGGTTATATGGATTGAAATATTCCAAGTCAATGCTTTGAATTCTCAATCATATTGTAAAAAGAAATATTGAATGATATTTTATTGAAACTCTTTACCATTTTTTTTCAAAACGAAAAAAAAAAATTGATTATATAAAATATATATCAAATTTGACATGGGCAGTGTTTATAATTTTCCATGGGTCCAAATTTTGATTATATATCAAATTTTACATGAGCAATGTTTATAATTTGTCATGGGTCATATATACATTGTAAAAAGCAAAAACATATGATAGAAAATACTTTTATACATCACATCAATAATAGGTCATTAATCATGAAAAATTTGAAAAACAGAGCATTCATTGCCGAGAAGTCCATCATAGCAAGGCATATGAACAATGAAACTAACATACCACCATCGAAGAACCTTCCGACGACGTTGAAGATGTGGCTGTAGGAGGCCCATGACGAGATCCCTTGTTGCATCCATGAATGGATCATCATTTTCCCAATTGGAAAATAGCTCGTTTCCATGGTCTTTCCTAAACGCAAATATTGAAATTTTATGATTCCAGGGTCCATATTCAAACCATACTTGGACAGAGCATCTGCCTCTTGGTTGAGCTCTCTAAGAACATGGGAGAAAGAGACATATTGAAATATGCCTTTGATCTTATGAATCCTTTGTCTCCAATGTTCCATATGGGGAGGGGAAAAGGATGTATGCTTGTTTATCTAGTCTATCGTAACTTGAGAATCACTAGATATATGGATCTCATTTAGTTTTAGCCACCTGGGACAATTTAGGGAGCCCCATAGTGCAATGACCTCCACCCTACTATTAGTACCACTCCCAGCATCCATGAAACTTTCCAAGAGGTATCAGTGTCCATGATGAACATCATTCTGCATCCATAAGAAGCATTCTAGATTGCCTCTTCAAAATGGCCAAATGGAAGGATGGAGGATAGGTTCCTAATGTGTAATTACCCTCAGATTCTTTGGAAATGGTATTATCCTATATTCCATATAATATTCACAAATGTGTGTAGCCACAATCTCCTTTTGGAAGGGTTTGTTCTGAAAAATTTGGGTGTTCCTACCCTTTCAAATTTCGCAACAAATATAGAAGGGGACACACTTGTTTTCTTTGGGACCAATCATCCATAATTTGAAATATGACTCAATGGAAGTGTAATTCTGACTTGTATTAATCCCTAATCTATGTAGAACCTTTTCCCAAGTTTCCTTAGCCACAATGCAGTCAATAAAAAGATGCATGATACATTCACCTGTACAGTGACATAATGGACACTTGCAAGGACCCTGGAAGCCCCTTTTACGTAAATTGTGCCATGTCAGAATTTTATTTTTCCAAAGAAGCCATCAAAACATCAAGATTTTTTTGGGCAAGTGTAAGGACCAAGCCTTGGAGAACCAACATTTGTCAACCATGCCATTGTAAGAGGAAGCAATATGATTATGTATATTCCTAATAAAAATGGGACCATTTATGGACAGGTCGAACCAATACAAATTGTCTTCATCACCATCCAAAGTGATCCCATCTAGGGATAAACATGACGTGTATGAGTTCCATAAGCTGGATAGGTCTTCAATAAATCCTAGGTCTATTGCATTCATCCAAACCAAGAACAACCCCAAAGGGTCCCATCCTTTCCATATCTATGCTAAATGGAAAATATGCCCGGAATGTAAGTGTTGTATAATGTTGTTAGGAATAATTTGATCCCTTGTCACACCATATAAATGGTCCTTTCTAATCAGTGCATAACGACCAAAGCTAGTGTAAGCGTAAAGGTTCTCGATGGACCATTTTATCGATGCAAGTAGGATCCTCCCAATGTAGAAAGATGTTTTACTGCATTTGACACCATGTCTAATCCTTTCCACAAAGTCTTTGCTCTTTTAATACTTACATCATATGATATTGTTCCAAATTCTGGATAGAGAGAGAGCCCGCTAGAAGCTCATAAACAACAACTTTGAGCCAAAATTTTTGGTCTTTTTTATACCCCATCCTCCAAGGCTGGGCTCTTAGTAATCAAACCCAATTTGGCAAGTGTATCTTTTTTTTGTCTCCTTTAACACCTAATCATATAAAATCTTATTGATGATAATTAATTTAAAATAAATTTTCAATAATATGTAATTATTCATTATATAGATTAGAGTAAATTATTCACTTATTTCTTTATTTAATAGTTTTTAAAATTAATGAAACATATCTACTGTTAAAAAAATATAAAAATATTTCCTAAATCTAAATATTGAATATATATATATATATATATATATATATATATATATATATATATATATATATATATATATATATATATATATATATATATATATATATATTATCTTCAATGAAGGTATGCCTCAAAGAAAGAAATCACGGATGAAACAAAACAACAGATGGATGCAAAAATGGAATATTACCTTATTGCATGTCTCACAAATAGCGAGTTAAACAAATTTTGTTATGGAGAAGTTGTGTAGAAAGAAGAAATACTATTTTCAGGAATTCAACCCCACTTTGATCTCCAACAAAAAAAGGTACATTGGAGCTAGCATTCCATGGAGAGAAAAGATACTTATTGCTCAATTAAGAACCTACTCACATCAATTTAGGTGTGAAAGGGGACGGTGGAAGATACCTAAAGAAGCTTTGGAAGAACTGGTGCTTACTTTTTGCACTTCAGAATCAGAAAAGCATTTAATTTTTAGCATGAATTATGTGACATTGTCTTTTGAGTGAGGGGATTGTTAGAAGGTTGGGTCAGCTCATCATCAATTTAGGTAAGAAAATGATTGAACTGGAGAAGGCAAAAAAACAAGGAGGTTGGTAGTCCCATAAACTATTTTTAGTCTCGTTGACGTTAAAATATCATTCATTCATTCTCACATACACATATATATAAGACTCCTAAACAAATATTATAAATAGGCTTATTCTAATTTATAGAGGAAATAATTTTTTTCACCAAAATTCACCTAAATCCAACACACACACATATAAGACTCCTAAACAAATATCATATATAGGCTTATTCTAATTTATAGATGAAATAATATTTTTCACCAGAATTCACTTAAATCAGACAATAAAATTTAAATAAAAGTTTTTAAAAATCTCTATATTTTAATTAAATTAACTAAAAAAATGTCCAAAAACAAGTCATTTGTCTATTAAACGATCTCTTATAAATATGTATACAACTCCTTTAAATAATAATATTAATTAATATTTTATTTTATATTGTATAAATGGAAAGCATTTCAAATCAGTTTTGAGTTCTCAACTTTCCTTTAAAATGACTTTTTATTCAAACTTTTTGTCAAATATGATGTGAAACTTATTTTATTAAAATGATATTTTTAAAATTTGTCATCTTATCTTATTAAAATAATATTATCATTAAAATGATATTTTTTAAATTTATCATCTTATCTTATTAAAATGATATTATCATTTTAATTTTAAAAAATAAACATAAAATTTTAAATTATTTAATAATTTTAAAAATTAATTAAATATAATATATGAATTTAAAATTTTCAATAAATATGTAATAATTATAATATAGATAAATTATATTAATTATACCGAACATTAATTATAATTATATATCAATTTTAAATATTAAAAATATATAATAAAAATAATACTAGTTTTTTTTAAATAATAATTTTAAATATAAAAAAGTAAAATAAAATTATATACAAATATTTTGATTTTTTTCAATAACAATAATGAATTAATCTACACGTAATAATGATAAATCAATCTACACATATGAGTCAATCTACACGTAAGATGACTCAATCTACACATAACATTGATGAGTCAATCTAGACATTACTATATCACTTTCCCTAAACTTTTCCTATAAATTTTCTTACTGATTTTTCCTATAATTTTTCCTAATATATATACGCAAGCCAATTTTTCCTATAATTTTTCCTAATATATATATTTTTCCTAATATAATATATATATTGCAGAAACAGTGTTTGAATCCTGATTTTGACATTGGAAATGGATTCAGCACCATCAAAAACCTGTAGGACACCCAAAATATTAAACTTTGATAGTTATAACATGGATTTAGAAAAATTCCTGCCAGATTTTCTGAAAATCTTATCGGAATTTTCATGATTTTCAGGGCAATTCCTCTGCTAGTTAGACTACGGCTAAAAATATACCTGATAACTAAAAGGAAAAGCACACCCGCTAAATTTAACCACTATCTCATTTTGTTTACTACTTGGATCCCATTGCATGTTTTACTTATCTCAAGAAATAACCACGTAACTGCTACTCGGCGGCATAAATATCGCCAGTCTGGTTAGCAGTTTTAGATGTCTCCAGCGATTGGATTTCAGGAACTCAATTATCATGGATTGCAATGGATTTAAGGCTATACTTGTATCTGGATTTTTCTAATTTTAGTATTTAGCAACTCTTTTATCTTAACAGCTAAACTTAGCCATTGACACTCCCTGTTTGCAAGCTTCTGCATGTTGCCGATCAGATTGCTGGTTTAGTATAAAGCTGGTTTAACATAAATCTAGTTTATATTATATTAAGGTGCTGGAATGGGTCGCATTGGGTTGTAGGAAGAGAAAAATGGAGGGTGCTGTTATGAGAGCTGCCTCTGTGGCGAACGCCACTGCCCACAGCAACTCAACATGTACTAAATTGATGAAGACGTCGTCCAATGGAGTATGGCAGGGTGATAATCCCATGGATTTTGCATTCCCGTTGCTTATAATCCAGATTTGCCTTGTGCTTCTCGTCACAAGAACGCTGGCTTATCTGTTCAAGCCCTTGAGGCAGCCTCGCGTCATAGCAGAAATTATTGTAAGTATTTTCCCATTTCTTGAAATCTTCGATCTGTATTCTCTGCTGTCATTCGTTGATTTTTGTGTTAAATTCCCTTTTCTGATGATTTTTTGGGCTTCATTTCTGGTTTATTTTGTACATTGAAATGATCTCTTCGTTAATGAGATTCAAAAACCGATGAATTCGGCCTAATTATCTACTGAGACCGTTTCTTGATGACAATGAGAGCAGTATCTTATCTTAACATTAGTCTGATTAGGATAGTAATTTCTCATTCTGTTCATGTTTCTTATCCTGAAACCCTTTAACCCCGTTTTCTGCATCTGTTTACATGTAACTAGTGATTTTGGGAATAATCAGTAATAGAATGCATGACAAAATATTTTCATTACAATCAATTTTATATATGCAGAGTATGTAGTGGCGCGTTTACGTCTCTTAGTTGCCAGAAACCCTCTAGCTCTGTTCCTTGTTTCGTGCCCGTTTAACACGTTATTTTGTGGCTGCGGAAACAATCAGTAATTGAATGCATGTCTAGATGTTTAGTAATACTGCTAAGTAAGAGACCGGCAGTTCCATATAGCCCTATAAATAAGGGCCTGTGACTACTCGGCCTGGCTTAACTGTCATGATAGCTTCTGCTAATCAATACTGGCGAGCTACGGGCAAGCATGTTATTTCTTTAGATCCAAACAATGCTGGGAACAGTTATAGCTCCTAATTTTCACTGATGCTTACAGATTGTGATCGTTTTACTCCTAAAGTGAATCGTGTTAACCCTTTGTGGGGCTGTTGATCGCACTCGTTACCGTTATCCTATTCTCTCTCAGAATCGATTCAGTCCTGTGTTGGCCGAATTTGTTGAAACTTGGTTGCGGAAACAATCTGTAATGGAATGCACGACTTTATGTTTATCGGGCAAGATTTGTCACATTTCTCTTTGGATGCAAGGCAAAATAGATTGTGTCAGTCCTTTGTGATGTCTTGGTTGTTGAATTTGTCAAAACTGGGACAGGCTAGGAATTGAACCTAGAACTCTGAAACCAAAGTTATAGATGTAGAGCTTTGATAATTCCCTAGCCACTTAGCCAACTTGTACAGGCAATGGAATCCAGAACCTACTCCCAGCTAGCAAGCTGCCCTACCACTGAGCCACGTGCCTTTTTTTGAGAGCCAATCTTGTTCGGATGTGGGTTGATAATCCAACATTATTTTTCATGCAGCTCAACAAATCAATAGGCCAAATAGATTGTGTCAGTCCTTCGTTGTGTCTTGGTTGTTGAATTTGTCAAAACTTGGACAGGCTAGGAATTGAATCCGTAACTCTCAAGCCACAGTCACACGTATAGATGTAAAGCTTTGCGAATTCCCTAGCCAATTAACCAACTTGTACTGGCAAAGGAGTCCAGGACCAACTCCCAGCTAGCAAGCTGTCTTAACACTGAGCTACTACATGCCTGCTTTGTGACATCCAATCTTGGTCGGAGTGTGAGTTGATAATCCAACATTATTTCTCTGGCGGGTCAACAAACCAATATACCGTGTTGCATGTGTTGCAGAAATGCAATGGGAGGAAATTAGGTTTTAGAGGACATATAAGGTGATCTACAGTAGTTTGACCTCCGTTTTGAGTCTTCTTCTTTCCCCAGTTTTTCCCATTGCTCTCACCTTTGCCTCCTCCCCTGCCTTTTTCTTCGATCCGTTCTGATCTGCCTCTTGGTGAATTTGCTGCTCATCTTGAAGTTTCTTAAATCTCCTTTCTTTTTCTTTTTTTCCTTTTGAGAGTGCAGCATATATTTCATTAAAAATCAATGAACATGAACATTGAAATCAACACCTTTCCTGCCTTTTTCTTTGTTCCCTCTTGATCTACCTCTCGGTGAATTTGCTGCTCATCTTGAAGTTTCTTAAACCCCTGTTCCTTTTCTTTTTGAAAATGCAGCATATATTTCCAAAAATATCAGTAAACATGTACATCGAGATCAACATATCCGAAAGTCCAAAGAATGGGCAAAGAATAATTCCCAGCCAACAGAGGCTGGGAGTGCCAGGATATCTGCTTTGGTTCCAAGTGGCAAAGAATCTATCTGAATGGAGATGGTTCCTCCACAATGACTTGGTTTTGCTTCATGTCTGAGGACTCTCGTTCAGAATGTTTTTCTGGTTCTTTTACAGGTGCTGATTGTGTATCCTACGCAGCTGACATTACTTGACTGTTTTCAACTTGCCTAAAATTGATATTTGTTATCATATTTTATCCTGGTGATTGAAATTTCTGGAGATTTAACTCTTTGTAATTTTTGAAACATCCAACATTTCAAGTGGACACTATGAGTGAAATTATTGGCATTTGTCCTCTGTTTTGATTTGCCAGTCTTATGTTCTTAAGACACTATTTACACTTCTCTGTCCCTTTTCATTGGAGAAAATTGGTGTTGGGAAAAGCCAAAACATTTAAAACAACAGCTTGAGTGTTAGAGATATTTGAAACAGAACTCTGAGAGCCAGACTATCCTGAAATATGATTCTCATTATTTAGTATCTTGCTCTATGTTTTCCCAGTCAGAAGCTATGTTTTTGTCAAAGAAGCGTCCAGGTAATATTTAAGACCAATTCACATAAAACATAAATATGTTTTGATTTAAAGCGGCTCACAAAATTGTGCTTCAAACGAGGCCTCATTTTATTATGCCTCAAGCCCTCCAGCCTTGGCTCAAAGCTATGGCTCTCTAGCCCTCATCAAGAGACAGTCTTTCCAGGGTTAGTTTAAGACATCAATATAGTCATGTATGGTTTACACAAATGAGGACTGAGCTTGCTATAGACAAACTAGGGATGGATGGAGAAAGTTGAGATCTTGCTTCTCAAGCACATTTTGCTATAGACAATCTAGTCATCAATGGAGAGAGTTTAGATCTTGCTTCTCAAGCGCACCCTGCTATAGACTAACTAGGCATGAATGGAGAAAGTTTAGATCTTACTCCTCAAGTGGATCATCTGATGCAAATGTAAAGTGGCCCAACCCATTGTTCATGCGAATTTTAGATTCCACCCCTTTCACCTTGAGGCTATCTTTTGTCTAGTCTCTTTCACAACATCACATCGACCTAGACTTGGAGATTGTAGGAGACAAGCGTTTGCGTGCTTTGCTGAGAGTTTGGAGCACTTAAATTTCCTGTAAGTTGTGTTATGGCCTACGGAACTTAACTTTATTATAGACTAGTGACCACACTTTATGACCAGTGACCATGTGTAGATCATGTGTTGAAATAAAAATCCCACCTCCCCGCCATGTGCTCACTGCTCACTACACCTTCAAGGTCTAAAGGGAGAGAAAGCTCGATTAACGCTTTGGTCAACAGTGAAGTTTGAACACATAAATTTATAGTTTATAAACTACCTTATGTGAAGTTTGAACATGATCAAACCTGTTTGAAGTTAATAACATAAGTTATAACATGAACAATGAACATTGAACTGTGAACATCATTGATGTAGTAAATTAATAAACTAACTAGTAAATTTCTAAATAGTAAATAGTGTATACTAAATACTAAATAGATATCATCATGATTCATATCTATATGGATCAGGCACTATATTTCAGTATTTTTAATATATATATATATATATATATATATATATAATGTGTCCCTCGTGTCTTGTTTCCGGGATCGCTGTGTCTCGTGTCGAATACTCGTATTTACGTGTCCTCCGTGTCTTGTGTCCTCGTGTCATGTCACTTAGGTTACCATATTTTGCCAAAGCAGCAACAATTATGGTCAACGTTAGGATAAAAAAGAATGGGCAAATAGCAATTTAAGAATAAGAAAAATACTAACTGCATTCACTTGTTTGAGAATATTTTTATATTTCCGTGATTGTGTGTATGATAATTGAGGCATAGATGGTTGCCTGAGCATAGTTTTTAGGCACAAGTGTTGCAACTGAGGAACTGTAAGAACATGATTATCTTCTTATTTAGAAGTCTACAAAAGTGCCGAACCTTGGCCTTGTTAAACATCTTCATAAAATAACAAAGATTGGATGATCAGTATTTTAAACCCCTCAATAGCATCTTAAGAAAGTTCTAGCTGCTTAGGAGAATCCTACTGGAACCACGAAAAATATTGAGAGGCGGCATTAGAGCAAAACAGCAGTCATTTGTACCAACCTTACCTTTTTGTGAAGTGCATACGTATGCTTAGACAGATGAATAGGAGAGTAGGTGTGGCAAATTAAATCTAGAGTTTGAGGATCAAGGATAATTCAGGAGTATTTTAAGAGCTGAGAAGAAGAGAGACCTCAAGGAAAGAAACTGATAATAAAAGAAGGAATCCAACGCTAACAACATTCACTTACGAGTAGCATAAGGCCTAGAAATGTATGCCTACTAACTACTAGGTTATTTTCTTCTTAATGCAATTGAGATTCAAGTTCTTGCCATGTAGGAACTATTTCCAGAAAAAAATATGAAGAAATGAGAAATTTGGGGAATGAGAATGCAGCAGAGTGAACTTTGATTATCAATCACAGAGAAGGTTAGTCCTTGAAGTTGGTGGAGGAAATGGATATCCGTCTTTAATTACAGTCAGAGGCATTGTCATCGAGATTGAGAAGAAGGTTAGAAGTAAATGACATGCTAGGCTTGTGTCTGAACATGATGAATTGGGGTCTCTCACTCAGTATCTGCACTACTTGTCTTATTTCTTAAATATTATCAATGTTGCTGACATCATGTCGGTGAAAATATCACCGAGGTCCAGAAAAGAAAAGTATCACAAGTATCGTGAAAATATCACCAAATATCACCAAATATTGGCAAAAAAATCAAATTTACAAAATAAGCCAAGAAGAAGTTGCCACAGTCCATGGGCAGGCAATATTTTTTATTGTTACTCTATTGTTTGCATATACTCATGTTTTTGAAGTTCTACCAACTTTTCTCCATCATTTTGTCTATGCAAACAATATTTTTATTCCAACAGGGTTTTAACTATTAAACCTCCAACATGACATCTACTTTTCTCCTATGTTTTTGAATGCCTATGTTACTAGTTTTTTAACATTCTCATTTTTTGGCAAAGAACTGAAAAACCCCTTTACTGGAACCATCTCCACAATTCTGTAGTTTCCCGAAATAATTTTTAGCTTACATGTGTTTGACATTACAGAGTAGGAGAGTTTAGTCATGCTTATCAACTTCTTGAAGATGAAACTAGCCATGCATATCGAGTATTTCCAATTTTTTTAGTTTCTTATTATTATTCAGCTCCAAAGTATTTCCAAGTATTTCTGAAGTAGGTTTGTTAGCTTGTGGAATTGTCCGGATTCCATACTGCTCTTGTATTATAGTTGTGTTCAAGGTTTTTGCAGGTCTGGCATTTCGGATAAGACCATTACTCATTATCAGGGAGAGAAAACATGCTATTAAGGAATGATTGAGAACAATGAAGAGAGTGGAAATAAATAGGCATAGTTAGGGATGGCCCCAGCATCATTCTCAATCATTCCTCAATCACATGTTTACCTGAAATGTCAGACCTGAAAAATCATTAACACAATCATGATCCAAAAGAAATATGGACATTTTGTTTTGGCATGAAGGAATTTCTGAGAACATTGAATGGATTGTCAAAGTATAGTTTCTAAGTTTTATGACTTGTCTGTGTTGGTTGTTCTCAATACAGGGTGGGATTCTTCTTGGACCATCGGCTCTAGGGCGCAGTGAAACTTACTTGAACAGAATGTTCCCCAAGAGCAGCACTCCTGTTTTTGAATCTGTTGGAAATATTGGGCTTCTTTTCTTTCTGTTTTTGGTTGGGATGGAACTAGATTTCCAAGCAATCAAGCGAACTGGAAGGAAGTCATTAGCAATTGCAGCAGCTGGAATTAGTTTACCATTTGTAGCCGGGATTGGGATTGCTTATGTTCTAAGGGCAACGATTTCTAAGGATGTGGGCTATGGGCCGTTCCTTGTCTTCATGGGTGTATCTCTGTCTATCACTGCGTTCCCTGTGCTTGCCAGGATACTCGCAGAACTCAAGCTTCTCACAACAGATGTGGGGCAGATGGCTATGTCTGCAGCTGCTGTAAACGATGTGGTTGCCTGGATTCTCCTGGCCCTTGCTATTGCTCTTTCAAACTCAGGCAAGAGCCCGGTCATAGCAGTGTATGTTCTTCTCTGTGGCATAGCATTTGTGGTTTTCATGATGGTCATAGTGAAACGTGCAATGACCTGGATTGGCCATCGTTCACCTGACAATGAACCAGTGAGTGAGACATATGTTTGTCTTACTCTTGTTGGAGTCCTGGCAGCTGGATTTGTGACCGACGCAATAGGGATTCACGCAATCTTTGGAGCTTTTGTGTTTGGATTGACAATTCCAAAAGATGGCCCATTCGCAAGGATGCTGACTGAAAAGATTGAAGACTTTGTATCATCCTTGCTGCTACCAGTTTACTTTGCCTCTAGTGGTTTGAAGACCAATGTTGCAACTATTCATGGATCGACATCTTGGGGTCTGCTTGTCTTGGTAATTACTACTGCTTGTGCTGGGAAGATTCTGGGAACATTTCTCGTTGCAATAGCCCACAAGGTGCAGTTGCGTGAATCATTGACCCTAGGTTTTTTGATGAACACCAAAGGCTTAGTAGAGCTAATTGTCCTCAACATTGGAAAGGACAGGAAGGTAAAACCCCAATTTATTAATAATTTTTTTGTCTTAAAATGAAATGCTGTTTTTTTTCAAATATTATTTTCATTTCTTGAATAAATTATTTAGTAATGTTTGATTGGTTGAATGGTGATTATGCTTGCTCGTTTGTGCTTCTCCTCTCTTTCTTTTTGCTGCTAAAATGTCAAAATGATTCTGTCTAACAGTACTCTTAGTACCAGGAAAGATGGCTACCCAAGCAATTTTCAATCTGAATTTGGGATCCCATTCTTGCAATACAAATAAAATATCTTACCAAAATTGCCAGCATCAAATATTAACAAAGTAAAACTTGTAATAGAAAGAGCAGCAGTAACAGAACATGACACGTGAGACCCATTAGATATTGTTACCGGGACAGTGTGTTCACTTAAGCCAACGCTCTCTCTTCACTGTCCTTGATAGAGAAGCTATCCTTAACTGTTATGACACACTATGATATCAGATGAGGAAACTAAAAACAGGCATACCGTTCACAGCCAGTGATGGGTTGTTATGTCTATATACAATATTCTAGTAATATAAAAGCATGGGAGTAACACATGATTACCCAGCTATCTGTGTTTGATGAAGTGGGAGAACTGTTCATCCCTTCCCGTGCCCTGTATCATGAACATGAGAGTTTTCTGACTGCAAAGATTCATTTGGAATTAATGGTTAAGGATCCTGGCCAGTGATATGTTGTGCAATTAGTGCTTTTAGCACATGACAGTAGCTCGTCCCCCTCATATCTGTCCATCAGTTATGCAAGCATTTTACTTTCCAATTAGCCTCATCACTGATGTTGGCTAATCGATCAGCCACCATGCTGCCCTTGCCTTGTACATGGAAAAACTCGATAGAGGAAGAGGCCTTCACATGATATTTTATGTATTCCATTGTTATCACCAGTCTCCAATTGGTGTTCTCGGATACGCTTCATGCCACATGGAAGGGATCTAAGTATATCTATTAATTTTTGAGCCCACGCCATCTCTAGCTCTGAAATCTTCAGCATCCTTCCATATTGCAGGGCCTCTTATTTCTGTTAAATTATTACTAGTTTTTCCAGCATTATGAACATATAGACATACAGTGGCATTCCCTTGTGCTTCTGAAAAGGTCTTCCAATGCCTGTTCTGCCTGGATTTGCCATAGAGACTCCGTCAAAAATCAGTTGTAGGTTGCACGATAATGGCTTCCCTGGGTTATCTTTTCGAGCTTATTTGACTTTTAGATTCTGCTGCGAATGAATTGCATATTATAGTTTCCTATCATGTATTTCTTTAACAGAGCAATAAATTTGATCCGTGATTTCCATTTCTTCTGGACAGGAGTATCATTTCATTGTTTGTTTTATTTTAACAGGTGCTGAATGACGAAACATTTGCAATCCTTGTATTGATGGCTCTTTTCACAACATTCATCACGACTCCAGTAGTAATGGCCATATACAAACCAGCAAGGAAACAAGTCCCATACAAGCACAGAAAGATACAAAGAGATAAACCAGATGAGCTGAGAATTGTAGCCTGTGTACATGGTTCGAGGAACATCCCAGCCATGATAAACCTAATAGAGGCCTCCAGGGGTGTTGGAAAGCATGCCCTACGCCTCTACATTATGCACCTAGTGGAGTTGTCCGAAAGGTCTTCTGCCATCATGATGGTTCACAAGGCAAGGAAAAATGGTCTCCCGTTTTGGAACCGCAACCGATCACAACAAGACCAGATTGTGGTTGCATTTGAGGCATACAGACAGCTGAGCAGAGTGGCGGTCAAACCCATGATAGCAATCTCTCAATTTCAGGACATGCATGAGGATATCTGCAAAATCGCGGACCAGAAACGGGCTGCCATGATCATCCTCCCTTTCCACAAATACCAGCGTGTTGATGGTGTCCTGGAGTCTGCAAGCCTGGGATTCAGGACGGTGAACCAGAAGATATTGAAGAACTCACCCTGCTCAGTCGGCATCCTGGTGGACAGGGGCCTTGGGGGTCAGTCCCAGTTGGCGCCTTCCAATGTGGAGCATAACATTGCGGTTCTCTTCTTTGGAGGTCCAGATGATCGCGAGGCTCTGGTGTTTGGAAGAAGAATGGCAGAGCATCCAGGCATTGCACTCACAGTCATAAGGTTCCTCCCTGGTACAGAATTCAACCACACTATCGTCAACTTTACTCCTCTGCCCGCCCATGATCATGAGACACAACAACAGTACAAGTTTTCCACTGCAGAAATGAACAGAGAGCATGAGAATATGCTGGACGAAGATGCCTTAATCCCTATCATGAAGAAAACCCACTCATCTGATGGGGGTGATGTGGGAAAATTCATTGTGTATGAAGAGCAGGTGATCAGCAACACAGTGAATTCAGTTCTGGCAATTGCGAAGAGCAACAAGTATGACCTGTTTTTGGTGGGAAGGGGGCGTTTTCCATCCCCCCTAGTGGCAGACTTGGCGGATCAAACTGCAGACTCTCCAGAACTAGGTCCAATTGGGGATTTGCTGGCCTCACCAACTGTTCCAATCAGTGCATCAATATTAGTGATCCAGCAACATGATGTTATTCATACTGATGAAGTGCCCTTCTCAAAAAACGTTGACTCCACAAGCTCTGTCAGCGTTTAATCTGCCCGAGTCTCCTCACATGACAAAATATGCACGCTTAGGCTTGATAACTTTCAGTTTAGTTTACCTTCCTGACTATTTCCGTACAGATAACAATGGCTCGAAAAAATACTCTTGACTTTATTATTTTCAATTGGTCTTTTACAATATCCCGGTGGATCGATCTCTAGGATAGCGTCTTAAAAGTTTCACATAATTCATCTATAACTCAATTAAACTATCAACATAATTAAACACCGAACTATAAAAGACATTTTCAAGCAGATCCATAAAGTAACCAATCGTTCTGCTAACAGCTGACTAATAACTGGGCGTAACCCTGCTAACTACTAGACATAAATTAATAAGGTGGTATCCCCTAAGCTAGGCTATACAAGAGGGTATATTAGTAGAGGCATTGCTCTGATGTGTGGCTTTCTCAATATGGAATGAGCATGGTTTCCACGGTCTGCTCTCTTAATATGGAATGAACATGGTGTCCACTGTCTGCTTCTGATATATAGTTAGCCTACTTTGCAGGTCCCAAGTTAGCTGTTGACCTCAAGGGTCATACTGGGAAAAGATGGTACTCTACTGAAGGATCTGCTGGCGAAAATGGGATTTTCAGTATCTCTGTTAAAGGTGAATATGAGCACAAATGCTGTTAAACATGCACATTCAGCAGTGCTGCATCACGCAACTTTGCCACTGCCAGCAATCGTGGTCGATACTTTTAAACCCACATCAACGGTATTAATTTTGATTATAAAGACCAGGCATTCTTACCTTAGAAAGATTTCCCTTGCTGCTTCTAAGACAGTGATGGAAGAATTTTGTACAGATGCTGATGGAGTTTTCCACTATCTGAATATATTTTCTTCTTGCTCTAGATTCTGAGATTTTCGTCCTATGTACTTGCTCTGGCATTTCTCTTGGATTCTCTTACCAGACAGTCTGTGCTATCAGGTAAAATAGATGTAAAGATAGTATTGTTTAGTTGAATTATTTACCTATTGTGATGGCATGCATGAATACATGGGACAGTTTGTGGTTCAGAATTTCATTTCAAAATTTGGAATAATACAATTTCAGCTTGGGAAACTGGATTGTAAGATCACAGTCTTAGGAAAGAAACTGATCAACATCGCATAACTTCGTATTTTCAGACTCCCAGGATGCTGGTCCACCTAAAACTATCTAGGTGGACTCCCCCACTGTTTAGCTGATGGACAATTTCTGTTTCCAGTATGCTTTTAGTTATATTAATCTTGTTATCTAGTTAGAATTAGTAGGCTATAAGTCTCCCTAAGCAGTAAGCTAAAACTATACGATACTAAATATTTGGTATTTGATAGGTTTTGTGACATGATTCCAAGTTTTTGAGTCGTCAAAAAAGCAGCAAACCAGTAGGTACAAGAATGACATCTATTTTCTGTACTGTTATGACATATCAGCTGCCAAACTTGAAAAAAAAAAAAAACAATTTCAGATTGCATGCATATGTCGACGAAGGGAATGCTAAACATACAACTTGCCTATTTTTGGATGAATGTTTTAAGGGTATCATTAATTCAAAAGAATAGATAGATAGATAAATAGTTGACATGTTCCTAAGATCGATAACACAGAGTATGCATTTTGATTTATAAACTATTCTACTATATAATAACTTCATGTCCAATACTAATATCAATAGTGCTTCTATGCATTGTAACTAATGGTGTTTGTATTCTACCAAAGTATGTGATGTGCGTGCAAACTTATGCATTTCCAGTCATATAAGTTATATTTCATTGATGTGGGAAAGAAGGTAAACGTTTGGGAATCGCCTTTACTGTGATTTTAGTTGATATTTGCTATTCTATAATTGTTGTAAGTTTTTTTAATATTAAATGCTAATATTGTTGAGTTAATCCAAGTTTGTGGCATGGTTCTCAGAATAGAAATATTTCTCAATATCAACATGTTAGAAAAATTCAGAGAGCAGATAAATTGATTAAACCCAGATCACACTTGATATTATTGGTCACATTAGTTACAAATATACATAGGACAGAAAGCCCTCACTTTGACACATCTAGATCACGACTACAACTCATACTTAGGAAACAACAACTTCTAAATAGACGCCTAGGGACTTACAATGACAACTACTCATGACATGGAAGCATTACTTCCAACACCCTCCCTTAATGCTTACATGGAAAACATTAAAAATACATATTACAACAACAATATGATATATGTCTGGCTGGTCTTCATAAGCACTCACATCCACTCTGGAATCTCGCAAACACTGTTCTTTCTTCACCACCACATCTTAGCGCTGTCACTTGACCTTCATTTTAAAACATAACCGCTTCAGACCATCTTTGGCATACTTTGCAGAATTGACGCTTATCGACCTCTCGGAGCACGATGGGTTAGTCTTGATATTGAACCATCCTATGGACACACCTCCATCTATTGAACATATGGTCTTCCGCTGTATTCCCCAGTTATCTAGAAAGGTTGTCTAAGTATTGAATATATTCAGAAGTCAATTTTAAAAGATAACCTCTTAAACACATAATCAAATTAATCTGTAAGTTGATGTCCCTGGCTCAACACGACACCACCAACTTATAAAAAATTATACATAATCAAATTAGTGATATGTTCTTGTGTTACGGTATACATAAAAAAACCACCCATTTAAATATACGCTAATATTTTCTATAATAAGTTTTTTATTTGATTTTTCACATTTGAATAAAACAATAACACACTGCACCATAACAATTTTTAATTTTTTTCACAACAATAATAAAGCTAACTTTAACTCACACCACAAACATAGACATTAGCACAGTACAACTACCAACAACTTCTATTTTCCAGTACATAAATTCATTATTATTGTCTCTGATCCAGTGACCACTACATTCAAGTTGTCCCGTACATAAATTCATTATTATTGTCTCTGATCCAGTGACCACTACATTCAAGTTGTCCCTTAAGCAGCTCCAAAGCCATTTCGCCCACAGTTTCTAACCAGTTAGCCATGACCGGAATCTCCTCTGCTTTTGTTGGAACTTTGATCGATGCTGCCCGCGCCCACCGCGTCCTTTGGGCCATAACCTGCAGTACTGTAAACACCCACCCATTGCGGCTTCCAATTATTTGTACCGATATTCTCCTTCGTCAAAATCCTGACGCCGTACAGGCTCCTATTTGTCTGGGTCCCAAAAATTGAAGCTACATGCTTCGTCGTTCTCACGTGCTTATCTAACATTGACGAGATCAGGGTCAAACCCAGATTTGAATGGTCGAGCAGGGTTCAAAGTGAAATACCCTTATCTGATTATAATTTTGTGATCGATGGGCATAAACTATGGGTCTGCCATTGTGACGTGGATTTCTTACTACCGTCGATCAGAGGTGCTAACTCAAGTTCTGCTCTGGTCAGTTCTTGACGACGAGCTTGGCGTTCGACACCATCAAGACTGTATTTGACGGTGTGTATTTTATAATAATGCATTCTAGAGCAGGATTCGTCCATGCCACCAAAATCTTCATCTTTTCCATTCTACAAATCCCCATCACCAAGAACGCTGCTATTGGTGTCCATCGATTTCATTTCCTTGCAATTTCTCCAAGAGAAAGGAATCGATTTCCGTTGTTCTGACGAAGTAATTCAGACAATTCTTTCAATGAGGTCAACACCTCAACTATGTGAACCTCTCCATCTTCGAACATCAAGCTCCACTGTTCGTTGAGCATTCAGATCGTGGAGTCGGAAATTAACTAAGGCCTTAGAACCCTGCATCTTATAGGGACATAGTCATAGGCATCAGCCGCCTGCAGTGCACAGTCCCTTATCTCCACTGCGATCTTCATATAAAATTGAGACTGCCAATCTATATTTATTTATGGACCTTCAAGTACAAAAAACAAATGAGGCTAAAACAGAGGATTCAAGCGCCAACATATGATCATCTGATAGTTTATGGGTCTGAATATAATATCATTAGTTTATGGGTCTGAATATAATATCGTTACATCATCAAACTGCTCCACCAGAGAATTTGACGCAGGAAGTAGGCAGAGTTGACAACGCTGGAAGGAGGCTACAAATAACAAACAGATCTATAGATCTACACAGAGATCACCAAAACAAATTCTCTCACACTAAAAAATAAACATAACACTCAGGATCTTTCACATATTCTTGGCCCTGGCCAATGGAGTCAAGCCAGTACTCGCTCTGATAACAAATTAGAAAAATTGAGAGAGCAAATATATTGATTAAACACACAGTACAAATCACTTTTGATATTATTGATCACATTAATTATAAATATATATGACACAAAATTTTGACTTAAACACATTTAGATTACAGGAAACAACCATTTCTACTTCTACACTGATACATAAAAAGAAACAACCACTTCTACACTGATACATAAAACTCACAATAATAACTACTTATAACATGGAAGCATTACTTCCAACCTAACATTCTTATTATCTAAAAATAAGATAACGTATTAATATTTAACAAATATCAAAAGCATATTAAGTACACTACGTTATAACAATGCGAAAGAGTGCAGCTACACCGAATGCATAATTAAATAGATAAGAATATACCTTAATGCTTCATTTTCCAAGCAACATTTCTATCTTTGATTTTAAAGATATGAATCATGTGGGACAATATTGTGAAACTTTCTTATACAATTTGAAATGATTTTTTTTTTTAATTGGCAATTATGTGTATAATTTTACTCGCTAATTTTGAAAGTCATGTGTATGTTTATTTGACATATGCTTTATAGTGCTTGTAAGTTTAGCTATCTTCTTTTTTTTTTTTTTAATTTACATTGTATTCTACTTTGTTAAGCATTAGTTTAAAGTTATAACTAACAAAATTTAAATAAAAGTATATGAATTGTTAAATTATTTTAGAGTGTAATTTATTTGGATATACAGTTGTATTTTATTTTGCTAAGCATTAGTTTAAAGCTATAGTTAGTAAAATTTGAATAAAATTATATGAGCTATTAAATTATTTTAGAGTGTAATTTATTTGGATATATATCATTGTTATACCAAGTTTGTAGGACATCGGGATGTGGTAGTGGGAAACATTCAAGGGACATGTGAAAGAATCATAAAATTCTAGGGAACATGTGGAAGGACCCCAAATTTTAATTATTGTTAAAGTGGATGTAACCTTAAATCATAATTGACATATGTAATGGTGTAACTTAAATACTAGTCATGATTCAAAACTCATCTATCACCATTGTATTTCTCATTATAGTTAGAATATTATAGATCTAATTTAGTCATGATTCAAAACTCATCTATCACCATTGTATTTCTCATTACATTTAGAAGATTATAGATCTAAGTTAGATATGTAATCTAAGAGCTAGTCAAATGCCAAATAATCACCACTACATGGGAGAATGCTCCACTAATTGTTTCATATAAGAATAAAACCAACCAAGAGAATAAAAAGATGTTCTATACATTTTAAGGATAAACTATCAACTAGACTTGATCATCATGTGTTTTACTCACTAGAGTTATTTGAGTTTATGCTTTCTTGACCAATTTTATTAATGCATGCCTACATTTTGACAAACCAAACATGCAAAAATTTCTTCCTATGAAATCCCATGATATTGTTTATGTAAGGAATGGGCATGCATATACACCATGTTCACCTCTAACTCTATCATCAAGGCTTTTTTGGGGTTATACGTTCTACTAAAATGCATCAAATTTATGATGATATAACTAGAATTGGGTTTGAATTTGATGTAGTTATGGGGAGTTGGAACTTCCCTTGTAGCCATGGATCATGTATTCTAAGTGTGGATGTATAAAGGTTGCATATTATTTGTTTGATAAACTGAAATAAATGTGGTTTCATGGAGTGCAATGCTTTCTAGTTATGTCCTCAATGCAGATGCCAATGAAACCTCGACACTCATGAAATGCAACCACAACCACCTAGTTTTTGAGAGTTCTTTCATATGTATTAATTTATAATATTTGCAACAAGGCAAGTAATTTAGTGTCTACATTATTAGGAAAAATGTGTGCACCACTCGCATTGATATTTATACATATTTGACAACACAGACGTGAATGTGGTTTCATAGAGTGCAAGGATTGTAGGTTATGTCAAATGTAGTAGGTTAGAGATTGCATATTAATTATTTAACAAAATTCCTAAAAGAGATTTGGCTTTAGGAATGCAACGATTACTTGTTGATGCATAAAATGGACATGGTAGGGATACCTTGATACCCTTAAATAAAATGCAACTACAATGGATGAAACCCAACCCAACCTAGTGGTGACACTTTGCAACATTTCAATGAAATGTTAATGCATAGAATGGACATGGTTGTGATACCTTGATAATTGTCAATGAAATGCAACTACAAGGGATGAAGCCCAACTTAGTTGGGTGTTCTTCCAACTTGTACTCATTTAGCATCTTTGCAGCAGGGAAGTGGATTGATAACTATATAATTAGAATATATTCAAGTTGGATATTTCTCTAGGAACTATGCATGTTAATAAATATGCCAAATGTGGGAGAATTGTGCTTATAAATTGTTGCAGAGTTGTTATAACATTATTTGAAGCCATCATGTCTGTAATGTCCATATGGTCTTTATGATAATAATTTATAAAGTCATTGCTCATCTCAAAGCATTTTTTTCCCACTTACACATGCTTTCCTTTGAAGGAAAGTGTGTACAATTGGTGTGCCCACTAGAAAGACACATGTACCTTGAAAAATGTGCAAAAATTACACTCATGAGTGGGGCTTATAAGATATGTACACTTGTACCTCGCTAAATCTTGTTACCAATTCATAAGACCATAAAATGAAGCCTAATGTTGGAGAAGGGGAAATATGTAATATTCCTTTTTATTATTTTGCTAAAAATTCCCATAAATTACTACAACAATTTTTTTTGCCAAAAATACTGATAAAATGCTACACAGTTCCATAGAAATTGCAGACAATAAGCAAGAAACTCAATTTTATATTATTTAATAATAATTGTCGGAAAGATATTACATCAAAAACCTAGAAGATATACTAGTTTTTTTGTTCTTAGACTTTTGCAATCTGATAACCAACAACTTGGTCCACCAAATAGACCCTTATGAGATACAATAACTCATCCCTTTGAAGCACAACTAACAACCTACGACATAATAATTGGCTAGGTTGTGTCTTTCAACACCAAAACCAACCGCCATTAGCTAGGGTTTGTATTTCAACACCAAAATTGAGAAATACAATGAGGGTTCCACCCTCCCAACTTAAGCCACAAGAGCTCTCAAGACTATAAACCAAATATCAATACTCATCCATGCCATGAAATGAACACTCCTTTTTATAAATTTTCTCCTCCAAATACCATGGATCACTAAAATACCATGGGCCACTTTTTTAATGATAAAGTGACTTTATATGTTATATTTCTTAATTAAATAAAAAAATCACTTAAAATTTCCCTTTTAATTTAATTACTCAAGATCACTTTCAAGATGATGTTAAATAATTAAATTATTTTTCTCCTTTCTTCTATTCTCGAAAAGGCACATTACAGTCCTCCTTTTTAGAGATTGTTTTCCCTCGAGCAATCCAAAACCTACTCCCTCGATTCCAAATAATCCTAGAGAATCCCTACTGTGGATTTTTGGTATCGTCACATGTGCTCTAAGTCTCAAATTTTGTAGGGAGACTTAGACACATGTATTCCAAACAACCCAGAAAGCATCTTGGGAAATTCCACCCAGATTGTGTTTTATTAAAACAATTAATTATTTTTAATGGGATCCTAAGTCTAAACTTAGGGAATTAAAATAATTAAAACATATTAATAAAATAGGGTCTGAATCTTCTAGAAAATGATGAAGATCAAGTCAAGTTAATATTAGTCGTTGATTAGCGATTTAATCTCGGTCGTTGAAGTCTCAATGAGAAGATTATAAGAAGGACTTGATGGGCATTTGGAAAAACACACCAAGAGAGTCTGGAGATTGAATTTATCAAGTGAGAAATGCTCAACAACGGAGAAGATCGATCGAGTTGATTGTAGAGAGGGGTAGAGATATTTTCCGGTTGGATATTTTCCTGGTCCGAAGAGTGCAAAAGGTAGAGAGGGCAGATAGTAGTCTAGAGAGATAACATAGAGCCACGCAGAGGCAGCACAAAGCTTCAAAGGGAGTCTGTATTTTTGGTGAGGAAAAATCAGGATCTAGTACCGGAGCCAGGGTGTGACACTGAGAGGCCAGAGGGATGAAGTTTCCATCTAGAAGAGAGATCAGAGGAGGTGTAACACAATCCTAGAAGCAATGATGCAGTGACTACGTAAGTGTGACGCAGTACTGCACAGAGACAACACAAGGGCTCATCTAGCGAAGATCAGTGCCAGATCTTCCGGTGACAGGGTGAGATCATCTCACCAACTCTTTGTTCAGTTAGATCTCCGTATAATATTGCTATTCAAGGCATCTAAAGAATTGTACTCAGAAATTATTGCTTAATAATGTTAAAGCCTCAATTGTTGCCCCATTTTTCCCGCATTGGGTTTTTCTGGGGACTTAGTCCAAAAATAACGGTGTCGTGTGTGTTATTTATTTTCTTTCTCAGATCTTGTTTCTGCATCTAATTTCCGCAGTTTATTTAAGTGAGGGTTGCAGTGTGATGTATTTGGTGTTTGCCGTATTTAACTGCAAATAATTTTTTAAGTAAAAGTTAACAATTAGGTGAATATTTTCTAGTTGCTGCAATAGGATTCCATATCTAGGAATTGTCACATGTTATCAAAGATTGTATAGCAGTGCAGGAGAATCAAGAGAGAAGATTGGGAGAACTCAGCGTTGAAGAATAAGTGGGAGGTCGAATAGCTGCATAAGCAGCAGATCGAATCCCCAAGGGATTATGCAATCCAAGCCAGGAGGGCTAGATTCACAAGGAAATATTTGTCTGAGTGAGTCGACAGAGAGGTAAGATTTCCAGATTCGTGATTTTTCAACGGTAGAGGAAGCAACATAACAACAAATTCATTGCAGAGAAGAGCTCTTTGGGACACAAATTTTCTGCACCATTTTTTTGGGCAGAAAAGCGCTAGAAGGAAGAAGAAGCATACCGAGGGAATTCTAACCTTAGGGATTTTCTTGATTTCCCATGCAGAAGTAGTGAGATCGAGATTTATTTGGCTTGATCCAGCAAGGAATGCGTAGAGCCAGTTGTGAATAGGCTTAAAGGCAGGAGTTCGAAATTTGAGATGGAAACCACTGGGTTGCGTGATCAGGATCGGTTGGAGGGTACCTCCAACTATGTAATCTGGAAGGCAAGGATATCCTTCCTTCTAGATGAGCATGAGCTCAAGGCCTTCATCGATAGTGCAGTAGTTGAACATGTAGATGCATATCCATTGAAAGCCTTCAAGAAGAACATGGCAAAATCCAAATGGTTGTTCCTCGACAGAGTGAGGGATCACATTGTCTCACATATTTCTAGCAAAGGGATTTTCAAGGAAATGTGGGATGCATTGGGCATGCTATACTAGGGGTCTTCCGAGTAGTGGAAGATGTTTTTGGAGGAAAAGAAGATGAGTATGCAACCCTTGCATCTAAGGGGCAGCAGAGGTGAAAAAAGGACGTCTCAAAGATCAAATGTTTCAACTGTGGTGAGATGTGCGACTACGCTACTCAATTTCCTCTCAAGAAGAAGGAAAAGGACGGGAAACATGATCTACAGGCTGCAACTGTGAGGATCGAGGAGGAAGAGTTCGCAATGATTGCCCACATATCTCCAGGGGAGAATTGGGGTGATCTAGAACTGTAGTTCAGCATAGCAATAGTTGGAAAGGATCCTTGAGGAGTCCAGCTCATGGATCAATACCTTGCTACGAGAGCCCAAATCAGAAGTAGTAGGATGGACAAGTATCAGTTGGTGTAGAGGAGTGCAGAAGTGACAACACAATGGGTAGCAAGCGACAGAGTCTGAGCAGCGCAGAGCAGAGTTGGAAGCAGTGCAGGAAAGCACAACGCAAATTCAACAACGTAACAACTTCAGAGGGTCGGTGTAGAGACTAGTAGCAGTTATATCCATCATGCTGAACACTTAGTTTAGAACTTGGATGTTTTTCTGTTGCATCAAGCAATAGAGTTGTAGTGCAGTAGCAGTTGGCAGCAATACACATGGTTATCAGTAGCATAGATGCAGTAGTGCAATTGTTGGTGGGAATCAGTGTTAGACATCAATAGTGCAGAAAGGATGGTGCCAAAGGCAGGGTAGTACTTCAGCTGGATGTACTGTAAGAGCGTATTCCTTGCTAAGAGGGAGTGTTGATTTCTGGTAGTATAAGATGTGTTCTAAGTCTCAAATTTTGCAGGGAGAATTAGACACATGTATTCCAAAGAACCCAGAAAGCATTTTAGGAAATTCCACTCGGATTGAGTTTGATTAAAATAATTAATTATTTTTAATGGGAGCCTAAGTCTAAACTTAGGGAATTACAATAATTAAAACATATTAATAAAACAGGGTGTGAATCTTCTAGAAAAAGACGGAGATCAAGTCAAGTTAATCTTAGTCATTGATTAGCGATTTAATCTCGGTCGTTGAGGTCTCAACGAGAAGATTATAAGAAGGTTTTGAAGGGCATTTGGAAAGACACACTAATAGAGTCTAGAGATCAAAATTCTCAAGTGATCAGTGCTCAGCAGCAGAGAAGATCGATTGAGTTGATTCTTACAAAGAGGGGCAGAGATAAATTTCCGGTTGGAGATTTTCCTGATCCAGAGAGGGCATAGAGTAGTCTGGAGAGGTAGCGTAGAGCCACATAGAAGCAACATAGAGGCAACCCAGAGCTTTAGAGGAAGTCTGTATTTCTGCTAGGGAACAATCAGGATCAAGTGCCGGAGCTGGGGTGTGAGACTGGGAGGCCAGAGGGATGAAGTTTCCAAATAGTAAAGAGATCAGAGGATGTGCAACAGAGTCCCAACAGTAGTGACGCAACGAATTCATAGGTGTGACACAGTACTGTGCAGGAGCTCATCTCCAACGCAGATCCGTGCCGAATCTTCCAGTGACGGGGTGAGATCATCTCACCAGCGCTTTTTTCAGTTAGATCTCTGTACAGGATTGCCAGTCAAGGCATACGAAGAATTGTACTAAGAAATTACTGCTTAATAATGTCAAACCCTCAGCTGCTGCACTTGTTTTCCTACATTGGGTTTTTTCGGGGACTTAATCCAAAGCTAATGATGTCGTTGTGTTATTTCTTTTCTTGCTCAGATCTTGTTTCTGCATCTAATTTCTGCGGTTTATTTAAGTGAAGGTTGCTGTGTGATATATTTAGTGTTTGTCGTAATTAACTGCAAATATATTTTCAAGTAAAAGTTAACAATTAGATTAATATTTTTCAGTTTCTACAATAAGATTCCAGATCTAGGAATTTCATACCAACTACATATGATTCAAAATCTGCATATCATTACCAAGATTCCAAATTCGTCTATAAAATGCTCTAACAAATAAGTTCCACGCCTTCATATCATCTCTGTGACATTCTGCTTGGCCATCTCAATTATCATTGTTATTATCTATGTTCACTAAGGCTTTCGAAAGAAAAACATTAGCAACCTCTTTGCCTACCAACACCACACCTCCGAGCAAGTATGAAGATGAAAGAGATTAGCTACTTAGACAAGTTTTGGATGAGTATTGTACTTGTCACATCCAAACATTATTCCCAACCTTCCAAAGGCACATATAACTTCATCTGCAATAAATAAGATATCTAATTTCCTTACAACAAATTGCACCTTTCCAACATATGTGGCAGGGAGAAAAATGACTCCTCCAACACCCATGACAGGTTCTGCAATGAATGCAACAATAGTTGTTGGAATTTATTTCAATATAGGCTTATCCAAGTTATATTCTAACCTTTTTGGAAAGTCTTCTTCAATTTTATTTGGTAAATGGTAGCACCAATAGTGGGGGCTGTATGTGTGCAACACAAATGGTAGTGGTAAATCAAAATTTTGATGAAGATTTTTTAGCCCTGAAAGACTAGTTGATGTCAATGTTGATCCATGGTATGATTTATACCAAGAAATAAGTTTCTTCTTCTTGTGTCTTCCCAAGGAACTGTTACAATGTCACACTAACTTCACCTGACTGTCATTGTCATTTGATTCACCGCTTGATAGAAGACTCCTTAAATCCATTAACATATTCTTAACCTTGGAGTAGTGTTTGTCAGAAGGATCACGAATTATGGTTGGTGCAAGGGTAGTGGACAATGCAGCCTCTACAACCTCGTATATTTCCCATGAAAAATAGAGATCCATATGTTGGAATTTCTGAATATTTCAAACACACAGAGGAAATAATAATTCCTCAACTCAACACAAAGATTTAATAAAACAGATATGGGCAGAGATGCTTTAAAACCACTATTTCATTAAGCATAAAATCTATTACAAAATGAGATTCTGTCTTCAGAACAAAGTTCTGGATTACAATGGAAATCTTCTGGCTGCTTCACACACACACAACGCTTCAATTTTTCTTCTTTGTCTCTCTGTTTCTATTCACTACTACGCACACAATGCTCTCTGTCTTTTTTTTTTTTTTTTCTGTTTCTGCCTTTGGGAAAAAAATGCATTACACAGTCAACTATATTGCACACGACATATATATATATATATATAACCTATGTTTAAAAAGCTAAAACATGAAACTTATGTCGTGACACTTACATAAAAAAAACATAAACCAAAGTTTAAAACCTTTATACATCGCATATTTAAAAATTATTCAAAAACCTTTAATTTCGGCGGAGTGCTTGGAAGCCTTTCCACCTATTTCTTTTCCCCACAGAAACATTGTGGTTGGTCTTAAGGGAGGTGACGTCACCTCCTCCGGTGGGTCATCTTCCCCCTACATTGCCCATATCTTCTGTTGACAGAATGGTGCTGCTACGCGTTAAATGTGATTGGTGCCATGAGTTTAATGCGGTAGATGAACTACGGTCTTTAGCAAAAAATGGATTTGCAAGTTTTAAATAAGAATTTTAATGCGAGGTGGAGTGTAAGTGCAAATATAGATTTCGCCGTTGCTACTGTCCTTTAAATTTCAATCAAAATAAATTCGCCATCCTGCTTCTGCTTCTGCGTGCGGCAGTTGGGTTTAATATTTCAACACTCCCCTTAAACACAACTACTGCTTTCTTCCATAACCCAAACATTTTCTCAAATAATTAAAACTCTTATGTCCCAATGGTTTTGTCAATATATCAGCAAACTGCTCTTCAATTCTGCAGTGTTGTAAACAATTTCTGCATTGTTCACCAACTCTCTGATGTAGTGATACTTGGCATCAATGTATTTTGTCCTCTTATGAAACACTGAATTCTTTGATAATGATATTGTTGAGCTGTTATCACAATAAATTGTTGTGTCTTTCACCTGTTCATGACACAAGTTTCTCAACATTCTCCTCATCCATACTGCTTGACATGCTGCTGCTGGAGTTGCCACATACTCTGCCTCTGCTGTTGATAAAGCCACAATTGGTTGTTTCTAAGAAGCCCATGAGATGACTCATGATCCCATATGAAAAAAATATCTAGAGGTGCTTTTCCTGTCATCTATACTTCTAGCCCAATCACTGTCAGTATATCCAATTAGTTCAAAATTTCCATACCTTTTTGTTCCTTTCACATACCTCAGAATTATTTTTGCTGCTTTCCAATGTGCCTCCTTTGGCCTTTCCATAAATCTGGAAATTAAACTTACAACATGCATAATATCTGGCCTAGTTGCAGTCAAATACATAAGGTTGCCAACTATGCTCTTATACAAACTTGGATCAAAATCCTTGCTGCTGTATTTTTTGCTTAACTTCAATCCCATCACTGTAGGAGTAATTGCTACTTTGAAATCCTGCATGTTAAATCTTTTCAAAACTTATTTAACATACTTTGCTTGAGAAATAAAAATTTTATTTTCATTTTGCTCTACTTCTATTCCTAAGAAGTATCTTAGCAATCTCATATCAGTCATTTCAAATTCATCCTTCATGACTGTTTTAAAATTCTCAATGAGGTAAGCATCATTACCTGTAAATATAACATCATCAACATACAAAACAACAATGAGCATCTTACTATCTTTCTCCTTGAAGTATAATGTGGGTTCTCCTTCACATTTTTCAAACCCATTTTTCAGTAGATAGACATCTATCCTACTGTACCATGCTCTTGGTGCTTGTTTCAACCCATACAAAGCTTTCTTCAATCTCCATACTTTGTGCTCTTGGCCTACTTTCTCATATCCCAGAGGTTGTTCAACATAAACCTCTTCCATCAATACATTAGGGGAATTTTGAGGTCTAAAATGAGCCTCCTAAGGAAAATGTACGATCAAAATTCACTTTATGAGAACCAATCACATTTTAGGGGATAACATCATCCCTAATGGTTGAGGTGGCATTTCTTGAATTAAAGGTACTTACTTGTCACATTCTCAATGGTGGATAAAAACTCATGGTTAACCATGATAATGCTCTAAATACTTTTAAAGTCAAAGTAAAGTACTCATAATAAATGTCATTTCACACTTTTTGAATAAAAATATATTATTGTTATTTCATATTTCTTGAAAGAACAATGCATATCCCTATACATTTATTATATTATATTATATTATGTTATTTTTATATAATATATTAATTACATATTATTATACAATTTAAATAATATAAATTTTAATTAATAGCATATAATATAATTAAGAATTTATAAATTTATATTTATATTTTATTTTAAGTTATTTAGTTGTTCAATGATAATGACTTTTTCTTGAAAAACTCATTCTTATTTATAGTCACATCAATACAATTTTTTTATTAGTTTTATTTTGGTACAACTTTTGAATTGAATTTAACTATGTTACATGGATTGTGGTGCAAAAAGTGAATTGAAAATTCATAAATATTATTTTATTGGTTTAGCGATTATTTTATTATTTCCTTAGGAGGCCCATTTTAGACCTCAAAATTCCCCTAATGCTCCATTGAGGAATACTGATTTCACATCCATTTGGTAAACCTTTCATTTGTGTTGTGCTGCTATGGACAACACTATTCTTACTGTTTCCATTCTTGCAACTGATGCAAATGTTTCTGCATAATCTCTTCCTTGTTGCTGCTTGTAACCTTTGATAGCAAGTCTGGCCTTGTGCCTTTCAGTATTACCTTCAATAATTCTCTTGGTTTTATAAACCCATTTCACTCCTATAACTTTCTTACCTTTTGGGAGATCAACCAATTCCCATGTCTTATTTTTCTCTATGAAATTTATTTCTTCATTCATAACATCTATCCATTTTTTATCTTTTACAGTTTCTTCAAAATGAATAGGATCCTCTACATGAAAATACAATGCAAATAAATAATTCATACCTTCATTTTCTTCCTCTTGCTCATAGATTTCATTCAAACTTCTGAATTTGGTTCCTCTTTCACTTGCTGAACTTGTGCTTGTAGAAGCACTCAAATCTTCTCCTTGTGATGTGCTTGTAGAAGCACTGTCATCACTTCTCAAGGGTGTTCTCATACCTGCTTGTGGTGTCCCTTGATGTCCTTGTGTTGGTGGAGGTGGTGCTGCCAATGACAGATGTCTTTCAGCCATTTCTTCCTCATCATCATCATGAGACAAACAACTTTTTACATTCACTATTTTCTTAATGCTTCCATCTCAAACTTTTTCCTCAATGAACTGCACATCTCTTCTTATCATAAAATTCTTGGTGGATGGGTTATACAATTTGTATGCTTTGGATTCTTCACTGTATCCAACAAATATGCACTTCTCCCCCTTACTGTCCAACTTTTTCCTTAGCTGATCCAGAATGTGTGCATACACCACACAACCAAAAACTCTCATGTGGGTGACAAACACAGGGGCTTCACTGCAAGAGCAATACCACAGCACGTGGGTTCACATTAGGGGATATATAATGAAGAAAAAATGTCATAATATATTAGGGGATATATAGGGGGTAAAGGTTTTTTATATTAGTAGGTATAAATTATGGAGCTCAAAGTTAATGAAAAAATATAAAGGGGTATAAAAAAATGTTAATGAAAAAAGAGATACCTACACAATATATTGGAAGTAAGGGATTTTTAAATTGGGAAGGTTTATTAAATTCATATTGGTAGGGGGTTAAATAATGTGGTTTTTAGAGATATTTTCCAATATGTAGTCAAACTAAGGGTATTTTTTAATATGCTATGATCACACGTGATATGTTAGAAGTTCAATGAGTGAAGCCCCTGTTGTGACAAACTGCTTTATGCCGCTCCACACTTCTTTAGGAACTCTGTTTATTACACTCTTTGTTGATAATCTATTCAGCACATATGCTGCACAATGTACAACTTCTGTCCAATATTCATTTGGCAAATGTTTTGCCTTCAACATACTTCTGACCATGTCCATGATGGTCTGGTTTTTCCTTTCAACAACTCCATTTTGCTGCGGAGTATACCTTGTTGTAAATTGTTTATTTATCCCATTTTCTCTGCAAAAACACAACAAATATTTGGAGATGTATTCTCCTCCTCTGTCAGTCCTTAAGACCTTAATATGCTGCCTGATTTGATTCTCTACAAGAGCCTTAAAGTGGCAGAACTTTTCAAACACTTCACTCTTAAATTTCAAGAAATAAACACAAGTTTTTCTTGTGAAATCATCAATAAAGGTCAGCATATAATGACTACCTGCTAATGATGGTGTTTGCATTGGTCCACACAAATCTGAATTGAAAAATTCTAAGGGTGCCTTTGCTCTTATGCTCTTTCCTGATGGAAAGCTTTCTTTGTGTTGTTTGTCCAAGATGCAGCCTTCACAGAGGCTGTCCAGTTTTTCAATCAATGGTAATCCCTTTACCATTCCTTTCCTATGCAACAAATTCAGACCTCCAAAGTTGAGATGTCTAAATCTCAAGTGCCATAACCAATTTTCATCTTTTGTTTCTCTTTGGTAAGTCTTTTGTGTCACTGCTGCCATTTCAGCTTCTTTCTTCAAAGCTGCTCTCATCTTGAGAGGAAACATTTTGTTTCTTGTCATCTTCACTTGTGCAATGCATTGTTTTCTTGGTTGTTTATCCATGATGGTGCATACATCATCTTCAAAGAAAACATTGTAGCCTTTCTAAATGAGCCGTCCAATGCTCAAAAGGTTACACTTCATAGCAGACACATAGTAAACATCTGATATGGTTTTTCTTTCTCCTTTCTTTGTCAATACACTTACTTTGCCTTTTCCCATGGCAGAGACCTTACTATCTGTCCCCAATGTTACTTGAGACTTTACATTTTCATCAATCATGGAAAACATAGAAATGTTTCCAGTCATATGGTTACTACAACTTGAATGTAGAAACCATATATCTTCATTTTTCTCTTTAGCCATATTACATGCTAAAAATAACTTTTCTTGACTGAGATTTTCTTTTGTAAAATTAGCACTGGGTCTATTACCCATGTCACTCTATTTCTTCCTACATTCATTGGCATAATGACCATACTTCTTACAATAATGACATTGGACTTGGGATTTATCATACCTTTGTCCATGTGCTTGATTTTGTCCACCTTGTTGGCTACTGCCTTGGCCTTGGTTCTGATTTTAATTACTGCCCCTTTCATTTGTATTTTCTGGGCTGCTTCTTCCTCCTCGGTTCTAGCTTCTTCCTCTACCTTTTCCTCTGTAGTTTCCTTTTCCTTTACCTCTTCCTCTTCCAAAGGAAATTTAGGTCTTGAAGGCATGCTCCAAAGATGAGTCTGATGTTCTTCTCAATCTTTGTTCATGTGTCATCAATGATGCATGAAACTCATCAAATGTAAACTTTGAGAGATCCTTTGTCCCTTCAATGGTTGTGACTGTCACATCAAACCTTGAGGGTAAGCCCCTCAACACTATCTCCACTATTCTTCTTTCTTCAACCGTGTCTCCATGAGATCTCATTTGGGTAACCTACCCAATCAATATTGTGAAGAATGAGTCTATTGTATCAGACTCTTTCATGCAAATAACTTCAAAATATCTTCTCATTAATTGAAGCTTTGATGTCTTTACCTTCTTCATACCTTAGTAGGCTGTCTGGAGGGTATCACATGCATCCTTTGACTTCTTTTCTGCTGCAATCATTGGAAATATACTTTCATGCATTGCCTGATAGAGATAGAAGAGGGCTTTTGAGTCATTCTTCCTATTACTTTTCAGCAAATCCTTCTCTGCCTGTGTTAAGACATTATATGCTTGTTTATCTGCCGGTTCTTCTAAACCATATTCTACTAACTTCCACAAATCTTGAGAGGCAAACAAGGCCCTCATTGTGATTTCCCAATAGTAATAGTTCTTCAGATTGAACTGTGGGAGTTGAGTATTTCCCATACTCATGCTTGTGTGGGCTCCTGCCATAGCTAGCTTTCTGAACTATGCTTAAAAACTTGACTGTGTTCTTCAACAAACTTTCACCTTGTTGGAGACATACACTCTGTCTCTAAAGACTTCCTTATACAGTTCTCTGGACTGTATTCTTTTAAAAAGAAAACCCAAAACAAACTCTATTTTGGTAAATACCTTTCTTTGCTGAATCTTCACGCTACTGGAGAAATCTTCAACAAGCTTCTTCTTCCTTTAGCTTCTTTTTCAAATGAAAAGAGCTTGGACTAGCTCCAATACCATCTTGGAATTTCTGAATATTTTGAACACATAGAGGAAATAATAATTCCTCAACTCAACACAGAGATTTAATAAAACAGATATGGACAAAGATGCTTTAAAACCACTATTTATTAAGCATAAAATTTATTACAAAATGAGATTCTATCTTCATAACGAAGTTATGGATTACAATGGAAATCTTCTAGCTGCTTCACACACACACACATCGCTTCAATTTTTCTTCTCTGTCTCTCTGTTTCTATTCACTGCTATGCACACAGTGCTCTTTGTCTTTTTTTTGTTTCTACCTTTGGGCAAAAATTACATTACACAGTCAACTATGTTGCACATGGCATATATATATATATATTTCATATTTAAAATATATATATCAATATATATATATAACCTATGTTTAAAAAGCTAAAACATGAAACTTGTGTTGCGGAAATTATATAAAAAAAACATAAACCAAAGTTTAAAACCTTTATACATTGCGTATTTAAAAATTATTCAAAAACCTTTAATTTCAGCAGAGTGATTGGAAGCCTTTCTGCCTATTTCTTTGCCCCACGGAAATGCTGTGGTTGGTCCAGAAGGAGGTGACGTCACCTCCTCCGGTGGTCATCTTCCCCCTACGTTACCCATATCTGCTGCCAACAGAATGGTGCTGTTGTGCATTGAATGTGGTTGGTGCCGTGAGTTTAATGCGGTAGATGAACTACGGTATCTAACAAAAAATGGATTTATAGGTTTTAAATAAGAATTTTAATGCGAGGTGGAGTGTAAGTGCAAAGCTAGATTTCACCTCTGTTGCTATCCTTTAAATTTCAATCAAAATAAATTCGCCGTGCTTCTGTTTCTGCGTGCGACAGTTGGGTTTAATATTTCAACACCATAGTGAATTCTATGAAGACTGAAAGGATCCACGACTCTTTAAAATATATCTCCACTATTTCCCTCCTTATGTCTCCATTGGTAAGAAGTTATGGAGAATAACATAATCGTATAAATACACAGTTAGCTTGTGATGCCAATGCAAGGGCATTCTCTTCGTGGAATGTGAAGCACTTTCAAACCCTAATCCAATATCTGACATTGTGTCATCGTGAACAGATATTGACTGTGATGGTGGTGCACACATATTGTGTTGGTACTCTCCAGAGATTAAAATTTGGTTTGATGGTAATGCAAGTGGGTCCACAATAATAACATGGTTTCTGTGGTCCAACTAATAACATAGTTTCAAGTGGTCCAACAGTTAGGGGGAGATTGGTCTTTACTGATTTTGTGGTCTAATCCCAGACCAAACTATATATGTCTAAAATTTTCCCAATGCGATTTCTTCGATTGAAAAAAAATGGGAGTTGTCTAATGAGACAGAGGAATTTCCCGGACGGCCAAAATTGGCCGAAATTTGAGCCAAATTTTTTTAATAAATCTTATAGTAACAATGTTTGAATCATGATTTTGATGGTGGAAATGGATTCAACACCATCAAAAACCTCTAGTGCACACAAAATAAAAGTTTGATAGTTATAACGTGGATTTACAAAAATCCCTATCGGATTTTCTTAAAATCTTACTAGAATTTCCATGATTTTCAGAGTGAAAAAACAGTCTAGTTAAACTACGGCAAAAAAATGAATTCACAATAACACCTTGGTCATTAAATTTTTCCTTTCTCACTGCTCCTTGGGGCTGCAGAGATTTTTTTTTTTTTTTTTTTAAACAGATGGCTCCCAATAACACGTTGGTCATTAGTTTTTGCATTTCTAGCGGCTCAATGCTACCAATCCCCTTCCTTTTTGACAGAGTGTTTTGTTGCATTGGAAATCTTCAGTTTAGACTTTTGGGCTTTTTTCAACTTCCCAACATTTGATTATGAGGCCATATTTTTCCTGCTAAGGTAAGAATGAACAACATAACCCACAAAAATGTTTCCCTTTAATATTTGATTCAATAGTGCATACAGAGTGGAAAACATCAGTTATATTGGCTTCAAATATCTTTTAAACTCTTCAAAGTATTTGAAATTGTACAAAGAACATTTATCAGCCATACCAAGGTATAGCCAGGGGTACTGTTGGCAAGTATTTTGGATGCCAAATTTTTTTTTATAATACTAGATCTATTTCCATTATTAAAAAAAAAAAAAAACTATTTCAACAACTTATGATTACATTTTTTTGAAAAAAAAATACAAAACCAATGCATCATTCACCCACTAGCATGGTGAGCCGCAGATAATAAGGAAATCATAAAGAAAACACTGGGAAGTGATAGTATACCGATGAAGTAAAGGAACTACAACAAAAGTATGTAGAAGAACAAGCCTTTTACAATCGCCATGGATGTCGTCGTGCATTTTGCAGATCTTGTCCAAGAAAATGTTGAAATATTAACTTCAACTGCAGAGCTGAAGGACAACAACAGATTTTGTTTGAACGTGCACTCAACCCATCAATTTAATTTCTGATTTAAATTTCCTGCAAGTTCATGTTTTTGGTTCAAGGTCGTAGGTCTGTCTTTGCATTGAAGAACCGACATTTAAAATCAGCCATGCCGCCTTTTCAAACCACGCAACACCAAGTTTCTTTAAACCTGCACCATGCTGCATTTAAACTCTGCAACCACCGTGCGTTGAATTGATTTGAATTGGCATTGACCCCACCACCGCCAACGCAACAAACTCTCAGCCAATAGAATTCATATCGCGTAGAAATGAGGTCCAGTCACCAATCCTCATTTCAGACCCGATAAAGGATTATCAAATCCGGTTAAATTGTTTTGAGTTCCTCTGTGGGGTCTACCAGCGACCAATAGAAATGCGATCACGCATTTTTTGACCCCTATGTCATCAAGGGCAATTGGTATGCGAAAACAATTTTCAAAGGGAATTAATTTTTGGTTTAAAGTCCGCGATAAAGTTTTTTAACTTAGGATTAAAATATAATGTTTTAGTTTGTTTTAAATGCCGCGATGTTTGTTTCATTAAGTCCTTTTAGACTTATGACATATATATTATATATGAGTGTTAATATATATATTATAAACTTTTAAAGTTTATAATATATATATATATATATATATATATATATATATATATAATTCAGTTTGTTATATAATAAAAAATACAGCAGCAGAACATGGTATCAGAGCTAGTTCAGACTCTTTGAAGTTTGTTAAAGAAGCTGAAGGAAGGAGTTGTTGAAGCAGTTCTATAGTAGTGTGAAGGCTCAACAAAGTCCAGGTATTTCTCAAAAACAAATTTTTGAGTTTGTTTAAAAAGTGCAGTCTAAAAAATTCTTTTTAAAAACAGAGTCTGTCTCTTAAGCAGAGAGACAGTTTGTTTAAAAAACACAGTCAAGTTTTTGAAGCATAGTTCAGTGAGCTAGTTATGGCAGGAGCCAACACAAACACGAGTATGGGAAATAATCAACTTCCATAGTTCAATGGGAAGAACTATGACTATTGGGCAATCACCATGAGAGCCCTGTTTGCCTCTCAAGATTTATGGGAGCTAGTTGGAGATGGTTTTGAAAAACCAGCAGATGAACAAGAGTTTAATGCCTTGACACATGAAGAGAAGGATTTGTTGAAGAGTAATAGGAAGAAGGACTCAAAATCCATCTTCTATCTCTATAAATCAGTGCATGAAAGTGTATTTTCAAGGATAACAATAGCTAAGAAGTCCAAGGATGCATGGGATACTCTCCAGACAACCTACCAAGGTATGGAGAAGGTGAAGACTGCAAAACTTCGATTAATGAGAAGGGATTTTGAAGTTATTTGCATGAAAGAGTCTGATACAATAGACTCATTCTTTACTCTACTGATTGGGTTGGTTACCCAAATGAGATCTCATGGAGAGATAGTAGAAGAGAGAAGAATAGTGGAGAAATTATTGAGGAGCTTGCCCTCAAGATTTGATGTGATAGTCACAACCATTGAAGAGACAAAGGATCTCTCAAAGTTTACAGTTGATGAACTACATGCATCACTGATAGCACATGAACAAATATTGGGTAGAACAACAAAATCATCTTTGGAGCATGCCTCCAAGACCCAAATGTATTTTGGAAGAGGAAGAGGTCAAGGCAAAGGAAACTTCAGAGTAAAAGGAAGAGGTAGAAGCCAAAGCAGAGGAGGAAGAAACATCCCTGCAAATACTCATGGAAGGGGCAACAACCAAAGTCAGAACCAAAGCCAAGGCAACAGCCAATAGGGTGGACAACATCAAGCACATGGACAAAGGTATGATAAATCCCAAGTCCAATGTCATTACTGTAAGAAGTATGGCCATTATGCCAATGAATGTGGGAAGAAACAGAGTGACATGGGTAATAGACCCAATGCTAATTTTACAAAAGAAAATATTAGTAAAGAGAAGTTGTTTTTAGCATGTAATTTGGCTGAAGAAAAGAATGAGGATGTATGGTTTCTAGATTCAGGATGTAGCAACCATATGACTGCAAACATTTCAATGTTTTCCATGATTGATGAAAATGTGAAGTCTCAAGTTACTTTGGGGATAGATATTAAGGTCTCTGTCATGGGAAAAGATAGAGTAAGTGTTTTGAAAAAGAAAGGAGAAAGAAAAACCATATCGGATGTTTATTATGTGTCTGGTATGAAGTGTAACCTTTTGAGTATTGGACAGCTTATTCGGAAATGCTACAATGTGTTCTTTGAAGATTATGTATGCACCATCATGGATAAACCACCAAGCAAGCAATGCATTACACAAGTGAAGATGACAAAGAACATAATTTTCCTTCTCAATATGAGAGCATATTTGAAGAAAGGAGTTGAAATGGAAACAGTGACACAAGAGACATTCCAAAGAGAAGCCAAGGATGAAAACTGGTTATGGCATTTGATATTTAGACATCTCAACTTTGGAGGTTTGAATTTGTAACATAGAAAATGAATGGTAAAGGGATTACCATTGATTGAAAAACTGGACAGCCTATGTGAAAGCTGCATCTTGGGAAAACAACATAGAAAAAGTTTTCCATCAAGAAATAACATAAGGGAAAAAGCACCCTTATAAATAGTCCATTCAGATTTGTGTGGACCAATGCAAACACCATCAATAGCAAGCAACCACTATATGCTGACCTTCATTGATGATTTCACAAGAAAAACTTGGGTTTATTTTTTGAAATTTAAAAGTGAAGTGTTTAAGAAGTTCTGCCACTTTAAAGCTCTTGTAGAGAATCAAAGTGGGAATCATATTAAGGTCTTCTCTTAAGGACAGACAGGAGGAGAATATATCTCAAAATACTTTTTTCATTTTTGCAGAGAAAATGAGATACGCAAGCAATTTACAGCAAGGTATACACCGCAGCAAAATGGAGTTTCTGAAAGAAAAATAGAACCATCATGGACATGGTAAGAAGTATGCTGAAAGAAAAACATTTGCCAAATGAATATTGCACTGAAGCTATACATTGTGCAGCATACATCTTGAATAGATGCCAAACCAAGGCAGTAATGAACAGAGTTCCGGAAGAAGCATGGAATGACATAAAACAAGGTGTCACCCACATGAGAGTTTTTGGTTGTGGCTTATGGACACATTCTAGATCAGCTAAGAAAAAAGTTGGATAGTAAGGGGGAGAAGTGCATAGTTATTGGATAAAGTGAAGATTAAAAGACATACATATTGTATAACCCATCCACCAAGAATTTTGTTATAAGCAGATATGTGCAGTTCATTGAGGAAGAAGCTTGCGATGGAAGCATTGAGAAAAAAGTGAATGTAGAAACTTGTTTGTCTCATGATGAAGACGAGGAAGAAATTGCTGAAAGAAACCCCTCATTAGCAGCACCACCTCCACCAACACAAAGACAACAAGGGACACCACGAGCAGAAATGAAAACACCCTTGAGAAGTGATAATAGTGCTTCTCCAAGCACATCACAAGGAGCAGATTTGAGTGCTTCTACAAGCACAAGTACACTAAGTGAAAGAGGAACCAGATTCAGAAATTTGAATGAAATTTATGAGCAAGAAGAAGGTATGAAATCTTTATTTGCATTGTATTTTCATGTAGATGATCCCATTCATTTTGAAGAAGCTATAAAGGATAAGAAATGGATAGATGTTATGGATGAATAAATGAATGCAAATAACACATGAGAATTAGTTGAAGGCTTCCTAAAGGAAATGAATTGATTGGAGTAAAATGGGTTTATAAAACCAAGAGAAATGCTGAAGGTAAGATTGAAAGGCATAAGGCCAGAATTGTTGTCAAAGGCTACAAGCAGCAACAATGAAGAGACTGAAGAAAATTTTGTACCAGTTGCAAGAATGGAAATAGTAAGAGCAATGTTATCCATAGCAGCACAACACAAGTGGAAGGTTTACCAAATGGATGTGAAATCAACATTCCCAAATGGAGTATTGATGGAAGAGGTTTATGTTGAACAACCTCTAGGCTATGAGAAAAAAGGCCAAGAGAACAAAGTTTGCAGATTGAAGAAATCTCTTTATGGGCTGAAACAAACACCAAGAGCATGGTATAGTAGGATAAATGCCTATCTACTGGAAAATGGGTTTGAAAAATGTGAAGGAAAACCCACATTATACATCAAAGAGAAAGATGGTAAGATGTTGATTGTTGCTTTGTATGTTGATGATGTGACCTTTACAGGTAATGATGCTTACCTTATTGAGAATTTTAAAATAGTTATGAAGGATGAATTTGAGATCACTGATATGGGATTGCTGAAATAATTTTTAGGAATAGAAGTAGAGAAAAATGAAAATAATTTTTTTATCTCTCAAGCTAAATGTTGAGATTGCAACAAGATGATGAACTTAGTGAAAAGAGTCGCCTTCACTAAGTGGGCCCGCATGCTATTTTTGGCGCAAGTCTATTTTTAGACATGTCGATCATATTCTATGAGTTGCAGGATGCTATTTGTGGATGGTTGGTCAAGTTGGAAAAATAGATGGACTTCTATTTTTAGACATACTGGGTGGAATCTATTTTTAAATTGCCAGTCTAAAAATAGATATGTCAAATATTATTAGCTCTTAATAATATTTGGACTATAAACATTATATTATTCTCTTGGAGCACTTCGGTTAAGTGCACAGATGTGGCATAGGAGCTGTCAGAAGGAATTACGCTATTACTAAGGGTTAAGTGGAGCTATTTCATGGAGACTTTAGTTAGAAATCATGTGACAGCGTTTGGTGGAGTTATTGATGTAGTTGGTGGAGTTGTGTTCAGTTTAACTCAGATAGACACAGTTGAGCTAGTTGTATCTAGTCTAACAGATTGATACACTAGTGAGAGTGGTGTGAATTAATTATTAATTAATTCACTAATTATTAACTCATTAATCAACTGAAGAATACATCAGTTAAATATAGTGCATGGACAGTTTAGTGGAGACCAGTGGAGAGGTAGGTGAGAGAGCAGGTTGACTATCAGTTGTGACTATTGTGTTGCATGAGTTTGCACCACACAGTGATTGGAGATGCCAATGAGGATTGCATGAGCAAGGTTGGACTAATTTGAGTTCATTCAGAGCCAATATTCAACAGGGATTGCGCAATAGAGGTAGGCTAGCAGGTGGCAAAGATCGGTGCATGGATTTGCTAGATCGGGCCTGATTAGTGTGTAGCGATTGTATTGTACTGAGACCTTGATATGATCAGCTTTGTATGAGGTTTGTTACATGATCTATATGACATATATTGTATATATATAGTTGGGTTTTTTAGCTTCAGGCTTTCCCGTTAAAACACTGTGTTCATATGTGTGAATTTTTATGGTTTCAATGTGTGCATGCAATTGATTTAATTTCCGCAAGTAATGATTAATAGTAGAAGAGATTCTGTATTATGCATGAAGTCAAATAGTGTGTGATCAGGAGAATCTTGAATGTATAACGCATTAGTTATATAATTTCTACATGGTATTAGAGCGATATTGATCATTGGAGCAATTGCAAATCATTGAAGTGGTTGAGTTTTGTGCTGGTGGAATTCGAATTTGCAGTAGTGTTTTCTTGGTGTCGAAGTTGAGATGTCTTTCAACGAATTGTGATTGGAGTATGCCCTTGAGGGCAGCTCGAATTATATTGCATGGAAGGATAGGATGGAGGCGGTGCTGGAGGATAATGGGTTGAAGGAGTTCATAGATGCAGAAATTCCAAAACCTGCTTCTAGCGATGCTGCCGCACTTGCGCATGGAAAAAGAAGATAGCAAAATGTAGAAGGATTCTGTCGGAAGGTGTGAAGGATCACATAGTGTCCAGCCTTTGTGGTAAAGCTTCTCCATTCTTGATGTGGAAAGCTTTGACAGACTTGTTCCAAAGCAAGAGCGACCAGAGGAAGTTGGTGCTCAAGAATAAACTCAGGAAGATAAAAATGGAGAAAGGCGAAAGTATACCCAAGTACCTCACAAAGTTTTTCCAGTGCAGGGATGAGCTGGGAAGTGTGGGTGTTACTGTAGATGAAGAGAACTTGGTGAGCTTGGCTCTCCTTGGGCTTCCGAAGAGTTGGCATTCCTATGAGGACTTTCTCAATGGTTGGGAGAAACTGCCGAGATGGGAGTGAATTTGGTCGAATCTCGTGCAGGAGGAGATAAGGTGGAGTACCAGGGACAGATCTTCATCGAAGAATGAAGATGAAGAAAATTGCGCTTTGGCTGCCAAAGCAAGGAAGGCGAAGAGCAAGACGAATGCTTCTCAATCCGGTGCGAAAGGAAAGAAGTAGGACATGTCCAAGGTGAAGTGCTTTCACTGTCACCAACACGGACATTACGCCACTAATTTTCCACAAAAGAAAAAAAATAAGCAGGCTACTGGATCTGCAGCTGTAGAGGCCTTATCCTCGCAGTTTGAGCTGGATTTTTCACTGATCGCATGCTTGGTCTCAAGTATGATGGGTTCAGTGTGGTTTCTTGACAGTGGTGCGTCTTTTCATATGACCGGAGACAAAGATTTGTTTATCGATCTGGATGAGAAGGATCTTGGAGTGCACATCGAGATGGGTGATGATGGTAGATACAGTGCGACTAGTATCAAGACCATTTCCTTTGAGAGGGAATCTGGAAAACCTTTCATCTTGAAGGATGTCATGGATGTTCCAAGATTGAAGAAGAATCTGATCTCTATGGCGATGTTGGAAGACAAGGGATATGATTTTGTCTTTAGCGAGGGAAAGACTTTCCTGCGCAGTAAGACAACTGGTGAAACCTGGAGGATAGAGGTTCGAGTTAAGAACCTTTATCAGTTGCAGGTAGATGGCTGCGCAACAATGGCAGGCAAGGCAGAAGGAGTGGTGAGCCGGGATGAGGGCGAGCTATGGCACAGGATATTGGGCCATCTTCACCATGGTGCTTTGAAAATTTTGCAGCAGATTTCTACCGGGCTTCCCAAAGGTACACTTGCGAAGTCAGGTCAGTGCAAGGGATGTACTTTGGGAAAATTTGTGAAAGCCACCTTTCATGAGAAGGATAGTCACGTCATGACGATCCTTGAGAGAATTCACACAGATGTGTGTGGACCTCTCTCAGTAGCTTCGACAACAAAGCACAGGTATTATGTGACATTTGTTGATGATTTTTCTGCGTCGGATCTTCATGCGTAAGAAGAGCGAGACATTTCTCTAAGTTCTCGTGAGTGTAAAGCAATGTATATACGGGAAGAAGGCTCTTAGAGCGATAATGGTGGTGAATTCATCTCTCGCGATCTAAGGACTTTTGAAAAGACAAAAGGGAATTCGAAGAGAGCTCATAGCGCTCATAACCCAGCAGCAGTAATGGGGTCGCCGAGCAAAAAGAACGTAACGATCATGGGTGTTAGGGTGTTGTGGCCGATGATGGCATGATCAGGGCCCTTCCATACACTTGTGGGCCGAGGCCAACATTACGGTTTATGCGTAAAATCGTTGTCCTCACAGTACTTGGCATGAGTATAGCTGAGGAGGCATTTTCTTGTGAGAAGCCTGATATTTCTCATTTGAAGATTTTTGGCTCACTTGTTTACATTCATGTGACAAAGGATGCCAGGAAGAAGCTGGAGCCGACCGCAGAGGTTGGGATATTTTTGGGGTACACTGATACACCCCACAACTATCGTGTGTATTTTCCAGACAGTCGCAAGACTGTTGTGCGACGGGATATCAAATTTCATGAGGAGAAAGACATGAAGTGTTCGCTTGAGAGGGAGCCACACTTGCATGCAGATGAGGAGCTATTAGTTCCTAAGGATGAGCCTCAGGATGTGGATCAGCCACAAGAGGAGGTTCATGGAGTGTAAGAGACCACTCATGCAACGCCAACCATTATAGGGCGGAAGCGCACTACAGAAGCTGAGCGACTGGCTCAAGATGCAAAGGAGGTTGTAGGAGCACCTACATCACAGCGCAGACAGAGATAGTCACCTGACCAGTATACTGGATACATGGCTCTTATGAGAAAGTGTATCGTGACAGAGCCATCTCCTCGAGGAAGTCAGGAGGACCACATGGGTAGATGCCATGGTGGAAGAGTATGATTCGATTGCTGAAGAAAAGATGGGAGATTGTCCCAAGGTCGGAAGGGAAATCAGTGGTAGGTTTGAGATGGATCTACAAAGTGAAGCAAGTTTCTGATGAAAGCGTCGAGAAGTACAAGGTAAGATTTTTTGCCTGGGGCTTATCACAGATCGAGGGGATTGACTATGAGGAAACCTTTGTACCTGTCGCAAGATATTCTTCCATATGGAGCATCCTAGCTCTCTCAGCATAGATGGGATGGCACATTCATCAGATGGATGTGAAGATTGCGTTCCTTAATGGAGTCATTGAGGAGGAGGCGTATATAGAGCAGCATGAAGGTTTCGAGATCTTCAGCAATGAGTCGCATGTGTGCAAGCTCAAAATAGCGTTGTATGGGTTGAAACAAGCACCTCGTTCTTGGTACACACGGATAGACAGTTATTTCACCGGTCTTGGATTCACCAAGAGTGAGGCGGATCCGAACTTATACCAGATTGTGGTGGAGGGTAAGTTGCTGATCATTGTACTTTATGTAGATGATTTGATTTTGACGGGTGATGAACAGCTGATACTCTCATGCAAGGCTGATCTTGCAAAAGAGTTTGAGATGAAGGACTTGGGCCTCCTTCATTATTTCCTGGGATTGGAAATTTGGCAGCACAGTGATGGACTGTTTGTGTCTCAAGGCAAGTATGCCCAGGAGATACTGGAGAAGTTCAACATGCATGGTTGCAAGCCTGTTGACACTCCTCTCCCCGGTGGTTGAGTGAAAGAGGACGTTACATCGACACAGAGGTAGTGGACAAGCAATTAAGCATCGACAATTGGTGGGGTCGCTTATGTATCTAGTCAATATACGACCCGACATATGCTATGCTCTTAACCAAATTTTTTCACAAGTTATGCTAAGCCTACCAAGCTCTTTTGGCTGCTGGGAAGCATGTATTGAGATATCTTAGAGGCACATCAAAGATATGGATCTTGGCACAAGATGAGGATAAGCTGAGGGCCGCATGGCTTGTCTAGACCTAAGATCATATCGTAATGTGGCTAGCGGAAGATCATGTTACTTTCTTACATTCCTACGGAGGATCAGGATGCTGATATCTTGACGAAGGCGCTCACCAGGAGAAAATTTGAATACCATAGAGGTAGGATCGGGGTGGCAGATAATCCCTATCTTGTTGAGAGGGAGTGTTGAGATTGCAACAAGATGATGAGCTTAGTGAAAAGAGTCGCCTTCACTAAGTGGGCCCGCAGGCTATTTTTGGCGCAAGTCTATTTTTAGACATGTCGGTCATATTCTATGAGTTGCAGGATGCTATTTGTGGATGGTTGGTCAAGTTGGAAAAATATATGGACTTATATTTTTAGACATATTGGGCGGAATCTATTTTTAGATTGCCAGTCTAAAAATAGATATGTCGAATATTATTAGCTCTTAATAATATTTGGACTCTAAACATTATTTTATTCTCTTGGAGCACTTCAGTTAAGTGCACAGATGTGGCACAGGAGCTGACAGAAGGAATTACGCTATTCCTGAGGGTTAAGTGGAGCTATTGCATGGAGACTTTAGTTAGAACTCATGTGACAGAGTTTGGTGGAGTTGATTGAGGTAGTTGGTGGAGTTGTGTTCAGTTTAACTTAGTTAGACACAATTGAGCTAGTTGTATCTAGTCTAACTGATTGATACACTAGTGAGAGTGGTGTGAATTAATTATTAATTAATTCACTAATTATTAACTCATTAATCAACTGAAGAATACATTAGTTAACTACAATGCATGGATAGTTTCAGTGGAGACCAGTGGAGAGGTAGGTGAAATAGTAGGTTGACTATCAGTTGTGACTATAGTGTTGCATGAGTTTGCACCAAACAGTGATTGGAGATGCCAATGAGGATTGCGTGAGCAAGGCTGGACCAATTTGAGTTCATTCAGAGCCAATATTTAGTAGGTATTGCACAGTAGAGGCAGGCTAGCAAGTGGCAAAGATCGGTGCATGGATTTGCTAGATTGGGCCTGATTAGTGTGTAGCGATTGTATTGTACTGAGAGCTTGATATGATCAGCTTTGTATGAGGATTGTTACATGATCTCTATGCCATATATTATATATAGATAGTTGGGGTTTTTAGCTTCAGGCTTTCCCGTTAAAACACTGTGTTCATATGTGTGAATTTTTATGGTTTCAATGTGTGCATGCAATTGATTTAATTTCCGCAAGTAATGATTAATAGTAGAAGAGATTCTGTATTATGCATGAAGTCAAATAGTGTGTGATCAGGAGAATCTTGAATGTATAACGCATTAGTTATATAATTTCTACACTAAATATGTGAATGAAGTTTTGGAAAGATTTAATATGTAGGATTTCAAGGCAGCAATTACTCCTACAGTGATGGGGTTGAAATTGAGCAAGGAAGACAGCAAGAAGGATTTTGATCCTAGTTTGTATAAGAGCATATTTGGCAGCCTCATGTATTTGACTGCAACGAGGCTGGATACTATGCATGCTGTGAGTTTAATTTCCAGATTTATGGAAAATCCAAAAGAGACACATTGGCAAGTAGCAAAAAGAATTTTGAGGTATGTGAAAGGAACAAAGAGGTATGGTATTTTATACACCACTTCAGAAAATTCTGAATTGATTGGATATATTGACAGTGATTAGGCTGGAGGTATATATGACAGGAAAATCACCTCTGGTTATGTTTTTCATATGGGTTCAGGAGCCATTTCTTGGGCTTCTAAGAAACAACCAATTGTGGCTTCATTTACAACAGAGGCAAAGTATGTGGCAGCTACAACAGCAGCATGTCAAACAGTTTGGATGAGAATAATTTTGAGGAGTTTGTGTCATGAACAGGTAAAAGACACAACAATTTACTATGATAATAGTTCAGCAATAGCATTGTCAAAGAATTCAGTGTTTCACAAGAGAACAAAACACTTTGATGCCAAGTATCACTATATCAGAGAGCTAGTGAACAATTATGAAATTGTTCTAAAGCATTGCAAAACAGAGGATCAATTTGCTGACATTTTGACAAAACCATTGGGGTAGAAAAATTTTAATCATTTGAGGAAATGTCTAGGTATCGGAGAAAATCCAGCAGTTGAATTTAAGAGGGAGTGTTGAAATATTAACTTCAACTGCAGAGCCAAAGGACATCAACAGATTTTGTTCGAACATGCACTCAACCCATCAATTTAATTTTTGATTTAAATCTATTGCAAGTTCATATTTTTGGTTCAAGGCCATAGGCCTATCTAAGCATTGAAGAACTGGCATTTAAAATCAGCGATGCCGCCTTTTCAAACCACGCAACACCATGTTTCTTTAAACCTGCACCATGCTGCATTTAAACTCTGCAACCACCGTGCATTGAATTGATTTGGATTGGCATTGACCCCACCACTGCCAACGCAGAAAAATCTTAGCCAATAGAATTCATATCGCGTAGAAATGAGGTCCAGTCACCAAACCTCATTTCAGACCCAATAAAAGATTATCAAATCTGATTAAAATGTTTTGAGTTCCACCGTGGGGTCTATCAACAACCAATAGAAATGTAATGGCATAGTTTTTGACCCCTACGTCATCAAGGGAAATTGGTATGTGAAATTTTTTTTCAAATAGATTTAATTTTTGGTTTAAAGTCCGTGATAAAGGTTTTTAACTTAGGATTAAAATATAATGTTTTAATTTGTTTTAAATGCCGCGATGTTTGTTTCATTAAGTCCTTTTAGACTTACTGCATATACATTATATATGAATGTTAATATATATATATATATATATATATATATATATATTATAAACTTTTAAAGTTGATATATATATATATATATATATATATATATATATAATTCAGTTTGTTATATAATAAAAAATACAGCAAGAGAACATTTGTTCACTATGTGTAGTGAAGAAAAGCTTGAACTCAAAAACAAAAGAAGCTGCTGAGATATATTTTTTAAAATACACTGAGCATAAAAAAAAAAGTGTGTGATTCTGTATGAAAGAATAGAGAGAGAGTTGTTGAAATTGATAGAAGGCTGAAAAACAAAGTTTTTTTTTTGTGTGTGTATTTTGAGACAAAGAACAGATTTTCCAAAAGAGAACACTGTGTGAGTAGCAGTTGAATTTTTTTGTAAATGTCAGAAGAGTAGTTCTGTGGCATCACTGTAATATTTTTTTTTAAAAGTTTTTAATGATTTTTTTTTTTTTCCCTGCATCTCTATCCAACGTGTATTAATCTCTGTGTTGAAGTTAAAGAATTTTTATTCCTCTATTATTTGGAATACTTCAGAAATTCCAATAAAAATAATGTGTGCGCGACTGCCAAAGAGTGCTCCCGTATAATTACATTTGTTATTGTGGCCCTTTGCAGTTTCCAAAGTATGAGACCGCCACTGATTAAAGTGCTGCCAAGTTTAAAGAATGGAGAGTACATGCCCTGCTTTTGCAAAATTGAGACAAGCACGATACAGTCGGCCCATTTCAATATAATTGGTCCTGCACTGATTCATGGGAAGCATGATGAAATTTTACGGACAATTTGCTTATTAAGGGGTGATTTGTTTGTCAAACAAAATTAAAAGATTTTTAATAGGGTCAATAATAATTTTTTGTGGAATTGTAAAGGTGTAAAAGCTATCAAATTTAACAGATTAATCTGTTTTGAAATTCCAACGCTGATAAAAAGAAATGCATGACCATTTTGCAAAAATACAAATTTTTTCAAAAGGATCTTCATGAAAGACGCTCTCCACTAGTTTCGAAAGCCCTATGGCCTAGGGGTTGTATGGAGTCGGTGCAGACAAGGATGAGCCCACCGCTTGAGCCATAGTTAGTGCAATCATTTCTATTGCGCGATCAGATACCGCTTTGTAGCAATCTGACCATGGTAGGATATTCATTCTCAGATTATCCATAATGATCCCACCATTGTTTTGTAATTTTCGTTTTGCCAAGGACGTCCATCTACTTCATCAGCAAAATTTGAAGAAATAATGGGTACTGGGGACAAAGCTCGCTGTCCAATCTTCTCCAAGTTGGCTGAACTGTAGACTATCCATTGGTTCGATGATGCCAATCACATGAGCGGAGTCACACCTTGTTATTGCCCGAGTGATTTGTTCTTTAGAAGCTGTTCACTTCTCTCTAAAATCACGTTGGACCATACGAACCAATAGTGGTAATAATGAAGTTACAATAGTATTGGCAAGTGATTTATGCAGAGGAATGTTAAGGATGGGCTTTGTGTAGTTATTGGAATCTAAAATATTCAATAGGAACTGCATAAATATTTCAGAGTTTTTGGTGATACTACCAAAATCATGAATTTTGTTACAATGCATAAATGTGCAGCCTTGTGCAGTTTCTAATAAGCTAGATCCCATTCTTATTCCAAACCCTTTTCAAATTCGAATTTTTTTTTGGATGGGATCTTGTTTATTTTCTATGGATGCAATTTGTTGTAGATTGTCCTTGATGTTTTTCTCATGGACTTTATCTTTGACATTTCTCTTACCTATCTCTGTAGCCCCATTTCTTTTGTTTTTTTAGTGTTGTTCTTTCTTCTATATATTTGAAATTTCTTCTTTTCTTTGGTGTCGTTGATGATGCCTATGCTTCAATTTGATCTACCATTCTTATGAAATTCTTGTTATAATCTTCAATTCTTTTTTCACATTATTATAATATTCAAATATTCTTGAAATTATTATGTTATATTCTTCATTTTTTTGAAATACTGCGAACAATTTATCACGTTGGTTCAATAAAATTTTCCATGCTGATAGGAAAACCAACCCATATACTAGTGCAATATTCATTTTTATTATTTTGCTAAAAATTCCCAAAAATTGTTATAGTGTAATTTTTGTCGAAATGTTGTAATCCTACGGGATTTTGTACAGTTAGGTTAGGTTGTTAGGAAGTTATTCAATTATTCATAACTAATTTTTGAAGTATAAATGTAATCTAGAATTCAATGAATTAAAGACATAGATTACATATTTTTAATTCAACAGTGGTATCAGAGTGAGTCGTGTGGCAGTGACACATATCCAACTTTGCTGCAAGACGACTCTTGGTGAACCGTTGTGTGATGCGTGTGATCTGCGGTGTTTGGAGGTTGGTGCGTGAAGACCCCCGATAATCTGTGTGATTCCCACCCATGCTGTGGAGGAACCTGAACCCTGTCATGCTCGTGTGCTTGCTGTGGGAATCCGACTGCCAACCCTGCTAGTGGGATTTTCTTGGTGAAGTCCGACTGCGTTGAATCTCTGTCAACAAGATTTTCTTGGTGATGTTCGTTTCCAATGTTGAATCCTTGCCTGGTTGAGCAAACAAAGACCTGTATTTTTGTTTGCCGAGTGCAGAGGTAAAACCAACCAATTGGAGGCCGGTGTGGTTTTGGTGGACCAGCAGCTGGAGGCAAACTCTGTCAACGACGTTTGTTTGTTTTTTGGTGGAACAATGTAACCTCCAGTGGGAGAGTTGAACCGAGGAATGGTTGCGATTGAACCAGTAAGTTGAAAATAATTTTTTGAATAAATTTGTGGTCGAAACCACATATATATATATATATATATATATATATATTTTTAAATTTGATGCAAGTTACAAATTTGAGTTTTTTTTAAAAGAAATGAGTGTCAGGAGGTGGTTAAAAACAAATTTTTATTTAAAGGAATTTTTTGGCAATGATTTAGAACAATTTTTTAAAGATTTCCATAATAAAAATGAACTCCTTGGTGTCCTTAATTGGGGTTTTTCTTTCCGGAAAGGAAAATTACTAGGAGTGGTTTAGGAAGTTAAAAATACTCTTAACTTTAATGATTTATGGGATGGAGTCTGTGAAGGAGAAGGAGAGAAAGCACTGGAGCAATCCGATGAGAGGAAACAACTAGCAATTTGACAAAGTAAGGATAAAAAAGTCTGTGCCTTAATCTACACTTCAGTCTCAGAAGAGGTAAGTAGATACGTTACTCAGAGTAAAACAACTTATAATGCCATAAAAAACTAAAAGAGCTTTATGATTCACATTCTGAATTGGAGATAATTCAGTTATTGTTGAAGTTATTTAATATGGAAATGAGCGATAATGATACTCTAAAACTTGCCTCTGAAAATAAAGTCATCAATCATGAAATTGAATCTACTAGAGTTAAAGTTGATTTGGCGCTTACTACTTTTATAAAATCTCTTTAACCTAGTTATTCACACTACTTGGAATCTCTCCAAGCTAGTGGGCAATTAAAAGATTTAGATTTTGACTAATTAGTAGGGAAAATTGCAGAAAGAGAGAAGGCTTTTGGCAAGAAAGAAGCATCACATAGTTATACTATCGAAACCCTATGTCTTGCTCAAAAAGACCAAAAACCTCAAGGAAATCTTTCAGAAATACTAAGGGTAATAGAGGTCGAGGTAGGAAGAATTATAAAGGCAGGGGGGGCTAGAAATGTTTAGGGAGATAGACAACATAATGAAAAACAAAGAAAATTTTCTGATAAACCAACTGTAAAATGTTTTATATGTGGTAAAATTGGACATACTGCTGAAAATTGTAGAATTCCCTGGGAGAAAATTAAGGAAAAAGGAGAAAAATTGCTTGAAAATAAAGATCATATAATTCTAGACAGATGACAGTCTTCTAAGAATGCACATTATGTTGTCTCTCATTGTAATTTCCACATGGAAGATATTTTTAGTACTTTTTTTCTTCATGGTATGACAGTTGGGTTATAGACACAGGCGCCACGTGTCATATGACATTTCGAAGAGATTTGTTTGATCAATTCAGTGATAATATTGACGGAGTAGTGTATTTTACTGATAAGTCCCAAATCAAACCATCAGGGATTGGTTCAATTCAATTAAAAATTCCTAGACTTTCAAATTAGATTTTGAATAATGTTCTTTACATTCCGCAGTTCCAAAGAAATTTGTTATCCCTTATACAAATAGGACAACAGGGACATTCCATTCACATATTTTATGGTAAATTAGAAATCAAAAGAGAAACTGACAATAAAACTTTAATGACTGGTGTGGAAAAAGATAAATTATTAAAGTTGCATGGTATGTCATCTGTTGCATTGAACACAACTTATTTGGTTCAACAAAATGGTACTCTGTCCTCTTCTTTATTATGGCATGCACGCTTCAGTCATGTTAATTATGAAAGTATTCGAATTATGAAACAACAGGGGATTAAGGGACTTCCAACAGTTCCCAGAAAGTTGACCCCATGTAATGCTTGTATATTGGGTAAGCATAAAAAACAACTTTTCAGAATTGTATGTCTAGAGCTACAAGAAAATGAAGCCTCATACACTCTGATCTATGTGGTCCAATTCTTGTACCAACTGCGAATGGAAATAAATACATACTCACTTTTATTGATGATTATTCGAGGATTTGCTGGGTTTATCTGCTTAAAGAAAAATCACAAGTTTTTGATGTGTTTAAGAAATTTCATCTCTTGATAACAAATGAAGCACAACTTACTAATGGTACTATAAGGATTGATAATGAAGGAGAATATACTTCACATGCTTTTAAAGCATATTTTCAAGAGAATGGCATCAAACACTAGACCAAAATACCGTATAATCCACAACAAAACGGTGTTGCTGAACGAATGAAAATAACATTGCTTAATATGGTAAGGTCAATGATGTTCTTTAAGAATGTAAAATTGATGTTTTGGGGAGAAGCCGTGGTATTTGAAACATAAATTAGAAATCAGTGCCCTTCCTCTGTCATTAACAACATAACTCCATATGAAATGTGGTATAGTCGTCTTCCTACTGTTAAACATTTCTGAATTTTCGGTTCTCAATATTATGCTTTGATTCCTAAGCATCATAGGAATAAGCTGAGTGAACAAAGCAGAAAATGTATATTTTTAGGGTATTCCATGGCTTCTAAGGCATACCGATTATATGATGAAGAGAACAAAAAGTTTATTTTGTCAAGAGATGTAATTTTTCTTGAAACTGATATAGATTCCCTCACATTTGATAGACAACTTAATCAGATAGAAATTTTTGTGCCTCAAAAGTTCTATTATGAATAAGATAATATAATTCCCCATTATTAAGGGGGGTTTCTTATATTAGATCAATATGTGGAGTTTCCTTCTCTGAATGATGAGAAATTGGTTGATGATGATAATTCCGTTGCTACTAATGAGGAATTGGTTGACGCAAGTGTTTCTATAGAAACAATGACAGAAATGGAAAGAACTGAGCCAAATGAAGAAGATGAGAAACTTATCCAACTTCCTCAACAACTTCCTACACAACCGTTGCGAAGGTAAACTCGTATTCGAACATTTCCAAAGAAATATGATGAGTTTAAGGCTGGAAGTTCCTCAGGTAACTGACGCAGGGCATAGCCTGCATTTCCAGGATCTTCAATTATAACACATATCAAAATTTGCTGCTTGGCAATCTACCCAAATCAAAATTCCAATCCCTGGCATTTTCAAAAACTTTCCTTCTCAACCATTCCATAGATATCAAATTGTCAAACAACTCACTATACAATACATTATTCCACAATCCATATTCCATATCTCTTCTTACAATGGTGTGAAACCATACTTTAACAATCACCTTTTCATGGGACATAAACCCAAATTTCAATAGCTGTAATTTCACAAATTCATTATTTGCATGCGGAAGCTTTTCCAATCATTTAACACCATCTCTGCATCCATTTACCAGATATTCTACATACGCTTTCAAGATCAGATTTAAAGATCAATCCAACAAATGCACTCAGACATTGTTTATACACAATCATTAAACATGCAAATACTCACCTTCACCGCCTTGCGCTCTCAACAGTGAATCTGGTTCACCAATCATAGATGTGGCGCTGGCTTCACTTTCCTGTATCAAACCATTTTGAATTCCTTTTTCTACGCCTTCATGAGATTATACAATCCTCTTTTTGGACTTCCAACTTAGCATTAACACAGTTAATACATCAATCGACTTTCACTAATCTTCTGAATCAACTTCAACATATTAAAATTAACTCCGCAATACTTTGTAAATTCAATCAATTCCAGCAAACAACGTTTTCACAATTCATCCTTTTTCATATCGATTTCAGGCTTGGTTTGAAATCGAATGTCAACAATTCACTGCTTACCTTCAGAATGCGCCTCCTCCAGATATTTATTTTCAAACACTGTTAACGTTTCTGTGCTAAGGTTTTTAACTTACCAATCGAATTCTTGCATTAATCTCCAGACTACGCTTTCAGATTTGGGAATTCACCGGCAATCAAACTTCTCGATTCCACAGCACGCTGAAATTGAATAAATCGACTGGCTTTTAAAACCTTTGACTCCTTATCCACGTTTCTCTGCAATTGGATGTCTTCAAACTATCTGGCAATCTCTGCGTTTTCTTCAGAAGCTAAAGTTCCATATCAATTACAACATGCATTGTTACGAATCATTACAATTCGTGTGCGCCCAGCTTAGAACAGATTATGATTGCAACTATCGAACTCAGGTTTTTTTTATATATCCGTCCAATTAAACTACGCATCTCATGCTCAATTCGATTCATACCCATTCACTGTTGAATATATGTTATCATCAAATTCTACGCTCTTCAATGTGCTTTTTATATATGATATAATAAAACTGAGTTTTGCGTTCTTCAATGTGCTTTGTATAGGATCTAGATACAACTTCTGCGTTGGATTTAAACAACAAACTCTGCATTGCATTTAAACAATGCCCTTTCACACATGCTATTCACACAGTATTCAGAGAATTCACTTTTACGCAGAGATTGTAAGTTCATTGCGTGCTGGACATTTTCATTTAATAATAAAACAATTACTTCAATTCTGTCCTTTCAGCAAACAGAGTGTAATCTTTGATTCATTCATTTCTTACCACTGAACTTGAAGTTTGTGAAAACAACGCTCCATCATTCAAATCATCATATGCTTTCATACCTTTGAATATACACGTTTCAACACAAAGGGTTATCGATTTCCACAATCGATGTCAGCAAGTCTCTTACTGCAAATTTATCATTCCACTTCTTGATTATGAATTTCAATCATTCATAAAAACTCTGCTAAGGCGCATGTTTTAATTCTTAATCACAAATTTAACATTCTCAAACCACAACCAGCATTCGAAAGCTCACTTAGGCAGAATTTAACCATAAATAAGCCAGTCCATTAAAGCGCATAACTCAAAATCACACTTTCATAAAAATTAACATACTTACAAACTGATATTCTTGGCCAAATATTCAACGTTCTTGGCCCTTACAAATTGCCAGAGGCTTACAGCCTTGGCTGTTCACAACCAGCTCTCTACCACACTCTCACCCTCTCCAACTATCTCCATATCTTTTTCTCTCAATACCCCTTCCTATTTATACAATTTTAAAAGTAATCTAATTTAATGCTTTATCCCTTCAATTCCTCAACAAACCCCTAAATCTCTCAACATCCCTAAAAGATAGATTCTCATCCCTAAAACTTAGAAACTAATTCCAACTTAGGCTCCCTCATTAATTCTAAATAATCTAGAAACTAATTTCTCTCACATATACAATTTCTCACAAATAATTAATTAATCACTCAAAATAATATTAATATTTACATGAAGATTTAATATTTCTTCAAAACATGAAACCCCCTAGCTTAGGTAAAATACAATGTGTTTTTCGGAGATGATGCTCCTGCATCAGTAACTATTCTCACTGTGATTTTTTTTTTTTTTGTGTGGATTGTGAACCTACTTTCTTTGAAGAAGCTGCTAGTTATGAACAGTGGAAAGATGCAATGGAAAAGGGATATGATGCTCTCATAAAAAATGGCACATGGAGGTTGGTGGATCCTCCTAATGGCATCAAACCTATTGGTTGCAAATGGATTTATAAAACTAAGTTTAAAGCTGATGGTTCGCTAGACAAACACAAAGAAAGAATTGTAGCGAAGGGATATGCAGAGAAAGAGGGTATCGACTATATAGATAATTTTTCTCCTACAACTAAATTAGGTACTATTAGATCTTTGTTTTCTATTACAGCTCAGAAAGAATGGAAAATTCATCATATGGATGTCAAAACTGCCTTTTTAAATGGAGATTTGAAAGAAGATGTTTACATGTTTTAGCCAAAAGGTTTTTCCGTTAAATGGAAGGAACAAAAGGTTTGAAAACTAATGAAGTATTTATATGACTTGAAACAAGGGCCACGAGCATGGTATAAGAAGCTAACTGAACACCTTCTTAAATTAAACTATAAAATTTTTGATCTAGATGATGCAACTCTTTTCGTTAAGAAAGTTGGAAGATCAATTTATATCTAGTTGTATATATTGATGATTTGATGATCACGGAAAACAATGAGGAATATATATCATATATAAACAAGGAATTGAAAAAGTTTTTTGATATGACAGATTTAGGTTTAATTCATTATTATCTTGGTATTGAAGTTGATAAAAAACCACAACAGATTTTCATCTCTCAGAAGAAATATGTTGATAAGTTATTGAACATATATAGTATGACAGAATGTGATCATGTTGCTACTCTAGTGGAGCAAAATTTGAAACTCACTTCCGAAGAAGGAAAGTCGTTTGGAGATCCAACGAAGTACAGACAACTTGTTGGAAGTTTTATTTATTTGTCTATTACTCGTCCTAATATAACCTTTGCTGTCGGAATAATTTTCAGGTTTATGCATCATCCTTTTGAGGGTCATTGGGTAGCAACAAAAAGAGTTTTGAAATATTTAAAAGGAACTCAAACTTTCGGCATCAAATATTCTAAAGTTTTAGAATTCCATCTTGCTGGTTATTCAGATTCATATTTTGATGGAGATAAATAAAATGGAGTCTCGACTTCTGGATATTCGATGAATCTTGGATCAACAACCATCAGTTAGAGAGTGTGCAAGCAATCTGTTACCGCTAATTTTACCACCGAAGCCGAATATGTTGCAGCAGCTCAAGCCACTAATGAAATCATTTGGCTTCAAAAAATACTCGAAGATTTGCAGGAGAAACAAAAAGCTTCAACTCCTCTATTTGTCGACAACTCTTTTGCAATTTAGTTTGCCAAGAATCCAAAGTTTCATGATCGAACCAAACATATCAACACCAAATATCATTTGATTCGACATCACGTAGATGCCAAAACAATTCATCTGACACATTGTCCAACTTCTAACCAACTTGCAGATATTTTTACCAAAGCACTAGGGCATGAAAAGTTCGAATAATTTAGATCCTTACTTGGTATGTCAGATGTCACTTCAAATTAAGGGGGGAAATGTTGTAATCCTATGGGATTCTGTATAGTTAGGTTAGGTAGTTAGGAAGTTATTTAGCTAGTCATAACTAATATCTGAAGTATAAATGTAATCCAAAATTCAATGAATTGAAGGTAGAGATCACATCTTTTTAATTCAATAGGAAATGCTAATAAAATGCAACATATAGCCACAAAAATTGCAGACAATGTGCAAGAAACTCAATTTTATTTTATTTAATAATGATTTTCGGAAAGATATTACATCAAAAACCTGCAAGATATATTGGGTTTCTAGTTCTCGAACTTCTACAATTTGATCTCTAAAACTCAGTCCACCAACTCGACCCTTATTATATATAATAATTTGGCCCTTTGAAGCACAAATAATGATTTTCAAAACAATATCTGGCTAGGGTGTGGCTTTTAACACCGAAACCAACTTCCACTAGCTAGGGTGTGGATTTCAACACCGAAACCAATTGCCACTAGCTAGGGTGTGGATTTCAACAACGAAACCAACCACCACTAGCTAGGATGTGTATTTCAACACCAAAACTAAGAAATATGAGGGTTTCTCTGTCCCACCTTAAGCCACAAGAGTTATCGATATTATAAACCAAATATCAATACTCATTCATGCCCCTAAATAAATGCTCCTTCCCCTTTTTATAGTTTTTCTCCTCCAAATTCCATGGAGGAATACCATGGGTCAATGTCACCTTTATAATAATAAAGTGACTTTATATGCTATATTTCTTAATTAAATAAAAAATCACTTATAATTCCCTTTTTAATTTAATTACTCAAGATCGCCTTCAAGATGATATTAAATAATTAAATTAATTTTCTCTCTCTAGAGAAGGAACATTACGAAAAACCATATTGTCACCCTCATGTTGAAGTTGTTATAAGTAATCATATATCTAAGCCTTTATGATCTTTTTGTCCAAAATATCCTAGTTTATGAGTTATGACTTCTTTGGATTTGAGGTTTAGAATTCCCAATTTTCTCAATACTTTTCTTGGTTAGGAGTTGCAATTTAGAAGTTGTCCTAAGTGACCCATAATTGGAGGATCCTGAATGATGGTTATGAATATTAGGTACACTTTTAATATGCTGCTACTAATAATAAAACAAAGATATCTTGAATATTAGGTACACTTTTAATACACTGCTACTAATAATAAAACAAAGATCTCTCTTCTCTCTTGTCCCAAATGCAATTGTTTTTTTATTATTGATTTCATTTTGTACTTGGATTTATGAATTAAATTGCATATTAAGATAGTTATTTTAGAACTTGGTATCTTTGTAACCAATTTCATTGAGAAAGGTTGTCATTTCTTTTCGTTATGGTTTTTATAATTTGGATTGAACTAGTAACTATTAGAAGAATTATATATTACAGAGCAATGGAACAAATAAAATATATGCGGAAACACAAACACATGAAACACATAAAAAACTAGAGAGACATAGATATACGTGGTTCACCCAGTTTGGGCTACGTCCACCCCGAACAACCAGTCCTTCCTTTCTATTATCTAGTAAAATAAAGAGACACAACCTACAACAGATCCACTATAATATCCTCTGTTCTCTCTCACAATATCCCTATCTGTTTCTCGCTTTGAGAATACACATACAATGCATAGCCACAATATAATACCCTCATACAAAGCGAGGGGTTTCCTTCTAGAGAAAAAAACCCTAAACTAAACATAACTTCTACCGTCAGATCATCCGCCTAATGAATGACATAGATTGACTAGAAATTACTATACTTTTACAAGGAAATTTTACATCTATTTTTAGCTTCGAGGGCATTGCCCCCGAAACCCCCCGCCAGGGGGGGGGCTCCATAAAGTCGCAGCCATCCCCCCGGGGCTCCCCAAGCAGTGTTTAATTATGGGTGGTGTTGCCGCCCCATTAAGGTATAGGGGTCCAACATTGTGATACAAAATAAACAAGATAATCAGGCTCCACACCCAACAGTAACAATAAAGTGGGAACAATTTACAAGACCCCTCTTAAGGTAACCACCATAACATAGTACTTGATTTATTTAACCAATATTTAAGTTTTGTAATTAGTGAAAGTTTGATTTTGGGAAAAGTAGTTTGTTATTCTTTGCATTGCTCTATAATAGTTTGACCCTAACTATTAGGATGTTTTTATCTCCAATAGAATTGATGACACTACTAAAGATTGAACCCATATTTCTTCTCATTAGGGTTTTCCTTTGTTATTCCTATGGATTCCGTTAGGGTGTTTGGTAGTCATTGTTGTTTATGCCATATTTTATTTCTTGTTGATGAGTTTTCAAGTAAAGTTTTATCCTTTTTGTGAAATTTCTTGCTTTGTGTTGAGTTTGTATGTGTATTCTCTTGAAAATAGTAGCATGCACATGGACCCTTTTTCAAAAAAATAGCATATATACACAATTTTTTTCAAGAAAAAGTGCATGCCATGCACTTTGTGCATTGCATGGTAGCATGGACATCTTGAAGCATTGAATTTTGCAATTCTTCTAGTTTTCCTTTCATTTTGAGTTTGGTTGTCTAGTTATCTTAAGAAGCGAATATGTGGAGTTAATGGGGTTTTGTTTGTTTTTGTGGTTCATTAAGTGTGTTTGGGTTCATTTATAAGAAGAAGGAAATAATAAAATTTTGTTTTCTTCTTTTGCTTCTTTTGAATTTATAGTAGTAATTTTGTTGATTGCATTTTCCTTAAAAGTTGAATTGCGTATTGGAAATTTTAAAAAGGAAAAAATAATAAGTAATATTTGTGTTATTTGGAATTCAAATTTTGGAAAAATTTTCTCATGTTGAACTACTTGATAAAAACCTTGTTGAACCTTTAGTTAAACTGAGAGGGGAGGGGGGGGGTGGGGTGGGGTGGGGTGAATCAATTTAACACATTCATGAACTTTTAAAACTTTTCATTAAACTTATTTACACCTTCATTTCATATCCAACTTAATAGGTGAGTAATTTTAGAATGTGAGCAGCAAGAATTAATATAAAATAACAGTAGACTTAATATGAGAGCAGCAGGTATTAAGAAGATGATATAAATCAGATCAACACATAAATATCATGCACAGAGACACCAGATATAAGTGGAAACCCATAAAGGGAGAAAAACACATCTTATTATTGTTGTGATGCAAAGGCAAGCTCCAACTCCCTCTCACCACTGTTTTTCTGCAGGCACCAACCTACAGGAGGATCCAACCTCAATTCTGCAAGCTACAACTTGCAAGGAAGCACCAACTCCCTTCAATTTTTTGCAGGCACCAACCTATAGGAGGCTCCAACCTCAGTCAGCTACAACTGACATCTATCAAGCTGCAACTTGATAGGGAAGCTCCAACTTCCTCAATTTATCGAACTGAATGTTTGCTGATTTACCTCAGATATCAACTCTGTTCTGTAGCATCTCTTTCTGCTCTTCTTTTCTTAATATTCTCTTCCTCACTCTTCTATACTCTGTATTCTCTATATTTGCTCACTCTAACCTCTTTTTTCATATCAAGATGATATTATTTATAAGGATTTTCTTGTGACTGTTAGCATTCCTCAACGAATTTGGAATGGACAGCCATGCCTCTTCACTTTCTGCCTTTTCATTTCTTTCACTCGCTCATTCAAAAAATATAACAACATGCATTAATTTCAATATTACAGTGGGAGCTTTGTTTTTCCTCCGGAGACTTGCCAATGCATCACAACAATATAAATCAATTAAAAATATTTACATTCAAATTACAATGAGAACTCCAGCTCAACTCATTTAGTCTTTTGGCTCGCTGCACATTTATCTTTTCTTTGACTGTGTCTGTCTTTTCTGTGACTGTGTTTTATCTCTTTTCAGCTCTGTTTTCTTTTCTGTCCTCTGCTGTGGTGTAAATGCTGCACACATGTAACTGTGCTTTGTATATCAGTGCATTTTGTATATATGTGTAACTGCTAACTTTAAATCTGGGCACATTCCAACGCTTTTCATACAGTAAGTGTATTTTTGATGTGGAAAGTTCCGCAAGTGGAACATACATACATCGTAATTATTAATAATCTCCCTCCACCTTAAGGCGAGGCCTGTGGGTCCATAGTCCACACGGCACATTTTAATACAATCGACATCGTTATATAAAGTTTTAACAAACAAACTGCCACTTCAATGAAGAATCATATTAATACTTAACCAATGCCCTTTCGGGCCCACTTGCCACACTTTCCGATGCGATATATTTCTCCTCCTAGCGATTTCCGATTGCGATTGATCGCAATTCCAAGCTGCCTTGCTCCAATGCGATTGATCACTATTCACTATTATTTGCCAATGTGATTGGAACTCAAATACTTGTTAATCATAGTTTATAAGCCCATCGGGTCTGGGCTTCAATCACAATCGCAAGTCTTTTAATGTATTGCTCCGATGCTCTGCTTTTGTTCTATGCGATTGACGCCTTTGCAATTGATCGCAATCGCATCCTTCAATGGTATGTTCCAACGCATATCAATTATGTTTTATAAACCCATTGGGTCCGGGCTTCCAATCGCAATCGCAACTCTTTGTTGCATGTTCCGATATTCCTCCTTTTTCCGATGCGATCAGTCACTGTTCACCGGAACTCAAGGTATATATAAATTGTAGTTTATATACCCATCGGGTCCGGACTTCCAATCGCAACCGCAACTCTTTGTTGCATGTTTCGATATTCCTCCTTTTTTCGATGCGATCAGTCACTGTTCACCGGAACTCAAGGTATATATAAATTGTAGTTTATATACCCATCGGGTCCGGACTCCAATCGCAATCGTAACTCTTTGTTGCATGTTCCGCTGCTCTTATCTTCTCCGATGTGATTGGGTGAGGGTCCCACCATATAAGGCTTTGAAACCTTTGGCTCTTTGTCCATTAAAGCGTTCCATTACAAATATATATATATATATATATATGCTTTGGAACTTTAGTCGTTTAATCTTGCGCAATATATGTAAATACGCTGCATATATACTCCAGCGTGGGTAACAATTCCAGGAATGAGATTTATATCTATAATTTTCTGCTTGGGTTATACGATTCCCGGAATTGTGTTTATGTTATATGTGACGCCCGGCTGGGTAATGATTCTTGGAATAAGGTTTGTATATATATATACTTGCCGCTTGGGTTTAAGATTCTTGGAATATTTTTTATGTATATATACTTTGCCACTTGGGTTAAGCGATTCCCGAAACTATATATATGTATCCTTCCGCCTGGGTTACGGTTCCCGGAATTCATGTTTAGAGTTTCTACCAGCTGGTTAGTGATTCTCAGAATAACGGCTCTGCCTCTGCCTCTGCCTTCGCTACTTCTGTCGCTCGACCTATGCTTATATTTCTGTGATAACGGTTCTGCCTCTGCCTCTGCCTCTGATAACGGCTCTGCCTCTATATTCGCTACCTCTGCCTCTGCCTCTGTCTCTGTCTTTGCTGCCTCCATTTCCATCAATGACAATATTTCCAACAAACCTAGTTTCATTGAAGAATTCATGTGAATTGAAAACTTTGCCAATGTTCTTATATCTCTAATTTCTTAAGTGTCTTTGAACATCATTAGTTTCACCTCCATTTTCATTAGTAATCAAGAACGAATAAAATGAATGATTAATCTTAAAATCAACTAGATTTTTTCTTTTAATAAAGAACATGTATTCTAGCTATTGGAGCATTAATGTAGGATTAGAGAGTAAAATCTTCATGGCTACAAAAGACATCTAGGAGAAAATTAAAGAGATAAAATAAATCAGTAGAGAGTAATATTTGTCGAGAAAGCACTTCTAACATGGGTTTCAAGCCAATTCAAGCACTTAGATTATCCCATGACACTTGGATTGGTGGGTAAGTGTCTATAGGATTTTTATTTAAAGTGGTAAGTCCGTGGGATGACACCACTTATTATAGACATTTAGGTAGTGGAATCAATGTTATGTTACCTACCCATATGAAGAAGCTTGACTGATGACTATGACTATCCCCTTCCACCCCACCCCCACCCCCACAAACTATCAATCATGAAGTGATATCCTTAATTTATTTCCCTAGGAGCCTTTTCTAGGGTGACTACAAGTGGGTGGTTCTCTCCATACTTGAGACAAATGCATAACATCTATCTTGGCTTCATTAGAGGGTGTCCATCTTCATAAATATACTTCCATATTGGGTGATTTTTGTATGAAGGTTACCATAAGTATCTCCCACACCTTCATTAGCTAGTCTTGGGCCCAATAATCCCAAGTTAAATTGTAGAAGGCTCTCTTTGTCTCTACACCAATTTATATCTAGGTACTCATCACCCTAGACTAATCCCTATGAGAGAGGTTTTGGTTTTTGATTCACAATTCATGACTTTTAAAGTAGAATGCTTCTTGATTTCTTATTAGATGGCCTTGTGTTGTTTTTTCCTTATCACTTTTAAGTTTTTGATTCAAAGTGGTGCAATGAAAACTATATTGGTTTAGAAAGACTTGATGTAACTCTCCTAAGAGTGTGAAGCCACCTCCTTAAAGGAAAAGGATATATCAACTTGTCTTCTCCTCATATTAGTTAGTTGAAGAGACACACACTACATTGGATAGTCCTGCAAGGAAAAAAATAGTGCAAGAAGACCATAGTTCTTAAGAGCTTCTAGCTGAAGGGTACCTAATGGACTTGGATGATCATGTGCCTATACCAAGAAGAGATCCATCCCCTTCATAGGATGATCTTAGTCTTATCAAGATATAATATCTTACCAATTCAAATCTAGAGAATTAAAATTCACTCTCACTGATTATCCAAGCCATGTGTTTTGCATGCTTGCAACTTTGATATTTGAAATTATATTGGACACATAAATCCTTTACACCAATGTTCCATTATGAACAATTCCTATGATACGTAAGGATCTAAAGGTACCAATACCCCCACATCTGGTATTTTTAATTAAGGAATCGATCCTACAAATTTAAGTATCCCTAATGCAAGTTTTCTCCCATCCATTTTTAGAATTTCAAGAGGAGGCACCTTGGTTCCCATAATAACTCCAAACAACGATATTATAACTTTTCCATTTACTCGTTTCAATGGTGGAAATTTCTCCTTTGGTATGCCATCTATTGGAATTCCCCATGTTGTTGATAGTGCACCTTATATCTTTCCTAATTAAAATTGTTAGTGGGGACTTCATCTACCCCCTTTCCTACTTTTCCTTTTGGAGGGGGTCACATCCCTATGTTTATTACATACTTGGGAAGTAGATCTAATCTGACTTCCAACATACCTACAAAAGCAAACATTTACGAAAAATGAGAAATATAATGTATGAAGAATTCCCTCCATATATTCAGGTCTTGATAGGCTTCCCTAAAAATATTGGTTTCCAAATAAAATCTCTATTTATGTCTTGTAGTGGTTACTGTTGGGTCTCAATCTAGTCTCCTAAATTGAGCTCATTTATCTGTCAACCAGGATTTGTAAACTGCTGAAGTGAAGTGTACCATATGTACCTAGGTGCTTGTTTCCTAGTGCGTTGTGTGTAGTGTGTTGTGATGTTTTTTGTCTTTTATGTTGATTTATGATGTTTTTGGTCTTTTGGTGTTTTATGTTTACAATGAAACTGCCTAGAAAACTTAATGAAAAGAAGTTGGTGGTCAAAACAGAGTTAAATCTAATGTGTGGAATGGCAAATGCAATTGGAAATACTGAAGCAGAATCTGAACTATGACTAAATAAAAGAAAAAGCTTGATAATGACTTTTTAGACAAATGACACAAACTAATCTTGAGAAATGATCACTAAATATGCAAATTCTCTACATAGACAATGAACTAACTTACAATGATGCAATACTCTATCCTAAGCTTCTTCTATTCTATGACTAATTCCTAGTTCTATTCTGCAATTCAATGGAATATCACAGAACCTTTACTCAAAGAGTTATTGGTTTCTTTTTCAAAGTAGTTCTTTTGAGGAAGAGATCTGTTTATAAAATGATGAGGAGATTGCAGAGAGATTTCAGACCTTATAGTGATGTTGTCTTCTGTTCCTATGGCTATGGATCAGTTGTAGTTTTTAGAACAAGAAGATGTTTGTGAATAATGAAGGCTGTCTTGTTAATCCTAACAACTAGAGTAATCTATTATGCAATGGATGACAATTTGAATATGAGATGCAAGTGCAATGAGTTAATCTAAGAATGAACCTAAGATGCTACTAAACTAGAACAATGCTTGAACTATAAGTCATCATCAAACTTGAAATGAAGTAACTGATCATGAATTAAATGCAATGAAACTCCGGAGTATTATAACTATACTAACATGCATTATTCTATGAAGTTACACAATCTGTTTGTTCATCGTTAGTGATATTTTGGAAGAGTTCCTTCTTTTGGAAGGGGTAGAACAATTCTGACTGTGTAATTGTATGCAATTGAAAGCAAATGAACTGAAAGCAAATGAAAAACTAAGTTATCACATCCATACCCTACTCGTCATTATGATGTCTTGGGCAAGCGTTTAAGAGCAAGGACAGGGATGATACTTAGTACAAACACACAACTAAATCATTCATTATCACAGTCATGTCTTGAACTTCTTAAGGATGTCTTGGAAGAGTTTCTTCTTGTGGAAGAGTGATTAGAACAAGTGTAACTTATGACAGTGAATAGCAAAACTACAACTAATTCCTACAGTACTATAGCTATTCATCATTCATCATTATAATCTATTGGAAGAGTGTCTTCTTGTGAAAGAGCTGGAATGAATATAATTATAGTAGCTAGTTAAAACAACTACAAATTCAACTCCTATTTCTACAATACTATAGTTATTCAACATTCATCATTATGGTCTTTTGGAAGAGTATCTTCTGGTGGAAGAGTTAGAATGAGAACGACTACAGTAGCTAACAAAAACAAGTATTAATTCAAAGGCAAAGTGTAAAGGCAGCTAGAAAAACTTATCTAATTAACGCAAAATAAATCCGTGCAAGAGGCAGGGGCCCTCTATCACTTGACGGCATTCAACTCCAAACTAAATCACGCCTTCAAAATAACTGTGTCTGCTCCATTAACGATGCAATAGTTTGAACATAACACTCTGCGTTTTCAGGAATGTATCACAGAGTTCCAACAAAATCTAGCAGCAATCTAACATAAAATCTCCCCCTTTAAGCTCTCGGTCTACTCAAGAGTTTATAAAGCAAATGCTCGTAACAATAATTACAACAATTTAGGAATAATGTCTTTCCTTATCCAAATCATGTTAGGACTCTTTGAAGTGGCTGCGTGAAGAAGAAAAGACATCTGGACTGAGACAGTCCTAATAGGAGTCTTCCTTCATAAATGTGTTCCCCACGTTCAAAACCATACCCAGAATTCATTTCTTCCTCCATGATGAGCAACAAACCATGTAGACAAGACGTGGATCATGCCCATATGCGGTTTTTCTCAAGAGGCCACCTGGAACATACTCAAACATGAAGGCAGTTGCAGAATCGCCGGTTAGCTACGGAATGTCTGCATTCTGCAGCTAGTTCCGGTCAAAATGCTTAACAATGGAAAAAATCACAAAATTCAACAAGTGAGTCATGTAAATCATTCTAGAAGTAATTTTAACTATATTTATTGATCAATTGGGTTTAAGATAGAAATGGACAAGGGAAAATGAGGTAAAATGAGGTGAAGGAAAGCACAGTTTTGAGGCTCAACATACCCCCACTGCTGTCTCTTTGCATGTCCTCATGCAAATTATCCTATGAATTCAGAGGCTTCTGCAAGGACATATAATCCCCTTCTTCTCCTTTGTCCGGAAGCTAGAGGTCTTCTGGTTTTCCTGATAACAAGTTTGAACCTGAGGTTGGTGAGTGCCCTGATTAGCTTTTTGTTCCTTGTCTTCAACTTCTTATTGGTCCTCTCCACTTTGTCTATATGCAGGGATAAGGTTGAGTTCATATCAGTTTTGAGCTTGATTTGATCTTTGAGAATTTCATTCTCATTTTTGATGTGTCTATTTAGTAATTCCAACTCATACCTATCCCTTCTTAATATATCTATTTTAGACAGTGGAGGACTGGGGGTTCTCTCTCTGCTTTCTGAAGCTGTCCTCTCTAAAGTTTCCACATAGTCATAAATTTCCTGTTGAGCAGGATCAATTTCAGGGGTTCCTTCATAAAAATCCTCTTCATCATCCTCTTCAATGGGTGTTTCTTCATCTTCTATGTTGATTACCCCTGTTTGTTTGATTGGTGTTTTCTTCAGTTTTCCCTTTAATCTGTGGCTTCTCCTAAGCTGAGAGGATCCCTCTCCTTTCTCTGTGACAGATTCCTTGATTATCTTTTCTTCCTTAAGTTTCCTCTTGATTCGAGTCAACTTCTCCAAAATGATTTCCTCACTGCTCTCTTGGGCTGGTTTATCAATTTCAACTTTTGAAGCCCTCCATTTCCTACTTCTCTTTGTAGGCTGTGGTTCAGGTGATGGTTCTTTTGATTCTTCAAAATGATTTCTTATTAAGAAATCATCCCATGTATCATTTGTTTTAGCTAGATGATGCTCAATCAAAATTTTGACCAAACCATGATGATACAGGGTTGTCTCTAAAAATTGAATTCTTCTCTGAACACAGGAAGCCATCTTCTTCAAACTTTGAAGCAAGAAATATGGTAGGTTTAAATATTCTCCCAGAAAATGCATCATTAGTCCAATGTGGTAGACATAAAATGTCCCATATCTACCCTCACATGTGACAAATTTTTGTAAAAGAAGTAGTATGTTTCTCCATTTGTTTTTCAATGCAGAGCTGGGAATTCCTTTCTTGAATACACTAACATCCATATTTGGTGATTTTAAAATTTGTTTCTAGGAGTCATTGTGGAATTACCTATTTTTAAACCATCTCTCTCCAGTTCTGAGCAATCCTGTAGCCTCTGCAATAAAAACTTCAGTGACAGTAAACTTGACATCCCCTACTTCAACTTCGGTTCCTTGAAATGATCTTGCAAAGGTTTTAGTGACTTCCTTATGGAAGCCATTAAATTTTTCCAAAAATTGAAGCCATCCTATTTGTTGTAACATTTCTTTGCATTGTGGGTAACCTTCTAAATATTTTGAACCCACAGGCTCAGTCCTTACGATGAAACCCATGATTTTTTTCAATATCAAATTAACACTCTTCTACCCACAAAACAATGACTTTCACTTTACTTTCGGATTGAAATGAATTCAAGCTCTAAATGAAAATGGCTTCAATTTTGGAATGACATACCTCTGATTTATAGTGGCAACAACTTCAAAACCTCTGGCTGATATGCCTCTGTTTGATAATGAAAGCAGTTTCAAATTCTGAGCTGATATGTCTCTGATAGACAGTAGGAGATGGCTTCAAATTTATTTTTGTGCAGTACCTCTGGCTCTTAGTAGCAAATGGTTTCGGTTTTAACACTGCAACACCTATGTCTCTAGTAGCAAATGGTATGCTTCAAACTCAATCACTGCAACACCTCTGTCTCTGGTAACAACAGACTTCAAACTCAACACTACAACACCTCTGTCTCTGGTAGAAAATGATTTCAATTTTAAAACCTCTGTCTTTTGTAGCAAATGGTTTTAATTTTAAAACCTCTGTCTTTTGGTAACAAAAGACTTCAAACTCCACACTGCTTACAATTCTGTGTTGATAGTGAAAATGCTTCAAACCCCGTCCACAATGATGTTTTATCTGCCCACGGAATCAAGTGACTTCGAGTCCTCACACTGTTATTCTTCCAAATTTATCCTTCTGCTCTGCTCTGCGTTTACAATGCTCAATGCTATTCAAACTGATATCCTTTAGCTCTGCTCCTGGTGATAATAATATCTCTGTCTTCGGAATGGAATACCGGCTACGGAATGAAGTTATGGCAAATGGTCACGGAATAGAGTAGTGGAGTGAGGTGGAGGGATTGTATTAATGATTGAGGAGACGGCGGAGGATTTTACGACGGCAGAGGGAATCATCATCATTAAATGACTTGGTTAAGAGACGTGGAAAATTCAAATGCTTTGGCCATTTCACCGCTTAAATGCTATCGGATATGAATTTTGAAATGGAAGATTTTAATCTAAAGTTTGTAGAGGGTTTGTTGGTGTTTCATCAATAAAAACAATTAAAACAACATTTTCGAATAATCCATAACTAAACTATGTTAAATTTTTATGAAATGCCGTTGTAATTTTAAACTTGTTACCTCTGCCCTTTATTTGATTTTTGTAGCCTTTGTCTTCTCTGCTCATCTTTGGAGGAATCTTCATAATTTTTTTTTTTTTTTGATGCTTTTGATTCATGAATATACTGGGTCACTTTGTTGTAATTCTGATGTTTGCTAGTTGGTGCCTTCAGGATTTGTAGCTGCGGAAAGACTATCAGGCTGCAGAAAGGCTGATTAGCTGCAGAATGTCTACTGAGCTGCAGAATGTTCCTGTAGAACACTTTAATCATGAAAAAGGAATGTTTTTGGAGTATGGGTGAAATGTTATGTGGTATGAATGAAAATGGATGATGGATTATGATATGTATGAAGTGGATAATGGAATGAAATGGATTCAGTTCATGAAATGGAATGAAGGAACATAAGGCTGTACTGCAATTCATGACATATTTTATTCACTTACAGCAAGATATCAAATTTTGTGTTTTGACATGAAAATGAAATGAATGGAAGATGGAATGAGATGAATGAGATGTGGAATGGAGTGAAATATGAATGATGGATGAGATGGAGTATGGATGAATAAGTGAATGGAGTGAGATGAAATGAATCATAAGTACTATGGAACTGTACTTATGATTTTTATAGCAGCTGCTTATAAAAACAAAAATGGGAAAAGTTAGAGTGTTAGAGAGACTCTGATTTTCACCCTATCTTTTCTGTATAAACATGCCAATCAATGATTGGTTTTCATGTTTATACCTTTATTTTTTTTATTTTTTTAGAAGAAAAATGCTTCAGAAAATTTAATCAAGTTGATGAAGAAGAGAGACTCTTCTTCATTAACTTCACATCATTGTCTTCTTGGAACTTCTTGACAAACTCTTCTCTTGAGAGTGGCTTGTGGTATAGCTTTAGTCTATGACCATTCACAAGAAAAGTGACCTCTTCTTCATCTATAGTTCTGATTTTTACTGCCCCATTATCAAAAATTCGAACAATTTCATATGGCCCAAGCCAATGTGTCTGAAATTTCCCCTGAAAATCCTTGAATTTTGAATCAAACAAGAGAGCCCAGTCACCCTCTTTGAATTTGTTCTCCTTGATGTACTTGTCATGCCATCTAGCCCTTTGATGTTGGACTAGACTTGTTTTCTGAACTGCATCTTGTCTGACCTCATCCAATTCATTAATTTGCTCCAGTCTATGCTTTTGTGCCTCCGTTAGATCAAGTCCTAGCTGAACTGCCATCTTGAATGTTTGAATTTGGAACTCTATAGGAAACAAAACTTGCTTTCCATAAACAAGCTCATAAGGAGTATGTCCTGTTGTGTTTCTCCATGTAGTTCTATAGGCCCACAAGGCTTCAGGAAGCCTATCTACCCAATCTCTTCTATGTAGATGAACAGTCTTTGTTAGGATACCTTCAATGACTTTGTTAGTGGATTCCACTTGACCATTTGCTTGTGGATGATAAGGAGTAGATGTTCTATGTCCGATTTTGTACTTCTCCATCATTTGCTCCACTAGCCTTGATGTAAATTGAGCTCCTTGATCTGTAACAATTTCCCTTGGGACACCAAAACGAGTGAAAATATCCTCAAAAAGAAAAGTAACTACAGATGATTCATTGGCAACAAGTAATGGTTTAGCTTCTACCCACTTAGTAACATAATCAGTGCAAACTAATATGTATTTCTTTTGTCTTGATGGAGGACTAATAGGTCCTGCAAAATCCAAAGCCCATTTTTCAAAAGGTTCAATGTGTACCTGAGGTTGTAATGGCATCTCACCTGAAGGAGAAGGTTTCCCTACCCTTTGGCAACTGTCACACCTTTTTACATACTCCTTTGCATCTTTAAACAAAGATGGCCAATAATATCCTAAATTAAGGATCTTATAGGTTGTCCTCTTATCTGCAAAGTGTCCGCCACAAGGTTCATCATGACATGCCTTGAGAATTTCAGGCATCTCATCTTCACGAACACACCTTCTAATGATCAAATCTGGACCTGTCTTGTACAACTCATTAGCGACCCATGAATATCTTGCACTATCATTAATGATTTTTCTTTATCCCTTGCATTCATAATTGAAGGAAATTTTCCTGAAACTAAATAATTAGCAATATCAGCAAACCATGGAGTTTGAGTAGAGATTGCAAAAAGATATTCATCAAGAAATTGATCTTCAACTGGAGTGTCATCTTTGATATTTTGGAGTCTAGATAGGAAATCAGCTACTGTGTTTTGTTTTCCAGGCCTATCTAGAATGGTAATGTTGAATTCTTGTAAAAGCAATAACCATCTTATGACTCTGCCATTAGTAATTGATTTGTTCATTAAGTATCTAATTGCAGAATGACCAGTGTGAACAAAAGTTTCATAGCCTGTTATATAGTGTCTAAATTTGTTTATGGCATGAACAACAGCTAAAAACTCTTTTTCAGTTACAGTATAGTTTAACTCTGCAGGAGTCAAATTTTTACCGATATAATAGATGGCATAGGGAATCAAATCTTTCTATCCCAATACTGCTCCTAGAGCTGTATCGGAAGCATCTGTCGAGATATGAAAAGGTAACTTCCAGTTAGGTCCCCTTAATATAGGTGCTTCAGAAATTTTGGTTTTCAGGGTTTCAAAAGCTAACTGGCAATCAGAAGTCCACTTAAATTCAAAATATTTGGTGAGTAATTTGAAGAGAGGAGATGCTATTTTGGTGAAGTTTTCTATAAATCTCCGATAATACCCTGTAAATCCTAGAAAACTTCTAACATCTCTTTGACAGCTTGGAATGGATAGGTTAGAAATAACTTCAACTTTTGCCTCGTCAACTCTAATCCCATCCCCTGAAATATGGTGCCCTAAAACAATACCTTCAGTGAACATCATAAAACATTTTTCATGACTAAGTGAAAGGTTTGCTTCTTGGCATCTTTTTAAGACTTTTTCCAAGTTTTCTAAAGCCTCTTCAAATGTATCCCCATAAACTGTGAAATCATCCATGTACACCTCTACACAGTCATGTATCAGATCAGAAAAAATTCCTAATACTGCCCTTTGGAATGTTGCAGGTGCATTGCATAACTCAAATGGCAATACTCGGTAGGCATAGGTACCCCAAGGACAAGTAAATGTGGTTTTATCTTGGTCTTCAAGTGCTACTTGGATTTGATTGTAACCACTAAACCCATCTAGGAATGAAAAGTACTTTTTGCCAGCTAATGTATCTAATACTTGATCTATGAAAGGTAAGGGAAAATGGTCTTTAAGAGTAGCTTTATTCAGCTCTCGGTAGTCAACACACACCCTCCATTTTCCATTTTTCTTAGGCACAATCACCAAAGGAGAAACCCACTGACTATCTGAAATAGGCTAGATGAAATTAACATTTAACAATTTTTGTAATTCTTCCTTGACAATTTCCCTAAGATTTGGATTCATCCGTCTTTGAGGCTGTCTGATTGGTTTGCAATTTGCCTCTATATAGATGTGATGAGTACAAGTCTTAGGACTTATCCCTTTCATGTCAGTGTATTCCCATGCATATACAGAAGAATGTCTTTGTAATACTTTGACTAACTCTTCTTGTTGAGATTTTTCTAGGTTTTTGTTTATGTTCAAGGTTTTTCCTGGAAAAATTTCACTTGTAGAGCTGCCAAATTTGTCCATAGAATGAAGAGACATCTGCCTAGATGACAAGAACTCAATATTGGATCCTTCTTGAAATGATTCATGTTTATGTTCTGGAGAGGATTCAAAAATTTCTAGAGTATTCAGAATTTGATTATCTTCACTAATTTCTGAAATTGTGAAGAGTGGTTGTAAATATTCTTCATCCTCTATCCATTGAGTATCATCTAGATCTGTAATTGTCCTAGCTGGAGGATATAAAGTAAATTTCTTTGTTGAACTACCATCAGAAATATACATATCACCGGACCTACAACTAATAAAGGCATCAGCTGTAGCCAACCAAGGTCTTCCTAGTATAACAGGATGGCCTCCTAGATTATTCTTGGGTGTTAGGATCATGAAATCCACAGGGTACTCCCAAGAGTGTAGGGACACTGGAATGTCTTCTATTACCCCATCTGGTCTGATCACAGATCTATCTGCTAATTGTAATAGTGTGGGTGTAAAGAGAAGATTAGGAAGTTTCAGTTTGTCCATGATTTGTCTACTCATGATATTTATTGCTGCTCCTAAATCAATGAGTGTGTTTTGAATTTCAATTCCATTGATGTGAATTTTGACAACCGGATTTCCTGGGTCAAGATACTTTGGAATAGCAATCTTGCCCATCATAATGTCTGCTATTTGTCCTACCAGTTGAATTTTCTTAGTTTCTCTTATTCTTTTTCTTGTTGTTTTCATACTCAACTCCTTTATTGTTTTGGCTAAAATTGGGATTTCCTTGATGGCCTGCAATAATGGAATTTTAATGCAAACATTTCTCAACTCATCCAAAAAATCATAATTAGGCACCATTATTTGTTTTTCTACACCTTTATCAATTTGTAGTCTTTCCGGAAAGGGAGGTATAGAAGTAGATGTGGATGGTTGCTCTAATACTGGAGTTGGATTTATTGGATCTTTTTGTTTCAGTTTTTCAATGTTTTGGTCTTGAAAGGATGTATCTTCTTCAAGACTTTTATTAACCCGTAGGGAGTCTTCCTCAGAATTATCTTGTTCTTGTATAATCACAGAAGGTTTCCTCTTCTCAAGTATCCTTCCGGACCTAAGTTGAACATCACTAAGGTCTAGAGGAGTAATTAAATAAGTTGGAAATTGTTGTCCTTCTATCATGTATGTATTATGAGGGTTCTTATTATTGGGGTTTGGTATGGGCTGAGCTGGCAATTGATTGGATTTTTGAGGGAATGGTAATGGAAGTGGTTGATTTTGATGAGATTGGTTCGGATGATGTTGTTGAAAATTTTGTTGAAGATTTTGAGGAAAATTTTGTTGAGGATTTTGAGGATAAAAATGTGGATATGGTGGATAGGATGGTGGATACTGAAAATATGGAGAGTATCTTCCATAGGGACCTTGTGATCCTTGTGCCCAAGCTGGAGATTGATTTTGAAATTGGGGCCAAGGTTGCTGCCAAGAATTCCAAGGTGGAGGTTGATTATACATTTGATCATGGAATCCTTGTGTCTGAGGTCCCTGCCAAGGTCTTCTAGATAAAAAGTTAAGAGATTCTGTGGAGTCTGTAGGATTTTCCTCTTGAAAAACAGCCTTGAGACCAGGAAGAGAAGGACAACTCTTGGTCTCATGTTTCTCAGAACAAATAGCACAGGTTTCTACAACTTTTATATCTAGAGGAAACTCTCTCAAGGCATGTTTCTTCCTACATTTGGGACAAAAGATTGCCAAAGCATCAGATTCAGCCTTTTGCTTGTTTTGTATCTTGAGGGTGTCTATTTGTTCACTAAGACTCCCTAAGATGTTAGATTTAAAATCATCAAGAATGTGTCCTATTTCTGATCTACTTACTGTCCCAGAAGCAGATTTACTTGCCATTGCAAGAGCAGGATCTCTTGGACCTTTGACAGTTTTAGATTTCCCTCTGGAAAGGTTGATACATAACTCAGATATTTCAGGTAATGTGAGTTGTGATATATCCCCTTTTCCCATCATGTTAAGGATATCCAACCATTCATCCCTAATTGTTTTCAAAAAAAGAGCTTTTAAAGTATCTTGATCTAGGTTTTCCATTTGTGCCCTTTTTATGTTGTATTTAAATCTTTCCAACAAATCTTCTAAGTTTTCATCTTCTTTTTGTAACATCTTGAACACTTCTTCCTTATGATTAATCGGCATACAATAATCCAAGTATCTCTCTAGAAATGCTTGTTTCATGTCTTCCTATGTTCTAATAGAACTACTGTTTAAACTCATAAACCACTTCAATGCTGCTCCCTTCAGAGTTGAAGGAAATAATTTCAATTTTTGAGCATCTTGTAGGTAGTCATAAGTTCTACACAGCACTTCAAATTCGAATAAGAAAGTTTCAGGATCTTCAGTTTTAAGTCCATAGAAGTTCGGAAGGACAGAGGGTGAAATGTTTTTCATGGTTGTATTTGTTTCTTCATCAAGTATAGGGAACCCAAAAGAGCTTCCTATTCTACCTCTTCCTCCTTCTGCACCTCTACCTCCTTCTCCTCTTCCTCCTTCTCCTCTTCCTCTACCTCTACCTCCTCCAAATAATGTGTTTTCTCCATTAACAACTCCTCCTCCTCCTTCTTCTGCCATGGTTGACTCTCCTGTGGAAGTAGAAAGGTTTGTGTCCCTGACAGGAGTTTTTAGATCTTCTTCTATGGCAGGTTCAGTGGATGAAATGGAAGGTTTCTCTAATGGAATAGGTGACCTTAGATCTTCTAGAAGTCCAGGATCAGTAAAGGATGGAAGATGGGTTTGAGTTGAAGGTGTACTAGCTCTGGATCTAGATGAAACAAGTGGTGTTCTATAAATCAAACTTCTGCCTCTGCTGCTTATAAATCTTCCCCTTGAATCTCTCTCCCTACGCATAAAATTGTTTTTGGATGCTAAGAAACAAAGGTTACCTAGTTTTCACTTCCCCGGCAACGGCGCCAAAATGTTGGGTACCAATCTAGTCTCCTAAATTGAGCTCATTTAATTGTCAACCAGGATTTGTAAACTGCTGAAGTGAAGTGTACCATATGTACCTAGGTGCTTGTTTCCTAGTGCGTTGTGTGTAGTGTGTTGTGATGTTTTTGGTCTTTTATGTTGATTTATGATGTTTTTGGTCTTTTGGTGTTTTATGTTTACAATGAAACTGCCTAGAAAACTTAATGAAAAGAAGTTGGTGGTCAAAACAGAGTTAAATCTAATGTGTGGAATGGCAAATGCAATTGGAAATACTGAAGCAGAATCTGAACTATGACTAAATAAAAGCAAAAGCTTGATAATGAATTTTTAGACAAATGACACAAACTAATCTTGAGAAATGATCACTAAATATGCAAATTCTCTACATAGACAGTGAACTAACTTACAATGATGCAATACTCTATCCTAAGCTTCTTCTATTCTATGAATAATTCCTAGTTCTATTCTGCAATTCAATTGAATATCACAGAACCTTTACTCAAAGAGTTATTGGTTTCTTTTTCAAAGTAGTTCTTTTGAGGAAGAGCTCTGTTTCTAAAATGATGAGGAGATTGCAGAGAGATTTCAGACCTTATAGTGATGTTGTCTTCTGTTCCTATGGCTATGGATCAGTTGTAGTTTTTAGAACAAGAAGATGTTTGTGAATAATGAAGGTTGTCTTGTTAATCCTAACAACTAGAGTAATCTATTGTGCAATGGATGACAATTTGAATATGAGAGGCAAGTGCAATGAGTTAATCTAAGAATGAACCTAAGATGCTACTAAACTAGAACAATGCTTGAACTATAAGTCATCATCAAACTTGAAATGAAGTAACTGATCATGAATTAAATGCAATGAAACTCCGGAGTTGTTCTAACTGTACTAACATGCATTAATCTATGAAGTTACACAATCTGTTTGTTCATCATTAGTGATATCTTGGAAGAGTTCCTCTTTTGGAAGAGGTAGAACAATTCTGGCTGTGTACTTGTATGCAATTGAAAGCAAATGAACTGAAAGCAAATGAAAAACTAAGTTATCACATCCATACCCTACTCGTCATTATGATGTCTTGGGCAAGCGTTTAAGAGCAAGATCAGAGATGATACTTAGTAAAAACACACAATTAAATCATTCATTATCACAGTCATGTCTTGAACTTCTTAAGGATGTATTGGAAGAATTTCTTCTTGTGGAAGAGTGATTAGAACAAGTGTAACTATGATAGTGAATAGCAAAACTACAACTAATTCCTACAGTACTATAGCTATTCATCATTCATCATTATAATCCGTTGGAAGAGTGTCTTCTGGTGAAAGAGCTGGAATGAATATAACTACAGTAGCTAGTTAAAACAACTACAAATTCAACTCCTATTTCTACAATACTATAGTCATTCAAAATTCATCATTATGGTCTTTTGGAAGAGTATCTTCTGGTGGAAGAGTTAGAATGAGAACGACTACAGTAGCTAACGAAAACAACTATTAATTCAAATGCAAAGTGTAAAGGCAGCTAGAAAAACTTATCTAATTAACGCAAAATAAATCCGTGCAAGAGGCAGGGGCCCTCTACCACTTGACGGCATTCAACTCCAAACTAAATCACGCCTTCAAAATAACTGTGTCTGCTCCATTAACGATGCAATAGTTTGAACATAACACTCTGCGTTTTCAGGAATGTATCACAGAGTTCCAACAAAATCTAGCAGCAATCTAACATAAAATCTCCAACTAAGCTCTCGGTCTACTCAAGAGTTTATAAAGCAAATGCACATAACAATAATTACAACAATTTAGGAATAATGTCCTTCCTTATCCAAATCATGTTAGGACTCTTTGAAGTGGCTGCGTGAAGAAGAAAAGACATCTGGACTGAGACAGTCCTAATAGGAGTCTTCCTTCATAAATGTGTTCCCCACGTTCAAAACCATACCCAGAATTCATTTCTTCCTCCATGATGAGCAACGAACCATGTAGACATGACGTGGATCATGCCCATATGTGGTTTTTCTCAAGAGGCCACCTGGAACATACTCAAACATGAAGGTAGCTGCAGAATCGCCGGTTAACTACGGAATGTCTGCATTCTGCAGCTAGTTCCGGTCAAAATGCTTAACAATGGCAAAAATCACAAAATTCAACAAGTCAGTCATGTAAATCATTCTAGAAGTAATTTTAACTATATTTATTGATCAATTGGGTTTAAGATAGAAATGGACAAGGGAAAATGAGGTAAAATGAGGTGAAAGAAAGCACAGTTTTGAGGCTCAACAGTTACATCCTAGGTTATTACTTTGTGATTTACAACCAAATATTGGGACATGCTCTCAAAGTTAAAACTTTTTTACTCATAGAAAATTTCCTTTTCTAGTGGCTTTGAATATGCTATCACTAAATATCTTATCAAAATCTGAATTGGGGGAAAAAATTTGCTAAAAATTCAAAGTTCTCAAAATCTCTCCAAACCAAAATAAATGGATAGGTCCCATTTCCAGGAATTCGGAGCACTTTGTTTCATCGAAAACCGACTCCGTATGTTAAAGTTAAAGCCTGCTGTCCGCTTTGCCAAGGAGACGAATTAAAAAAAAGTCAAACAAGGTCAATTTCTTGGTCAAAAGTGGTTTTTCTCCGGCCAATGGTGTGCTAACAAGTGTCGAATATTGGTTGGACCAAATTTCTGGGCTATGTGGTAGTTTATGGTTGTTTTTGAACGAGCCAATGATTTGTTGACACGTGGCTAGCCCGAAGGCCGCCACGTGCCCCTCAAAGGCTGTAAATTTGGCTAAGTTATGATTGAATTTTATTTTACGTGTTGGGGAAATTTTTTTATATGGTGGCTGGGCGGAGGTTGAACTCGACCCCATGACCTCCCCCACAACAACGCATAACCTTACCATTACACTTGCGCCTTAAGTCTTATTATATATGGGTTGCAACTATTATTTACGTTGTATATATGTTTATGACAGAGGTATGGGGGCCAGCCCCAACGTTCGGTCCAAAGGACCAGCGCATAGAACAGTGGTGGAGGCCAATGCAAATGGCGTATTAAAAACTTTAAAAATGGGTTATTTAACCCTTAAACCAAGTTTAATGGCGCTAATCCAATTTTTAATTCGGATTTTGATTAGACGCGATTAGAGCGCTAAATCCTCAGTTAAATGTGTAGTTAAATTTAATTAATCTCCATCTTAACTTAAGTTCGGATTAGCACTAATTAGCAGAGTCTACCATTTTCAGCGAAACTCCCAAATGTGGCAGAGTTAACTAGAGTTTCTCCAGACTTAGTGGAGGTTTCCTAGGCCAAAATTGATTAGACCATAACTGGAGAATTTTCTGACCAAATCAGGCTAAAAAAGAGACAATCCTAGATGAATTAGATGCTTTGAGCATGATGGTGTAGGTTGTAGAGGTAGAGGAGCACTTATGTAAGTGATTTTTCCACTTTGCAGATTAAATAAGCCTAGGGTGACCAGGAGAGGAGGCCATGTCTAGATCACCTGAAGACCATTAACATAGCCAAAAAAGGCTACTTAAGGGTTTTTGAGTCTTCTAAATCCAATGGAGCAGGTTGCAGATCCATTGGAGAACTTTATGTGCATGCAATCAGAGAATTGACCATTAATGCAAAGAGGGTCAAGGCATTGATGCAGGTCCATGGAGATGTAGCCTAGGAGGGGTGAAATCCATTATCAACTACTGTGTAATGTGTTTTCTATGTATTATTTCTTTGAAATTTACACTAGCACATTTGGCCCAATTTCTGACGGCAAAAATGTCGCTATTGTGACACATAGGCATCCCAAGGGCAACACTTTGAGGTGGGAAAAAACATGGTTTCTCTTAACATCATAATTCCAACACTTTAGTTAAGTGTCGGAAGATCAACACATTTTCTGACGTTTCTAGATAGTCGTCGCTCTTCTGACGTTACCTAACGAGTGTTGCTATGCCGACATTAGCAAGAGCATTGCTATTCCAACGATACCCTATCATCGCTATTCCGACGTTCTATCACCGTCTCTATTCTGACGTTTCTGACTTTTAGTATCTCTATCGACGGTTTGCAGATTTCGTCGCAAGTCTAATGGTATGAAGACTTCGTTGGTTGTCGTCACTCTTCCGACATGACAACTCTTTGTCGCTATTCCGACGTTTTTGACATTTAGAAAAGTACATTGTAAGTCTGACGTTATTGACTTTTAGTCTCTCTACCGACGGTTTGTAGAATTCCTCAGAAGTTCGACGTCTTGTAGACTTCGTCATGGATAGCAAGTGTCAGAATACTGACGGAAAAAAAAATGTATATGGAAAAAAAAACGGGTGCAGTCTTCTAGCTCAAGGAATACCAATGATATCGGAGCATCTCCCCTTATTTTAATTCCAGTAGTCGATTCAATTTGTTCTTTCATAGTGTTTCGAAGGGAAATCCAGATCTCTCATGCTCGAGAGGGATAATTTAGGATCATTTGCGAATTTGATTCTAAATTTTGCATGAAAAATTTAAGTTTCCGTTAATAATCTCACTGCATTTTGGCCTTGTCAAAAGGTTTGCAATTTCTAATCGAAATAACCAATTAGCATATGGATAAATTTCTCAGAGTCAAACTCTTTTTAGTGCATTGTCAATTATAAATCTATAGTAACATGAAAGAGGCCATTGAAGCCAAACATTCGAAGCTGGACACATGCACTCTACATTTGATGAAAAATAGATAGTTGTTGATATAGACACAAACACATCTTTGAAACGTGTTCTAAACAACTTCAACTACACTTCTTGATGTCTAGACTCAGGAAATACCACACCCTTTTGCAAATTTCAAATTACATTTCAACGGGTTTGTCCAAGAGCAACCTAGGTAGGGAAGGCATTATAGGAGTTATTACAAATCACCATGGTGAACACATCTTCATAATGGAGACTCCATAAATAATGTGGCTATAACTTCAGCCATCAACACTTTAAACTCACAATGAATATCTGGCAACTTTTTCTTCAAGTGGTTTCCCAAATCATTACAAAATATGTTCAACATACCCTTTAGCCCTTTTACAACCAGCCCAAGCAGTTAAACTGGAAATTGGAACCTGTGTTGAAAGAATATTCATGATCTGATGGAATTATTCAGTCACATACATGTAATGGGTGTAAACCTCTAATGCATGCAATAGTGTTACAGATCAACTTGCCAACTGGGTTGCTAGTTCTCCAAGAACTGAAAGATCCATCTAAGGCTATTGAGACCCGAGAGAATGAAATTCCAGACAATGTCAATAGTGGTCTTTTTTATTTGTTCATTCCAGCCTGTCCACCTAATTCACCTCACTCAAATCTGAATCATGATCTTACCAGCTCCCTGGAATAATTTCCAACATTTTCCATTTTGTTGGCAGTTCTTTAACATATAGCCAAGCTGTTGTTAACAGTTTTTATGTAATGACATGTTGCTCTATCTTCTGTATTTTCTTCTGTTTATGGGAGTGGAGTCTAAATTTGTTACATCACAATATCTTCTAGCATTCATGAAATATGCAGATAGTTGTGTATTGTTTGCAGGGCTTCAGATTTAATGACCTCTGCTTGTACTCATGTGTTGTTCTATTCATTCCTTCCCAAAGTAAATCAACAAAAGTTTTGCGTAATCACTTTAAATTATGAATGTAACGTCAAAATACATTTACAAATTTATTTAAATTTCAACATCTAACATGTGCAGAGTTTTTTCATTTCCATTTAATCATATAAATATCCTAATTATCCGGGAATATATTTCAATTTTAGCAAGGCCTTAACATTAAGATTTTGAGATGTTTAAGGTTGGGCCAAATGCCTGTAGGAAATATTACCTGAGATATATCTGTGTGGTACATTTTTTAACTCGTTGAGTTGAACCATGCTCGTGTACTCCTTTAATAGCTCTTCTTCGTCTCCTTCATTCCTTTTAATTGGTAGTTCAATTAAAGGACACATGCAGTTCAGTTAAAGGACACCTGCATACTGTTAAAACTTTCATATTATTCATCTCCATGATAGTTGGTGGTAGGTACTGTATTCCACATCTCGATATGTTTAACATAGGAAATTGAGTCAATAGTCCAATTGAATCTAGAAAATATTGCTGATTCTCGCATTTCCAAAGCCACAATTCCTTCAAACTCATTAGATAATCGAGAGAAGGTGGAAGTACTTCCACCAAAGACTATCCTAATCTCAGAAATTCCAAATTTTTGAGGCATAGGACATCACTCGACAACTCTTTGAGGTTTGTACCCACTAAATTTATTTTTTTCAGGGACTGTTGACTGCCAACTTGGGGAGGAATTAATTCCATCTGGGAACAAAGTGAGAGATATAAGAATTCAAGCATGATTATGTTTCCAAGTGTTTCGCTGAAGATAGTCAAACTGCAACAACCCCTCAAATGCAGATGTTTCAGTTGCAATAGATTATAAAAGGAATTTGGAAGCATTTTAAAATTTTGACATTGAGTTAAATTGATGCTTTTTAGATTTGTCAAATGCCCCACAGAATTTGGAAACATTTCCAAACTTTCACACTGATTCAAATGATGCTTTCTAGATTTTTCAAATTCCCTAGAGAATTTGGAAGCAAGCTATAACATAAGCTTTTATGTTATAATACTTGAACCATTAAACAAGGTTGGATCAATTCCTTTTGGACTCCATATACTAGCCTTTTAATCACCCTCAACCAACTAGACTAGCATTTGATGCATCGACAAATTCAAGATTTTAAACTTCCTAATCCTATAGTTCTTTCCATCTAATTTTATTTTACAAAGAGGCTTGCTTTGGGGTGTTATAAATAAAATACACGTCTTTAAACTTCAAATTTTGATCATAAAGCACAGGAAATGATCCAGATTTATGCAGGAACGCAACAGAATACACATATAACCACAAATACAAAGATTTAGCGGAAATAACACTTCATTTCATTAATATCAAAGAACTAAAATTTGCTTACAGACATAATGGAAATAAATTAGCTAGGGTGCTGGTAGCGAATCTTTGAGAAGAGATGTGGCAGCTACAGACCTCTGAACTGTGTTACAATGAGGATCAAGGGCCTATTTATTATTGAGAAACAAAGGAGAACTCTAAACATCCAAAAACCTAACCCTAGGAGATGAAGCGCCAAAACTATGGGCCCCGTTTAGGTACATTAGTGTTTCAACTTCCCTGGGACATAACTTCGGCATATGATCTTCGTTTGACGCATATGATACATCGTTAGAAAGATCTATTTGAGGAATAAAATGGTTTTCACAAATATCAATTTTGGAATGGAATCATATTTTCCAAACAAAAGATGCCCAAAAAATGTCGTTTAGGGCCTCAAAATGGCTTCGGAAGTTCAAGACTTGAAAAAATGCTAAAAATAGTAAGTTGTGCCGAAACTGAAAAACTGAAAGAGACAATGGTGGGGCCCTAAGTGGAATAGGCGGGTGGCCACCAATACCCACCTAGATCATTCCTCCCCCCTTAGGAAGCAATGGTCCCCATTTCGTTGAGTTCCTCCATGAGATGAGGAAACTTCTGCAGAACTTGGTCCCTGGTGAACCACTTGCCTTGGTGCAGGAGTTGGCCAGCTTTGACAACCCGATACAGTTGGATCTTCCGTTGGCGAGTTTTCTTGATTTGCATGTCTATGATACAATCTATGGTGGCCTGTTTCATGCATTTTGGGTTTAACTATATTGGTGTGAGTTCTTCTGCAATTTCAGAGGTGTCCAGTAGATGTGGGAATTAGGGACGAAGGTGGTCTACATTGAATACTGGGTGCAGACCAAGGAATGGTGGAATAATGAGCTTGAAGGCATTGTTCCCTAAAACCTTAGTGATGGTGTACGACCCATATCAGAGCAGGTGAAGCTTGCGGTGGGGTCCAGTGAGGTGCTCCTTCTGCAAATGTAGCCACACTTTGTTGTCCACTTAGAAGTTGTGTGGCACCTGATGTTGATCATGTCATTGCTTGTACTTAGCATTGGCTCTCTCCAATATGTCATGAAACTTTTGGTGGATGTGGTGAATGCGCTCGATGAAGTTGTTCGCTTTGTCAGCTTCAGACTGGACATGAGCCGAATTGGTTGGAGTAGCCACAAATGGCATGGCTACATCAATGGGACATAGTGGCTGGAATCCCAAGCCCACTTGAAAGGGGCTGTGGCCAGTTGAGTTGTGGAGATCCTAGTTATAACTATGTTGTACATAGGGGAGGCTCTCGTCCTATGTGCGTGGATGCTTTGAATTGTACATGCACAGAATGTGTACAATCATCCTGTTGACGACCTTTGTCTGGCCATCAGTTTGGGGATGGAAATCTATGGACATGGTGAGCTTGGTGTCCAAGATTGACCAGAGGCTGGACCAAAATGTGCTAAGGAACCTGCTGTCGCGATCTGATATGATAGACTATGGGATCCCAAAGTGAACCCACACTCGTTCAAAGAAGAGTTTAGCAGTGGCTTCTACTGTGATATTCTTCTTACAGGCCACCATAATGGCCATCTTCGAGAATCTGTCGACGAGCATGAAAACACAGTCATTTCCATGCTTATTAGAAGGAAGGCCTAACATGTAATCCATGGAGATGGATTCTCAAGGTCGACTAGGGGTAGGTAGCGGAGTATAGAGCCCTTGATTCTTGATGGTCCGTTTGGCAATGGCATAAGAAATGCAGGATCTGATGTACTTCCTGACATTTTGTCGAAGGGTCGGCCAATAGAAATACTTCTGCAGTACTGCCACTATTTTCTCAACCGCAAAATTCCTAGCAACTCGACTGTAGTGCGCTTCCCATATCATCTTGGAACGCTCGCTTGAAGGAACACAAATGTGTCCTTGGTGATATAACAGTGCATCTTGGAGGTGAAAATTTGGAACCTGCGTACCCCCCAAGAGTGCCTTGTATGTGTGGCTAAATTTTGGATCGCTCTTGTAGAGAATAATCCAATCAGAAGTCTCATGCCCACAAGAGTTGAGAACTGTGGTTATGGCCACGATCGGTGGTTGGCTGAGGCAGTCGACAACATTATTGGTGCCACCCTTCCTGTACTTGATGTTCAAACGAAATTGTTGTAGATATGTGGACCAATTTTGATGGCGATCGTTCTGAAACTTCCCCTGTGTATGTATGAACTGCAGGGGTTGGTGGTCTGTGTGGATGATTGTTTCCTTCCCCAAAATGTAATGCTTCCGTTGTTGACAAGCCTACACAATGGAATACATTTCTTTGTCATAAGTGGGATACTTGCGAACTGTGTCAGACAATGTCTCACTGTGATATGCCACTGGATGCCCCTGTTGAGTAAGAAGTGCCCCAATAGCATAGTTAGAGGCATCTGTCTCGATCTCAAATGGTTGTTGCAAGTCTGGTAATGTGAGCACTGGGGCAGAATAGAGGCGATGCTTCAATTCTATGAATGTCTTCTGTTAAGATTCCGACCAAAATAATTTTTCTTTCGCTCCTCCCTTGGTGACTTGACTCAAGGGCCAAGTGATATGAGAGAATCCCAACACGAACCTACGGTAGAAATTAGCAAGACCCAGAAAGCTGCAAAGCTCTGTTAGAGTGGTTGGGGCAGGCCAATCCTGAATGACTTGGATCTTGGTTGGATCCACATGCACCCCCCTTTCATCAATAATGTATCTCAGATATTGAACCTGGCTCATGCCAAAAGTGCACTTCTCCAAATTGGCACACAACTTGTGTTGCCATAGTGTTTGGAGGACTTCTCGAATGTGGTGGAGGTGCTCTTCCCAAGTCTAGCTGAAGATCAAAATGTCATCTAAGTACACCACTACAAATGAGTTTGTGAATGGATGCAAGATGTCGTCCATCAACCTCATGAAGGTTGCAGGAGAATTCGTCAACCCGAAAGGCATGACGAGCCATTCGAAAAGGACCTCCTTGGCTTTGAAGGCAATCTTCCACACATCAAAGGGTTCGATTGGTACCTAGTGATACCCAGACTTCAAGTCGATCTTGCTGAAATAGTTTTCCCCTTTGAGTTGGTCCAAAAGTTCATCAATCCGTGGGATCAGGTACCTATTCCAGACAATGATGTTGTTAAGCGCCCGATAGTCAATACAGAGTCTCCAAGTCCCATCCTTCTTCTGTACCAACACGATCGGGCTCCCACAGGGTGATTAACTTGGTTGGGTGTGACCTTTCTACATCAGTTCCTAAATATGCCTCTTAATTTATTCTCCAAAACATAGCGCTTATAGGTCGGTCCATTGGGTAGTGGTACACCTGGGGTCAGGTCAATAGGGTGCTTGACCTGATATTGTAGAGGCACCCCTGTGGGTGAGGTGAAGATGTCCCCGTACTCCTCCACAACCTTGTCCATTTGTTTTTGTTGTGCAGAGGAGCCATGTTTGGAGGTCGTGGCCACAAGCTTCTTCTTGCCCTGGGGGTGGATCATTAGGAAAACAAATTTCTTGGTTTGGGAAATGAGCTTACTGCATTGTTTTGCTGTAACCAAAGAGGTAGTGGGAGGCGGTGGTACTTCTGGTATCCTGTACAACTTATTTCCAAAAGTAACAATAACAGCATGAGGGTGGGACTCATACACAACATGTCGCTTCCACAAGTATGGTTGGCCTAATAATACATCAGAAACATCAATAAGAGAAATGTCACACAATACCTCATCCGTGAAGGGCTTGATGCTATAGGGAAGGCAGCACTACTAGCTGACGCGGAGATCCCGTCCTTTGTGAAGCCACCCGATGGTGTATGGTTGTGGGTGCACTGTTGTCAGCAAGCCCAATCGATTCATGACATCTACTGAAATGACGTTCTTTTGGCTCCCATTGTCGACAATGAATTGTAGCAGGGAACCCTTTACCCACATTTGGGAGTGGAAGAGATGCTCTGCCTCCTCCGGATCTTCTGGTTCCTCCTTCTGGGTCTTCATTGTGGAAACAATGGCGTTGGGCTCCGCATCAATAATCTGCTTCCCTTTTTCATTCCCCTTGTTATGTTTTGATTCAGAGTTGGAGCATGCATATGATTCTGGTGCCCTCATCTCAGCCACCAGCGACTGCTTGGCCCGACACTCACTTGTGTTGTGAGTGGAGCTCTTATGGAACTCACACCACTTTCCCATGTCCTTCTTCAGCTTCGCAGTGTTGTTATTTGCTTGTGGCTTTGGCAGGTTGTCTTGGTCTGCCATGCCTTGGCTTTGTCCTTTGGTTTGTGGTTTGGGGGCACATTTCCCTTGCTTTTGATTCGCAGATCCAAAGTCTCGCTTCTTCTGTTTGAATTTCTTCTCAATCTTGGTAGCATACCAGTATGCCGTACCAAGTGAGGAGATGTCAAGGAACTCCATTTCCTCCTGAATTTATCTGTGCAGACAACCATGATACTTTAGCACCAAATTTTTCTCTGAATATTTGATACCCAACTTTCTGCTCATGGTGTGGAATAGATTCGTCAGCTCATGCACATCTTGATCCCTTTGTTTCCGCAGCGTGTCCATTGTATGTACTTTTCCTCATAGCTCCCCACGAGATAGTCTTGTTCCTTGATGGCATCTCAGAAAGAATTCCAAGTGGGTACGACTGAGAATAGAGAGGGTTCTATCTCATCCTTTTTCTTAGAATAGGTTTCCCACCAGTCCTTAACATGGGGGGTAGCTTTGAGGAGTGAAAAAATAATCTTCTCCCGGTCAGAAAAGTCATGAACTGAGAAATATCCTTCTAATTGATTCAACCATCTATCTACAACATCTGCATCTATTTGACCCTCAAATATGGGAATATTAAAGTTTACTTGTACCTTAAAGGGAGTCACGCCTCTAGAGTGGCTGCTGGATGCAATTGCGTCGCCAGTGGGCAGTCGTTGAAGGATCTGGGCAAAGTTATCCATCATCGCGTTCCTTTGTTTTTCGAGGGCCTCCTCGAGCAATATTTTGATAGGATCTCCTGCTCCCTCATCTTTCTTTTCGTCCCCCATGGGCATTCCTTAGGGTTTGCGAGGCTGATCTTGCAAAGGTTCCACTAGATCGAGCCCTAACTCCTTATACCCTGACCTTGTTGGGGACATGCAAAGAAGGATCAAGAAAAAGAAGATCTCTCTGGTACCACTGATCCAGATTTATGTAGGAACACAATAGAATATAGATATAACCACAAATACAAAGATGCAGCGGAAATAACAATTCATTTCATTAATATCAAAGAACTGAATTTTTTTTATAGACATAATGGAAATAAACTAGCTAGGGTGCTGGTAACGAATCTCTGAGAAGATATGTGGTGGCTACAGACCTCTGAACTGTGTTATAATGAGGCTTGAGGGCCTATTTATTATTGAGAAACAATGGAGAACTCTACACGTCCAAAAACCTAACCCTAGGAGATGAAGCGCCAAAACTATGGGCCCCGTTTGGGTAAATTGGTGTTTCAACTTCCCGGGGACGTAACTTTGGCATACGATCTCCATTTGACACGTCTGATACATCGTTAGAAATATCTATCCGAGGACTACAATAGTTGATGCGAATATCATTTTTAGAACAAAATCATATTCGCTGGAAAAACGATGCCCAAAAAATGTCGTTTAGGTCCTCAAAACGGCTTCGGAAGTTTAGGAACCGAACAACTGCTAAAAATAGTAAGTTGTGCCGAAACTGAAAAACTGAAAGAGATAATGGTGGGGCCCTAAGTGGAATAGGCGGGTGGCCACCAATATCCACCTGGATTAGGAAAAATTATGAAAATATCAACATTCTACTTATAAATACAGTAGGTAATATCCTGAGAAGTTCAACATTCTGTGTCTAAATAAATAAACATAAAAGTTTCTTCAAATTTGACAATTTGATCAGAAAGAAGGGGCAATATTTTGAAAATTTTAACATTATGCTTATAAACAAAATAGACATGGCCAATTTTCTTTAAATTTCAAAATTTAATTAGAAAGAAAGGCAAATATTTTGAGGAAGTTCAACATTCTGCCTACAAATAAAATACGCAAGTTATTTAAAATAGGCAAGTAGACAAGTTATTTAAATTTAAAAATATAATCAGAAAACATAGGCAATATTCTGAGAAATTTAACAATCTTCCCATAAATAAAATAGACAGATAATTTTCTTTAAATGTCAAAAATAATTGGAAAGCATAGGCAATAGTCTGTGAATTCTAATATTTTGATTATAAATGAGATATTCAGGGAACAATATTCATCATAAATTAAATATAGAAAATTTTCATTTAAGTTAGAAATTTAATCAGAAAGCACTGGCAATATTCTGTGAAGAATGTCCACATTGGAGCTGAATTCTAATTAGAGACTCACAACTCAGTCTTTTGCAGCTCCTAGGTTGAGAAAAAGAATCTTCCATCCAAATCACCGAAATAATTCAAAGATGCAAAGAACAACTATATCCCTTCCACAACTGGCAGGCTGTTCATATTCAAAGGCAATATAACACCAAAGTAGATTGCACAGAAAATGAGGTAGTTAGAATGAGATTAGATCATGTCAAAAAGAAAAAAAAATAATTAGCAGGGAGAAAAGAATTCATAATGGGGCATATAAGAGGAGGACCAATCAATGCAAAAGAAAATTCCAGTCAATTCAAATGTACAGTCAATGAACCCACTACGTTGGAAGGGAAATTACAAAGATTTCACAACGATCGATATGGATCACATAAGTAGGAAGGAAAATTCATCTAATGAACTTATGCTGGGTTTTATATCCACATATACTCTGCCTCAATCGAGGAATTTATGAATATGTGCCCTGTTTGAATCAATGATTGGAATGAACAGAAGGGGAGATGATGTCCTTGAATGGATGATGGATATAATTGGTATTCCTTGAACTGGAAGGTCTACCCACTTCCTTGGGCCTGCATTCCCAAAGATAGTAGTTGTCTCACTATAACCCAGACATACTAGTAGCATCTCAATAATGACTCGATACTCCGCCCTCGTGAAAACAAATCAAACTCTGACCTCATACTCAGGATGCTCTAAATACACCACGAAAGCAATGTATTTGGAAAGAGTATACATAAAACATCCATAGGAAATTGTTATTCCCATTTAATATGAAATGAATAAGGTTCAGGAAGATTTCAAGTTCTGCGTACAATTCCTTAGCAGAACTCCTTTGACAAACACAAATCCCAAAATTGTCAGACACTTTGATTTTGAAAAAAATATATTTGAAAATGTGAAAAATAGATTGGATCCTAGAGGGGAACATGAATCCTGAGCATTGAGATTAATGTCTAGTGGAGAGTGTCCACTAATTTAGGAAACTATTATTCTAAAGCACCCCTTAAAGGCCACATCCACACCACAAATAAAATCATGTAGTCACATAGTTGAAGAGTCTAATTCAGAAGGGAAGATTTAGCTTAGGGAGGTATCCTTGAATAAGAAAAATAAGAGAGATCAATATTCTTGCCTTTAATGCTCAAATTTTCCAGAAATGACAAAAAATATTCCTATCCATCAAGTCAATCACATGATCAAGACCATATTGAAAAAAATGTACAAACTTTCATAGCAAAGAACAATATGGAAAGAAAAAAAGATTCCTAGCCATCAAGTCAATCACATAATCGAGAATATGTTGGAGACATCTCAACACATCATAGAAGAAGAATAAGGAATGGAAAGAATTATGTCAACATACTTTGTGGATTTGAAAGTTACCATACATTTGTCTCAGTACCTATAAATTGGAACAAGTTTTCTGGGTGTTATTTACAAGAGAAATTGATACACGAGAAAGCAAAGGAAAATCATCAGTGAGGATAATTTTAGCAAAACTATTTTCAGTTCTATCACAATCCTGCAAATGCTAAGTCTTTTACCTTCTTTGTCCAATTTTTCATAATGGCATTGAATGGAACAACACAATGTTTCAGTACTTTATTATATTGGATTAGACTAAATTTTATCTATTAAATTGAAAAATATATTGATGAAATGTAGGGACAAACATGTTTTTCTTCATTAATATTCCTATCTTTACTTTTTCCAGATCAAGATACATATATTGGGTCGGTTCCATAAACAGGAAAAATAAAGATATAAGTGGATCTTCCATCATTATTCATTGTATAAATATCTGGTTAACCCATCTTTAAACATTTTAATACCCATTATGCTATCCTTGTATACTAGAAGTAGAAATGTTTTATGGATATGAAAATATGTATGTTGGAAATACTGAGAGGGGGGGGGGGTGGTGAATCAGTATTTCTTTCAATTAGAGCATTAGTTAATCTTCAATTATTATTAGTGTTTGTACAATGATAGCAGCAAACAAGAGGAACACAAATGCACACAATTTTTAAGGTGGAAACCCACTCTGGGACAAAAACCACCTAATGCTTTTCTAATAATTATTTTCAACTCCAATTGAAAATAAAGCTCCAACTTCTTAGATTCTAGAAAAGCATTATTCTCCAGCTCCCACTGGATGGATGCTCCAATGCCCGATATTCTTCAGTAGTCACTGAACGGATGCACCAACACCCAATGAGCTACAACTCACCCTAGCACCACCCTACCACCCTATAGAAGAATAAAAGAAGAATGGACTCTCGTACCAGAGAAAATGATCCACTTTACAATGATATAGAATGATGTAGAAGAAGAAGATATACTAGACCATAACCCCAACTTTGACACAACCACTGCCTCTTCAACCCTTGGTAGATAGACACTAGTACAATTTGTACAATAATGTATTTAAAATGACTAAGCACAATGATACCTTTACAATGATTGTATGCAGTGCTGCCCACTTGAAGACTTCATATGATGAACTTCTTGCTGCTATTATGCACCTTGGTTGCTGCTCTTGTCATGCTATTCTCTGCTGCACCTTTCTTTGCTTTGCTGCTGTCTGCTCAACTTAGTGTTCCTAAATTGTCAACCGGGGCTAGTAAATTGTTGAAGTGAAGTGCACTATATGTGTCTACGTATCTGCTTCTCACTACGTTGTGTTTAGTGTTTTTTTCAATGTTTTTGGTTTTGTATTTTTATTCTAAGAGGAAAAGAACTAAGTGTTGGTAAAGAGAAGTTGTTGGTCACACTAAAACAGAGCAAAACTTATTCTAAACTATGTATGTCACTTGAGAATAGAAAATGCAAAACTTTAACAAGAAAAATAACTCATAACATGAATTCAATAACTCATAACATGAACTCAGTCCAATTCATTCATTAGAAATATGTTGGAATAACTTGAGAAAAGGATAAGTTTAATGAAATGAGGTTCTTCTAAGTAAACAACACTCTACAATATCACAAAGAAAATCTCATCCATGGCTAGAAATTTGTTGGAACACATTTGGAAAAGATAGTCTGCAACATAGTGAGGAAATCTACTCTAAATTAACCTATGACACTGAAATTAGTCCATTCTACAACTAAAAATATCACTGTTAAGCCTCATTAAAGAGTTAGAAATCTTTTGGAATAGCTTTGGAAAAGAGGCAGTTTGTGAAATTATGAGAAATTGCAGAACAATCAAGACTTCAAAATGACATTACCAATTCTTGTTCCTATGATGATGATGTATTAGTAGAAATTAAGAACAAGAGTGGTTTGTAAATAATGAAGGCCGTTAAGTCTAATTTAACAAAACTAGAATACAACTAACTAATAAAACTAGAAATTCAATGGATAGAACTGAACTAGAATGCAATTATTTAAACTTGAAATATAGTGAACATAATTGAACTAAAGTTCCATTAACCTTCGGAGTGTTACAACTGAACTAAAATGTAACTAATATCTAAAATACTACAGCTATATCTCATTCAATGTTAGTGATATTTTGGAACAATTCGTAAGAACAAGACTAGCTGTAACATTTGATGTGAATACGCATAAAAACATATAGTTCAGAAAAACACAACTAAGCTCTAAAATACTACAGCTATGTCTCATTCAGTGTTAGTGATATTTTGGAATAATTCATAATAACAAGACTGGCTGTAACACTCGATTTCAGTGAGCATAAAACATAAATTTTAGAAAACTACTTGAATTAGGAATGAAACAAGGCTAAAGTTACTTATCTAAACAATATGCACAGAGCTTCTCAGGCAGTAGGGGCCCTCTACCACCGGATTAGCATACAAATCTACTCAAGATTGCTTTAGATTTGGTATTAAAGTTTCTCTTCTTTCATTAATGGAAAAAATACTTCAGAAACAGAGTATTACGGTCTTTTGAGATCTAACCACAAAACATCAATCTAGCTAACTGTCTCTTGGTATCCCGAGTCATTCTTATAAAATAAATACATAAATACCCTTGAGAGGAAATAGGGATAAGTGTCTTTCCAAATTAAAATCAAATTAGAATTCTTGTGGAAGCCTCGTACTCTTGCTGGAGACATCTGTAGAGTCCCTTCCTGTTAGGAATCTGCTTCTTAGTTTTGATCTCTTCCACGTGCATAACCACCTGTAGATTCTTGCTCAGACTTCGTAGAGAGAAATAAATGATGGGGAAGTGTTGTGGAATTCAACCATATGTGTTTTTCCTTTAAGTGACACTTGTAACCTGTGAGAACATGAAGATAGCTACGGAATAGGCGACTAGCTACAGAATGGCTGCATTCTGTAGCTGAGTCTAGTAAAAAATTACTATAACAACAAAACCATGAAAATATAGCAAGTCAGTCATTGTATACATTCCTAAAGTGACTTTAATTAATCCTATTGATCATTTAAGCCTGTAATTGATAAGGGACAAAGGAAATGAAGTGAAATTTGGTGAAAGGAAAGGACATCTTTGGGGCTCAACATACCCCCACTGCAAAGTTTTTGCATGTCCTCATGCAATCAATTCATGTATTCTGAGACTTTTGCTAGGACATCTAGGCTCCTTCTTCTGCTTTGCCTGATATTCAATGGCCTCCTAGGCTTCCTTATGATCAACTTGAATCTCAAATTTATAAGTGCCCTGCTCAAATTTTTGTTTTTCTTCTTCAATTTCTCACTAGCCTTGTACAATTTTTCCATTTGTAGAGAGAGAGTTGTATTCATATCCCTTTTTAGCTTAACCTGCTCCCTTAAAATGTCATTTCATTCTTTATGTGCCTATTGACTACTTCTAACTCATATTTGTCTCTTCTTAGTACATCAATTGCATATCCTGGTGGGCTAGGAGTTCTTCCTCTACTTTCTGAGGCTCTCTTCTCTAATGACTCAACATAATTATAGATTTTTTTTTGTGTTGGGTCTATCTATGGAGTTCCTTCATCAAGATCCTCTTCGTACTGATACTCAGGTGATCTAGCAGTTGGTGTTTCTTCATCCTCAATGTTTATGATTCCCATTTGTTTAACCCCTGTTTTCTTCAATATACCTCTAATTATATGGCTTCGTCTTAGTTGAGATGGTCCTTCACCTCTCTCCTTGGCATACCTTCTTATCATATTCTCCTTTTTAAGCTGTTTCTTAATTTCAGCGAATTTCTCAGAAATAATCGCCTCACTGTTCTCTTGTATGGACTTACCAGTTTTAATTTCAACAGATATGGAAATTTTCCTTCTCCTGCTTCTTCTTGTAAGTTTGCCTTCAGATGGAGATTCCTTGGGTTCTTCAAAGTGATTCCTCACTAGGAAATCATCCCAATTGTCTCCCACCTTTCTCAAATGATGTTCAATTAGGATTTTAACTAGGCCATGGTGGTACAAATTGGTTTCCAGGAATTGAACCCTCTTTTGAACATTAGAGGCCATTCTCTTTAGACTATGAAGTAGGAAAAAGGGTAAATTGATTTTTTCATCTAAGAAATGCATCATTAGCCGAATATGATACACATATAGGGTACCAAACCTTCCCTCACAAGTTATAAACTTTTGCAAAATGAGAAACATATTCCGCCATTTATTCTTTAGTGCTGAGCTAGGAATGCCCTTATTAAAAATTGAAACATCCATACCTGGTGTTTTAAGCATTTGCCTCCATGCCTCATTATGAAATTCCCTATTTTTGAACCATCGTTCACCTTGCCTGGGTAATTCCGCTGCTTCTGCAATGAAAGATTCTATAATAATGAATTTAACATCTCCTATTTCAACTTCTGCTCCATTGAAGGACTGTGCAAATGTCTTAGTAACCTCTTTATGAAAACCATTGAACTTTTCCAAAAGCTGTAACCACCTAGCCTGCTGTAGCATTTCTCTAATATATGGGTAACCCCCTAAGTATTTGGTTTTGAATGGTTCGGACCTTACTATGAGACCCATGGCTTCTCTTCTCAACCTTCAATTTACTACTCTTCTATCCACGATGAAAATGGCTGTTAAAGAGTTGTTTTTACCCCAAAGGTGCCTTCTCTGTTTATGTAGTAGGAATTAGCTACGGAAGGATGACATGAAGAGGTTATAGAATGAGTGAAATATGGTGAGGGTGATTCACACGAATTAATGAGTTTGAGAGCCATCATGGAAGAAAATACTGTGGAAACATCTCGTGAGAAATTCAAAATCATCACTGAATACTTCGGGCTAGCGACGTGACCGAATAGGTCACTTCAGTACTTAACCGTTAAGTTTTAAATGATGATTTGATATGGCGGAATGGAAGGGATTTTGTCCAAATTTTTTATGATAGGTTTAATAGGCATGATCAACACGAATAATCAAAATAAATTTTTGAATCATACATGACTTAACTATACTATAACTTTCATAATCTGTCATCATAATAATTTCACAACTTTACCTTTGCCTTTCCTTTAATTTTTGTGGTTTTAATATGCTTTTTCCTCCTTTGAAAATCATTGATTCTTCAGTCTTCATAATCCCTTTGATTTTTCTTGTTGTCATAGGTGTGTAGGATCAATTTGTTGCTGATCAAGTGATTACTGGATAGTTGCCTTCAGAATCTCTGGCTGCAGAATGTCTGTCTGGCTAGAGAATATACTTGTAGAAGCTTTGAAACATGGAATGGAATGTATGAAGTGAAAAATGGATCATGAAATATGGTGTAATGGAGCATGAGTGAAGTGAAATGTAATGGAATGAAATGGATCATAAATGTAAAATGGAGTGGAATATGAAAAGTGGCCTACAACTTATGATTTGTAATATTCAATTGCAGAAAGAGATCAGATTTAAAAATCTGAGATGAAAATGAGGTGGACCATGGAGTGGAGTGAATGAAATATGAATGAAGTGAGACATGATGGAGTGAAATGGATCATAAGTGGAATATGATATATAAAATGGTTCTACACTTATGATTTTGTGATAGTTGCTTGTAGAAAAAAAAACAAATTTGAAAAGCTAAAGTGTCAGAAGGATTCTGATTTTCACTTTATCTTTTCTGTATAAACATGCTAATCAGTGATTAGTTTTCATGTTTATACTTTTTTTTTTCATGCTTTTGAATTCAGAAAATTCAATTAAGTTGATGAAGAAGAAGAATTATTCTTCATTAACTTCACATCACTGTTTTCCTGGAATCTCTTGACAAATTCTTCTCTTGAAAGTGGCTTATGATATAGCTTCAATCTATGACCATTTACAATAAAAGTGACCTTCTCTTCATCTATTGTCTTGATTTTTATTGCTCCATTGTCAAAAATTCTCATAATTTCATATGGCCCAAGCCAATTTGTTTGGAATTTACCTTGAAAATATTTGAACTTTGAATCAAACAAGAGAGCCCAGTCACATTCTTTGAACTTCTTTTCCTTGATGTACTTGTCATGCCATCTAGTCCTTTGCTATTGGACTATACTTGTTTTCTGGACTGCATCTTGTCTGATCTCATCCAATTCATTAGTCTGCTCCAATCTGTGATTTTGTGCCTCTGTTAGATCAAGTCCTAGCCGAACTGCCATTTTAAAAGTTTGAATCTGAAACTCTATGGGAAACAAAACTTGTTTTCCATAAACAAGTTCATAAAGAGTATGACCTGTTGTGCTTCTCCATGTAGTTCTATAGGCCCACAAGGCTTCAGGAAGCCTGTCTGCCCAATCTCTTCTATGTAAATGAACAGTCTTTGTTAGTATCCCTTCAATGAATTTATTGGTAGATTCCACTTGACCATTTGCTTGTGGATGATAGGGAGTAGATTTTCTGTGTCTGATTTTGTACCTCTCCATCATTTGTTCCACTAGCCTTGATGTGAATTAAGCTCCTTGATCTGTAACAATTTCCCTTGGGACAACAAAACAAGTAAAAATATCCTCAAAAATAAAATTAACTACAGATGCTTCAGTAGCAGAAAGTAATGGCTTGGCCTCTACCCATTTGGTAAAATAATCAGTGAAAACTAATATACATTTCTTTTGTCTTGATGGAGGACTAATAGGTCCTACAAAATCTAAAGCCTATTTTTCAAAAGGTTCAATATGTACCTGAGGCTGCAATGGCATCTCACCTGAAGGAGAAGGTTTCCCTACCCTTTGGCAACTGTCACACCTTTTGACATACTCTTTAGCATCTTTAAAAAGGGATGGCCAATAATATCATAAATTAAGGACCTTATAAGCTGTCCTTTTATCAGCAAAGTGTCCACCACAAGGTTCATCATGACATGCCTTGAGGATCTCAGGCATCTCATCTTCCCAAACACATGTCCTAATGATAAAATCTGGACCTATTTTGTATAACTCATTAGCAACCCATGAATATTTTGCACTGTCATAAATGACCTTTCTTTTGTCTCTTGCATTCATTATTGAAGGAAATTTCCCTGAAACTAAATAATTAGCAATGTCAACAAACCAAGGAGTCTGAGTAGAAATTTCAAAAAGATATTCATGAGGGAATTGATCTTCAATTGGAGTATTGTCTTTGATGTTTTGGAGTCTAGATAGGAAATTAGCTACTGTGTTTTGTTTTCCAAGCCTATCTAGAATGGTAATGTTGAATTCCTATAAAAGCAATAACCATCTTATGACTCTGCCATTAGTAATTGATTTGTTCATTAGATATCTAATTGCAGAGTGATCTGTGTGAACAAAAGTTTCATAGCCTGTTATATAGTGTCTGAATTTGTTTATGGCATGAACAACAACTAAAAAATCTTTTTCAGTTACAGTATAATTTAACTCTGAAGGAGTCAAATTTTTACTTATATAGTAGATGGCATAAGGAATCAGGTCTTTTTGTCCCATTACTGCTCCTAAAGCTGTATCTGAGGCATCTGTTGAAATATGAAAAGGTAACTTCCAGTTAGGTCCCCTTAAAATAGGTGCTTCAGAGATTTTTGTTTTCAGGGTCTCAAAGGCTAACTAGAAATCAAGATTCCACTTGAATTCACAGTCCTTGGTAAGTAATTTGAAAAGTGGAGATGCTATCTTGGTGAAGTTTTCTATAAACCTTTGATAATATCCTGTAAATCCGAGAAAACTCCTAACATCTTTTTGACAACTTGGAATAGATAAGTTAGAAATGACTTCAACTTTTGACTCATCAACTCTAATCCCATCCCCTGAAATGTGATGTCCCAAAACAATTCCTTCAATAAACATCATAAAACACTTCTCATGACTTAGTGAAAGATTTGCTTCTTTACATCTCTTTAAAACTTTTTCCAATTTTGCTAAGGCTTCTTCAAATGTGTTTCCATAAACTGTGAAATCATCCATATATACCTCTACACAATCATGTATTAGATCTGAAAATATTCCTAGTACTACCCTTTGAAATGTTGCAGGTGCATTGCATAGTCCAAATGGAAATACTTGGTAAGCATAGGTACCCCAAGGACATGTAAATGTGGTTTTGTCTTGATCTTCAAGTGCTACTTGAATTTGGTTATAACCACTAAATCCATCTAAAAATGAGAAGTACTTTTTGCAAGCTAATGTGTCTAATCCATGATCTATGAAAAGTAAGGGAAAATGATATTTAAGAGTAGCTTTGTTTAATTCCCGGTAGTCAATACATACCCTCCATTTACCATTTTTCTTTGGCACAATTACCAAAGGAGAAACCCACTGACTATCTAAAATGGGATAGATAAAGTTGACATTTAACAATTTCTGCAATTCTTCTTTAACAATCTCCCTAAGATTGGAGTCATCCATCTCTGAGGTTGTCTGATTGGTTTACAATTTTCCTTTATGTAGATGTGATGAGTGCAAGTCTTAGGGCTTATCCCTTTCATATCAGTGTACTCCCATGCATATGTAGAAGAATGTCTCTGTAATATCTTGACTAGCTCTTCTTGTTGAGATTTCTCTAGGTTCTTGTTTATGTTTAAAGTTTTGCCTGGAAATATCTCAATTGTAGAGCTGCCAAATTTATCCATGGAATAGAGAGACATCTGCCTTGATGATAAAAACTCAATGTTGGATTCTTCTTGAATTTTTTCATGTTTATATTCCGAAGAGGATTCAAAGTTTTCCAAGGTATTCAGAATTTGGCTATCTTCACTAATTTCTGAAATTGTGAAGAGAGGTTGTAAGTCTTCTTCATCCTCTATCCATTGAGTATCATCTAATTCTGTAATTGTTTTTGTTGGAAGATACAAGGTAAATTTCTTGGTTGAACTACCATCAGAGATGTACATATCACTGGATCTACAACTAATGAAACCATCAGTTGTAGCTAACCAAGGTCTTCCTAATATAATAGGATGCCCTCCTAGATTACTCTTAGGAGTTAGGACCATAAAATCCATAGGATACTCCCAAGAATCTAGGGACACTGGAATGTATTCTATTACCCCATCAGGTTTGATCACATATCTGTCTGCTAATTTTAATAATGTGGGTGTAAAAAGAAGATTAGGAAGTTTCAATTTATCCATGATTTGTCTACTCATGATATTGATTGCTGCTCCTAAATCAATAAGTGTGTTTTGGATCCCAGTTCCATTGATGTGTATTTTAACAACTGGATTTCCTGGGTCTAGATATTTTGGAATAGCAATCTTACCCATCATGATATCTGCTATTTTTCCTGCCAGTTGAATTTTCTTTGTCTCTCTTATTTTTTTTCCTGTTTTCTTCATGCTCAACTCCTTTATTGTCTTTGCTAAGATTGGAATTTCCTTGATATCTTGCAATAATGGGATCTTAATACAAACATTTCTCAGATCATCTAGGAAATCATAATTAGGCACCATAATTTGTTTTTCTACACCTCTATCAATTTGTAATCTTTCTGGAAAGGGAGGTGTAGAAGTGGATGTTGATGGCTGCTCTAATATAGGAGTTGAAATTATTGGTTCTTTTTGTTTTTATTTTTCAATATTTGGGTCTTGAAAAGATGTGTCTTCTTCAAGAATTTTATTTACCCGTAGAGAATCTTCCTCAGAGTTGTTTTGTTCTTGTATGATTACAAAAGGTTTCTTCTTTTCAAGTATTCTTCCAGACCTAAGTTGAACATCACTAAGGTCTAAAGGAGTAATCAAATAAGTTGGAAACTGTTGGCCTTCTATCATGTATGTGTTCTGAGGATTTTTATTGTTGGGGTTTGGTATGGGTTGGGCAGGCAACTGATTTGTTCTCTGAGGAAATGGTAATGGAAGTGGTGAATTTTGATGTTGTGGATTTTGATGATTCTGTTGAGGATTTTGTTGAAAATTATGTTGAGGAGGGAAATGTGGATATGGTGGATATTGACAGTACTGAGAGTATCTTCCATAGGGATTTTGTGCTCCTTGTGCCCAAGTTTGAGATTGATTTTGGAATTTGGGCCAAGGTTGCTGCCAAAAATTCCAATTTGGTGGGGGTTGATTATACAGCTGATCATGGAATCCTTGTGTTTGAGGTCCTTGCCAAGGCCTTCTAGAGACAAAATTGAGAGATTCTGTGGAATTTGTAGAGGTTTCTTCTTGAAAGACAACTTTAAGACTAGGAAGTTAAGGAAAACTCTTGGTCTCATGTTTTTCTGAACAAATTATACAGGTCTCTACTACTTTTGCATCCAAAGGGCACTCTCTCAAGGCATGCTTCTTTCTACATTTGGGACAAAATATTGCTAAGGCATCAGATTCATTTTTTTGCTTGTTTTGTAACTTAAGGGTGTCTATTTGTTCACTAAGACTCCCTAAAATATTAGATTTGAATTCATCAAGCATATGTCCTATTTCTACCCTACTTATTGTCCCAGAAGCAGACTTACTTTCCCTTGCAAGAGCAGGGTCTCTTGGTCCTTTCACAGTTTTAGATTTCCCTCTTGAAAGGTTGATACATAATTCAGCTATTTCAGGTAATGTGAGCTGAGATATATCCCATTTTCCCATCATGTTAAGGATATATAACCATTCATCCCTAATTGTCTTCAACAAGAGAGCTTTCAAAGTATCTTGGTCTAAGTTTTCTATTTTTTCTCTTTTGATGTTGTAGTTAAATCTCTCCAACAAATCTTCCAGATTTTCATCCTCTTTTTGTAACATTTTAAACACTTCCTCCTTATGGTTTACTGGCATACAGTAATCCAAATACCTCTTTGAAAATTCTTGTTTCATGTCTTCCCATGTCCTAATAGAACTATTGATCAAACTCATAAACCATTTTAATGCCGCTCCTTTCAATGTTGAAGGAAATAGTGTAAGTTTTTGAGCATCTTGTAAGTAGTCATAGGTTCTACATAGGACTTAAAATTCAAATAGAAAGGTTTCTAGATCTTCAGTTTTGAGTCCATAAAAGTTTGGAAGGACAGAGGGTGAAATGTTTTTCATAGTTGCATTGGTTTCTTCATCTACTATAGGAAACCCAAAAGAGCTTCCTATTTCCCTTCTACCTCTTCCTTTGCATCCTTCTTCACCTCTACCTCCTTCTCCTCTACCTCTACCTCTACCCCCTCCAAATAGTGTGTGTTCTCCATTAAAAACTCCTCCTCCCCCTTCTTCTACCATAGTTGATTCTTCTGTGGAAGTTGAAAAGTTTATGTCCCTAGCAGGGGTCCCAGAATCTTCTTCTAAGACAGGTTCAGTGGATGAAGTGGAAGGTCTTTCTAATGGAATATCTGATATTAAGTTCTTTGGAAGTCTAGGATCAGTAAAGGATGGAATGTGGGTTTGAGTTGGAGGTGTGCTGGTTCTTGGTGTTGGTGAAACAAGTGGTGTTCTAGGAATCAAGCTTCTGCTTCTTATGAATCTACCCTTGGAGTCTCTTTCTCTACGCATATCATTGTTTTTGGGAGATAAGAAATAAGGCTACCTAGTTACACTTCCCCGAAAACGGCTCCAAAATGTCTGCTCAACTTAGTGTTCCTAAATTGATGTCATAAGTTGTCAACCAGGGCTAGTAAACTGTTGAAGTGAAGTGCACTGTATGTGCCTAGGTATCTGTTTCTCACTACGTTGTGTTTAGTGTTTTTTTCAATGTTTTTGGTTTTGTATTTTTATTCTAAGAGAAAAATAACTAAGTGTTGGTAAAGAGAAGTTTTTGGTCACACTAAAACAGAGAAAAACCTATTCTAAACTATGTATGGCACTTGAGAACAGAAAATGCAAAAATTTAACAAGAAAAATAACTCATAACATGAATTCAATAACTCATAACATGAACTTAGTCCAATTCATTCATTAGAAATATGTTGGAATAACTTGATAAAAGGATAATTTTAATGCAATCAGGTCCTTCTAAGTAAACAACAATCTACAATATCACAGAGAAAATCTCATCCATGGCTAGAAATTTGTTGGAACACATTTGGAAAAGATAGTCTGCAACATAGTGAGGAAATCTACTTCTAAATTAACCTATGACACTGAAATTAATCCATTATACAACTCAAAATATCACTGTTAAGCCTCATTCAAGAGTTAGAAATCTTTTGGAATAGCTTTGGAAAAGAGGCAGTTTGTGAAATTATGAGAAATTGCAGAACAGTCAAGACTTCAAAATGACACTACCAATTCTTGTTCCTATGATAATGATGTATTAGTAGAATTTAAGAACAAGAGTAGTTTGTAAATAATGAAGGTCGTTAAGTCTAATTCAACAAAACTAGAATACAAATAACTAATAAAACTAGAAATACAATGGATAGAACTGAACTAGAATGCAATCATTCAAACTGAAAATACAGTGAACAGAATTGAGCTAGAGTGCCATTAACCTCCGGAGTACTACAATTGAACTAAAATGCAACTAATCTCTAAAATACTATAGCTATATCTCATTCAGTGTTAGTGATATTTTGGAACAATTCGTAAGAACAAGACTACCTGTAACATTTGATGTGAATGAGCATAAAAACATAAAGTTCAGAAAACGCAACTAAGCTCTAAAATACTACAGCTATGTCTCATTCAGTGTTAGTGATATTTTGGAATAATTCATAAGAACAAGACTGGCTGTAACATTTGATGTGAATGAGCATAAAAACATAAAGTTTAGAAAACTACTTGAATTAGGAATGAAACAAGGCTAAAGTTACTTATCTAAACAGTATGCACAGAGCTTCTCGGGCAGTAGGGGCCCTCTACCACTGGATTAGCACACAAATCTACTTAAGATTGCTTCAGATCTGGTATTAAAGTTTCTCTTCTTTCATTAAAGGAAAAATACTTCAAAAACAGAGTATTACGGTCTTTTGAGATCTAACCACAAAATATCAATCTAGCTAACTGTCTCTCGGTCTCCCGAGTTATTCTTATAAAAGAAATACATAACTACCCTTGAGAGGAAATAGGGATAAGTGTCTTTCCCAATTAAAATCAAATTAGAACTCTTGTGGAAGCCTCGTACTCTTGCTGGAGACATCTGTAGAGTCCCTGTCCTGGTAGGAATCTGCTTCTTAGTTTTGATCTCTTCCACGTGCATAACCACCTATAGATTCTTGCTCAGATTTTGTAGAGAGAAATAAATGATGGGGGAGTGTTTTGGAATTCAACCATATGCGTTTTTCTTTTAAGTGACACCTGTAACCTATGAGAACATGAAGATAGCTGCGGAATAGGCGACTAGCTACAAAATGGCTGCATTCTGTAGCTGAGTCTAGTAAAAAAATACTACAACAACAAAACCATGAAAATATAGCAAGTCAGTCATTGTATACATTCCTAAAGTGAATTTAATTAATCCTATTGATCATTTAAGCCTGTAATTGATAAGGAATGAGAAAGGAAATGAAGTGAAATTTGGTGAAAATGACATATTTGGGGCTCAACGATAGTTGTGAAAGTGCGGTCCTTTGCAACCCTTGACAACGCATGATCTAGCTTTTTCTTGCCTTCTAGGAGCTCAATATTGAATCTAGTATATATATGCTATTTCAGATCCTCAATATTTTATTTTTGGTCATGTAGTAGTCCTCTAAGTCATCTTTCCAATGCCACAGTTCTGACCCAATTTGGAGTTTCAAGAGAGAGTTATGCCCAATATCTCACAATGCCCTAATTATGGACTGTTTCAGCAAAGCGCACTTGTATGGCATGCCACGTGTCACTGTTTTCCTCATTTGGCTCTAAAATTGATAGGTATGATTACAGGACTTTGGAAATATCCATCAATTTTTCTGACATTCCAATTTGATGCTGAAGAGGAGTTATGACGAATTTACCAAGGTCCCTTCTTTGAGATAAATTTCGGGAGCTTGCAAAAACCCTTACTTCCTGAGATCATATTTCAAAAAATATTGCGTAACTTGATCTAAAATTTTTCTGCAACTTCCTCGGGATTTCATTCTGCTCATAAAATTTCATCTTAAGACCTTGGTGAAAAAAATTTAGAGTGACAATTCCACGATGACCTGTTTCAGATGGCCGAATCCCTTGCCTAAGGAGGAAATGAAGATCACAATATATATGAATGCTTAAGTTGAGAGGGGCTTCAACAAGTGAACGTGGGAGGGATTTTAGGAGCATAAAAAATATTAATTATGACTTTTCAATGACTCATGCCCCAACCCCATGGGGTTTTAGCCCACTAACTGGGGTACAAACTTCAAACATGAATATCTCTCAAACTGTGAAGAATTACATGGCGTGCCATATATCAACGGAAACATCTCGACAATTAGAAACCATCAAAAGAATTATTGACCCAGAATATATTAATTTGGTAGGTCAAGCTTCTCATTCAATATTGGGTTAGCCCCTGGTGCTGCTTGGGTTGACATCAATGACAACTGCTGATCAACAATCTCCCCCTTTGGCATTGATGGCAACAAAAGTACTCCTCTTGCGATCATGACACCTCTTCCTACAACATTCTCCCCCCCTTTGACATCAATGGCAAAGGGTAACTCCCCCTGAAACACAACCATCCTGCAGACCTGTACACACTTCCACTCGCGCTGACACACAACCGTCCTGCAGACCTGTACACACTTCCACTCCCCCTTTATATTCTGAAAAATGAAAATCTAATGAGAACTTGGAAGAATCCCAAGCTTTTGATGAAGATATTCAAATGCTTCACGAGGTAAAGGTTTAGTGAAGATATCAGCAATTTGTTCTTTTTTACAAACATACTCAAGTTTGATATTCTTTTCAACGACTTGTTCTCTAACGAAATGATATTTGATTGGAATGTGTTTTGTTTTTGAATGCATGACAAGATTCTTGGAGATGCTGATGGCACTAGTGTTGTCACAGAATATGGGAATAGGCTCACTGAATTGTACTTGAAGATCTTGAAAAGTTTGTTTCATCCAAAGGACTTGAGTACAACATGATGCTGCTGCAATGTATTCTGCTTCCGCTGTAGATAACGAGATTGAAGTTTTATTTTTTCTCAACCATGATACGAGACAACCACCTAGATAGAATGCTGCTCCACTGGTACTCTTACGATCATCAATGCTTCTTGCCCAATTTGCATCTGTAAAGGATTGAATAATGAGATTGTTACCCTTGGGATACCACAAGCCATTTTCTTCTATGCCCTTTAGATATCGAAGAATTCTTTTAACGACAATAATATGTGATTCTTTTGGTGCTGCTTGGAATCTTGCTATTCGTCCAACTGCTTGCATAACATATGGCCGAGAGGCTATTACATATAGAAGACTACCAATCATAGATTTGTACAAATTCTGATCCACATCCTTAGATGAGTCGTCTATGCTCAATTTGCAACCTGTTACCATTGGAGTAAGGACGGGTTTGCTATCTTCCATTTTGAATTTCTTGAGCATTTACTTGATGTACTTGGCTTGACATATAAATATTCCTTTCTCTTGCTGAGATATTTGAAGCCCTAAGAAGTATGTCAGCTCACCAAGTAAAGATATCTCAAACTCACTTTGCATCTTTGTAGAAAATTTCTTACTTAGTCGATCATCATTGCTACCAAATACTATATCATCCACATATATCTCAACAATTGTTAAATTATCTTTATCTATTTGTACATAAAGATTGCTATCAACAGTACCTTTCTTGAACCCTTGTTGACGTAGATATCCATCAAGACAAGCATACCATGCTCTAGGAGCCTGCTTGAGACCATATAGAGCCTTCTTTAACCTGCAGACATAGTCTTATTTTTGTGATAGTAGAAAACCTTCAGGTTGTTCGATGTAAACTTCTTCTTCTAATTCTCCATTCAGAAATGCTGACTTAACATCCATTTGGTAGACTTTGATTTTTATTGAACATGCATAGGCGAGAAACATTCGAATGGCTTCCATTCTGGCAACTGGTGCAAATGTTTCGTCGAAATCAATTCCTTCCACTTGTGCATAGCCTTTGCAAACCAATCTTGCTTTGTTTCTGGTAACCTGCCCATCTTCATTCAATTTTTTTCTGAACACCCATTTAGTCCCAATGACATTTTTATCTTTTGGTCATGGAACTAATTCCCAGGTGTTATTCTTCTCAATTTGATCCAATTCTTCATTCATAGCTGCTACCCAATGTTCATTTTGGTTGGCTTCCTCAAAACTACTAGGCTCAAAGGTTGCTAGAAAAGAAACGTGAGCTTGTTGTGATGAACGAAGCTGTCGACCTTCATTTATGTCACCAATGATTTGATTTGATGGATGGTTCTTTTGAATCCACTCTTTTGTTCTCCTTGCAGGAGCTTCTTTTTGTTGTTTTGGTATATCTTGATGATCATTGTTTACTTCTTCCTCGTTGATAGTTGCTTCTTCTTATACAATTTTATCTGTGTCTTTTTTAGCCTCTGTCTCAAGTTTCAAAGATTCTAGATCCTCATCATTACTCGCTAGAACACCATCTTCGTCAAATGTAACATTTATGCTCTCCACTATATGTTTTCATCTTAGATTATAGCATTTATAGGCCTTTCTTTTGCGTGAGTAACCAACAAAGATACCTTCATCAACACGTGATTCAAACTTACCCAAATTTTGATCTTCTCTTTTGATATAACATTTGCTTCCGAAGATTTTGAAATATTTTACATTAGTTGGTTTTCCTTTCCATAATTCATATGGAGTCTTGTTGCAATTATTTCTGAGAAGACTTCGGTTGATAATGAAGACTGTCGTATCAATTGCTTGAACCCATAATTTTTCATCCAATTTTGAGTCCTTCAACATTGTTCTACCCATTTCCTGTACAGTTCTATTCTTTCTTTCAGAAACTCCATTTTGCTGAGGTGTTCGTGCTGTTGAAAATTTCCTTTTTATTCCATTTTCGTCACAGTATTGCTGAAATAATTTGGAAGTGAATTCTCCACCATTATCTGATCTTAAACACTTTATTTTCAAACCAGTTTCATTTTCAACCAACTCCTTGTAGATCTTAAAGCACTCAAATGCTTCAGATTTTTTCTTTAGGAAACTGACGACTGTCATCCTGGTATAGTCATCTATCATCAACATGAAATATAATTCTCTGTCTAAGCCTTTTGTTCTCACAGGACCACATAGATCAATATGTATCAATTCCAATGGATGTGATGAAAAGTGTTCTTTTGTTTTAAATTGGACTTTTGTCTACTTTCCATGCCGACATGCCTCACATAGTGCGTTGGAAGGTTTTGAGATTTTCAGCATTTCTCGTACTGCTTCCTTTTTTCTTATCTTGACAAGATTTTCAAATTTTATGTGACCCATTCGTTTGTGCCATAACCAACTTTCATCTTCTTTAGCTAGTAGACATGCTTTAGTTGCTTCATCCAGAACATATATGTCGTTTGGAGCTCGACTTGCTGTAGCCACAATTTTACCATACCTGCCTTTCCCGATTTCACATTTTGTGGAGTTGAATAGCATTGTGTGTCCTTGATCACACATTTGTCCAACACTGAGCAGATTGTGATTCATGTTTTCGACCAATAGAACATTCTTGGCTATAACATCTTTGCTTCCGAGAGTGACGGTACCTGATCCTATAACATTTGAAGATCCATCATTTCCAAAGGATATGGTTCCATCCTTCTTCTCTTTTAGAGATACAAATTTCCTTCTATCTCCAGTCATATGCATTGAGCAACCATTGTCAACATACCACACATCTTTCTTTTTTGAGCCCTGAGAGCGAAAGCACAATTATCAGTCTTCTTCTTCTTCCATGTTCGTTCATAATGTGGCTTCGAAGATTCTTCTGGAGAATTTTCAAGTCTGCAGTCTCTGGCTATGTGTCCAAAGTTCTGACATTTGTAACATTCCATATTATTTCTTAAATTTTCAAATCTATTGATGTTTCGTTGAGCCCTGGGAGGTTCATATTTGAAGAATCTCTTGGAATTGTATTGGTTCATAGGGTACATGCGACATTCTACAACTTTATGACCAAATTTTCCACATGAATAACAATAGCCATGAAAAATATGTTGGTACCTAGATGAAAATATTCTTCGAGGAATCATATTCCAAGGATGTGCTTGCGAATCTTGTCCAATGAAGTCTTCATGTATGTCAGATCTCATAGGTTCATTGTATTTTGTTGTAGAAGGTCCTACTTCTTCTTCCTTGTAACCGAGGCTAGTTCTGTCGTTGCAAGATCGTTGATTGTTGATGAGTTTTTCCAATGCCCTTGAGCTGTTGGCATAGTTTTGGACAATTTTTCCTTTCTTCACTTCCTTACGCAGCGAGACTACTTCGGCTTCTAATGCTTCCCTTTCTTGGTTGCTTTCTTCCAACTTATTTTGAAGTGACTCTTCAATACATTTGTGTTATTCAACCTCAATTTTGAGACCCTGAACTTTTTCTTCAAGAGTGTTGGAACGGATCTTCTCAGCATTGAGATCTTTTATAAGCTTGATTTCCTCCTCATAAAATTCTTCTATGGTCAACCCTTCTTCTTCATTGTTTGATACTTATTGTTTATTGTGCTTGGCCATAAACAATACTCTGTCATTGGCTTCTTCTTTGCTGTCACTTTCTTCATCAGATGAGGAGCTATCTTCTTTAGAGAGAAAGTTCCTTTTGGATCCTTTATTTTTGCCTTGCTTGTTGAATTTCTTAAAGCCTTTCTTTCCTTTTGAGTTGCCATCACTTTTGTTTAGAAATTTTTCTACGAAATTCCCAACCTCACCATAACCGAAACATATCAAGGGAAGTTTACCTTTGAATTTTCCCTTACCAGGTTTTAGTTTTCTTGTAAAGTAAGCATATTCTTCATCTGAAAGACCTTCTCCATCATCTCCCTTTTCTTCACACTTGCAGGTGCATGTCATTTCAATTGAAGGTTTTTTGTCCTTATTGGTTTGCTTAGATGCAACGAACGCAGTTTCTAGATTTGAAGTACCCTTTTCTTCATCAAGTCTCATTTCATATGCTATGAGAACTCCATGTAATTCTTCCTTGCTAATTTTGTCCAGATTTGCACTGTATTCTAAGACCAATACCTTTGGGTTGAATCTCCCTGGTAGTGTTCTAAGAATCTTCCATATAATAGTCTTCTCGTCAACTGGCTCTCCCAATCCTTCCAGAGTATTGGTTATTTCATCAACGTATTGGAAGTATGCAGCAATGTTGCAATCTTCTTTCATTCTGAGTTGCTCAAATTTTTCTCTATAGATTTGAAGCTTTGCTTCTTTGACATTTGAGTCACTTGCATATATATTCTCAAGCTTGTCCCATACATTTTTGGCAGTTTTACAACCCAACACCTTATGATAAGCAGATTCAATAAGTCCACCGATAATAATATTCTTTTCTTTTGCATCATTTACCAAATTCTTCTTACCTTGTTCATCCGTAGTTGATGTAAATCCATTTTGAACAGTGTCCCATACTTCGTAACCTTGCGCCAAGAGATAGACCTCCATTCTTCCTTTCCATAGTGCATAATTATTTTCATTGAATAGAGGTACACCATTCTTGGTATGCTCCATGACCTCCTTCCAGCTGTTAAATTTCTATTGAAGGAACCAAGCTCTGATTCCAATTGTTGGAAATACTGAGGGGGGGGGGGTGAATCAGTATTTCTTTCAATTAGAGAATTAGTTAATCTTTAATTATTATCAATGTTTGTACAATGATAGCAGCAAACAAGAGGAACACAAATGCACACAATTTTTAAGGTGGAAACCCACTCTGGGACAAAAACCAATAATTCTTTTCTAACAATTCTTTTCAACTCCAATTGAAAATAAAGCTCCAACTTCCTAGAATCTAGAAAAGCATTCTTCTCTAGCTCCCACTAGATGGACGCTCCAATGCCCGAGATTCTTCAGTAGTCACTGAACGGATGCACCAACACCCAATGAGCTACAACTCACCCTAGCACCACCCTACCACCCTATAGAAGAATAAAAGAGGAATGGACTCTCATACTAGAGAAAATGGTCCACTTTACAATGATATAGAATGATGTAGAAGAAGAAGATATACTATACCATAACCTCAACTTTGACACAACCACTGCCTCTTCAACCCTTGGTAGATAGACACTAGTACAAATTGTACAATAATGTATTTACAATGACTAAGCACAATGATACCTTTACAATGATTGTATGCGGTGCTGCCCACTTGAAGACTTCATATGATGAGCTTCTTGTTGCTGCTATGCACCTTGGTTGTTGCTCTTGTCATGCTACTCTCTTCTGCACCTTTCTTTGCTTTGCTGCCGTAGAAAGTCTGGTCCTTTGCAACCCTTGACAACACATGATCTAGCTTTTTCTTGCCTTCTAGGAGCTCGATATTGAATTTGGTGTATCTCTGTTATTTCAGATCCTCAATATCTTATTTTCAGTCCTATAGTATTCCTCTGAGTCTTCTTTCCAATGCCATAGGTCTGACCCAATTTGGATTCTCCAAGAGAGAGTTATACCCAATTTCTCACACTGCCCTAATTATGGACTGTTTCAGTAGAGCGCACTTGTACAACGTGCCACGTGTCACTGTTTCTTTATTTGTCTCTAAAATTGATCGAGCGCAAAGTAAAAACTGTGCACTATTCTTCAATTTTTACGGAATTCTAATCTGATACTCAGAGAGGGAGTTATGATGAATTTACCAAGGTCACTTCTTTGAGATGAATTTCAGGAGCCTGCAAAAACCCTTACTTCTACAAATCATATTTCCAAAAATATTACGTAACTTGATCTAAAAATTTTACTACAGCTTCCGCAAGATTTTGGGTTCACCTCATAAAAATTTCAGCTTTTGAGCCTTCGTAGAAAATAATTTAGAGTGAAAATTCCACAATGACCTGTTTCAAATGGCCGAATCCCTTGCCTAAGGAGGAAATGAAGATCACAATATATATGAATTCTTAAGTTGAGAGGGGATTCAAAAAGTGAACGTGGGAGGGATTTTAGGGGCTTAAAAAATATTAATTATGACTTTTCAATGACCCATGCCCCAACCCCATGGGGTTTTATCCCACTAACTGGGGTACAAACTTCAAACATGAATATCTCTCAAACCGTGAAGAATTACATGGCGTGCCATATATCAACGGAAACATATCGACAAGTAGAAACCATAAAAAGCATTACTGACCCAGAATATATTAATTTGGTAGGTCAAACTTCTCATTCCATATTGGGTTATCCCTTGGTGCTACTTGGGTTGACATCAATGACAACCGCTGATCAACAATGTATTATGGATCAAATTATTCGTCTTGCTGATAGCATAGCAGATAAATGAGTATTACAACTGAAATATTTGTATGCATATTCATTTTTGAACATATTTACTCGGAAGCGTATGTTACCTTGGCAGTCCTTGATAATTTTGATGTTTCACCCATGCTTTTTTTTTTTCAAAAGTCTCATACTTATCTGCTAATGATGGGAAGGGAATAGCTGCATGTGAAGGTCCCTGCCATTTTTTAGAAGGATTCGATCAAATTTTTCCATCGTACTTACGTGTTAATATATGCTTCAATACTTGCTCCACAAACAAAGATACATAAACGATGTCTCCATCACTAGCACATGTAACTGACCTTCATCTTTGGATTATTTGTAACTTTAATATACTTCTATTTCTAGAAATATTTGTCATTACCACTGAAAGAGAACTCTGGACTTACAAAATTGCAAGAATCCTGCAGCTTTCAAGGTCGAAAATTGAGAACAATGCTAAATTCACTTATCTACAAATTCAATGAATTTTCAGACCTCATACTAACCGTAATAATGGAAAATATCACACCTCAGTAGCTTTCAAATTTTTTGAGAATCTACTATCCTTGGGTATTTTGAAGGTCACACCATTCCATTCAACTTCTAGGACTGGATTGCCTGCATCTTGATGTTCCTGCATGCCAAGGTCAAGACAAATTTATGCCACATTCATTTTTAAGAAAATTCTGTCTATATTACACACACAGTAATATGCACAAGAGTATCAAAGAATAAAAAATAATATTGCAGCTAAAGCTCCAATAATCTGAATATGTAGAAACATAAACATTTTTGGCATTTATAATATGAAAACTCATGCCAACAATTACTCGTGATATTTTATAAGCATCTTCAGGAGTCTTTATCATCATGATATTTTATAAGAAACTTCAGGAATATTTATCTTTATCCTTGTCTCTTTCTGGAACCATTCATCCCTAAAAAATACAATGGATTAGCCTTGAACACAAAAATATAGCTTAGGTTTCGACCTCAGACATCCAGCCTATTTTGGCCCTATTCTAGCTTGATTTCACCTTTTGTTTTGACTTGTGTGAGCCCTAAATTATACTGTAAAAATTTTTGGCACTCCAAATTGTGATCCAAGCCCTTGATTGTTTGCAATAAAGCTCACAGTTAATTCAACCATCCATCTCATAAGCATTTTTTATTTCAGAGAGAAATTCTAGAGGAATTGATTTGGGAACCTTGTTCAAACAAATAATTGCATACATCTTCTCAGTTATCTTGGCAAAAAAATTCAGTGACATAGAGTTGTAAGGCACAACCATTTGTGGCACATCTCATTATTACTAAGATTGTCTGTTGGGCTGATCCAAGGGTACAACTTGATACAAAGTACCAATCTTAGGGTCTAATTTAGACATTTTCGACAGAGAAACTAATGGTGAATCTGCATTGTGATTGAAGCCTGTCCTTGAGAATCTTGTCTACAAAATGAAGTAAATCATGTTGCAGAAGTAAGTTCTCGTATACCTTGTGCAAGTTTGACATTTGACAATGGATCTGAAAGGTATGTCTATAGCCTTCCTATAGGAAATATTTTTTGTATAATGGTGGCATAAATAGTGTCCTTGTAAATTTCTGAAGCTTATGCTTGTGCTACAATTCTGAGAAAAACTCTGATAATTTCCAGCAACCTTTATCTGAAGAATACAATATTGAAACTGAAGGTTTGAAGATTGCTAAATCACAAACTTATGATCCTACTAAATTCAGTGTATTCTTATCTCCAACACTGGTAATTGTCACAGGTAGAGAAGGGTTTACATCTTCAAAAATAAGAAGGTACTAGTGTATGTGGAGCAAAAAGTTAAAGATATCAACGAAAAGATATCAAGGGTTTAATTCTCAAGCTTATGCTTGTGCTACAATTCTGAGAAAAATTATAATTAACTAACTGTAAGCGAAATACTGATTCACCCATTCTCAGTGTTTCCAACATAGTAATACAATTATTGGAGGAAGATAGTAATACAATTCTTGGAGGAAGATCCTCTCATCCAGCTATAGAGGAATGGCTTCCACGAGACCTTTATCCAAATTGACTTCAACACAAATACAAGACACAAAATTGGCATCCCTTGTGTTCTGCCAATTCAAGTAACTTCCCAAAGTCACCATTGATATCCTTTAGAATAGCCTTGTCCCAAAAGATCAACGAAAAAAGGGGATGCAAACCCATAACAAAACGAGGAGAACTCCTCCATTGGATTGAAGTTTAGAGACAAAGGATTTAGATACAGTGCAACAGTGCCTGGATTCCTGTAAAATAAGGACATGAGCAAAAGATTAAATCCTGATCTTCTTTAGATATGAACAAGAAAGCAAAAAACACCACTTCAAAGTGCACAAACAGAGAGTTGTCCCTACATATTTGGAGCCCAACAGTCCGAGATCCATATATCTACTACAATCGGACTATGACGCAACCCAGTGAATTTACATATCAATGCTCATCCTGTGAGGATGGTCACTTTCCATCAAGTTTTTGAGGTCTAAATCAATAGAGATGGGATCATTTCCTTCTTCAAAAATTGGCTTGTTGGGGGCAGCTTCATAGGCATCAATAAGGCGGCTAACAAATTTTCAAGAAATGTATTTGGATGATCAAAAGAACGGTTGGAAAAATTAGTAGAGACTTGTGACATGAGAAGAATCATCCAACTCGAGCAATACCAAGGAGGGGTGTCCTAGCCCCAGGGAGGCAGCAAAGATTCCAAATAAAATGCAACAACAACAGCTAGAAACCCTATCCAAGAGGAGATTGAGCAGAGCTAGACAACATATCATTTGCTCTCTTAATCAACATATACCTTACAAATACATGCAAGATGTAAGTGCTATTAGTTATTTCTTTAACGTTGAATGATCTATGACATATTCCAATATGGTCCATTGTGTCTAGGTCGAGTGGTTGGGAGGAATGATCGTTATCCTCCCCACTCAGCTTCAATTCTTGCAAGTGCAATGTTGGGCTCTTAATGAGAATATTGTTTTGATGGCCTTAAGCTCTTTGTTCAGAATGCCATGAGCTTCTGGGGAATGTGATTTACCCTGGGTACCATCCTCAGAAGAAGGGGTAGTACTGATATGTATTTCATGGAAAAGAAAAAAAATAAAATTTAAATATAAATCTCTCTCTCTCCTCTTTAAACACACACACTCTCATATATGTACATATGTATGTGTTTCGAGATGGAAATGAAACAAACTAAAAGAATTGGAATTTATTAGGAGCTTTTTAAAATTTCCCTTTGCATTTTTAAATGAATAGACATGCATATGAAAGAATTTAAAATGCAATCAAAGTATTTGCAATGAGGGAAATTAACCTGAAAATCAATCATGAGGCTTGTGTACCCTTCCAGAGCATACATTAATTCAGAAACGAAGCATATCACAATTTGTTACTTGCATATGAGTATTTATGATGCAAAATACATCTTGAGTCAAAGTGACATATGAGTATTTATGTTGCAACGGACATACATGTAAAAAAAAACATTGCTGCTTAGGTGTAGAATTTGACAAACAATCATATCTTTGTTTTACAAACAAAACATGCCCAAGGTTTGTTAGGCATCTTCATGATGGAAGATTGTAAAATTTCATCTACATGTAAGTCTAACACATGAAAACTTTCAACCAATATTGATTCAAAGGAAGTTAATGAGTTAGTCTACAAGAAACTAGTGGGAAATTTATCTATCTTGCTTCCACTAGACTATGCAATTAGCTGTATATCCCTGCAGACTAAAAAAATAACACTGAACAATCGAGCTATATATTCCTACAAACTAAAAAACATACCACTGAACAACTACAAATAGTGTTCCAACATGTAAAGGGAACATTGGATTTTGGCCTTCTATTTGGTAAAAGCAAAGAAAGTCATTTGTGTGGCCATTCAAACTTAGATTGAGAAGGATCCATGGATGACAGGAAGTCTAAAACAAGCCATGCCTTCAGTCTTAGCGTAGGGGCAGTTCTTTGGACCAACAAAAACAACATATAGTTTCACCTTTCTCTACAGAATAAAAATACAAAACAATAGTCAAAGGGAAATGTGAAGTATATTAGCATAGAAGAATGTTTGTTGATTTGCAATTTCATTAGGATGATCCCACACTACCTTTTTGTGATAGATTAGGATGATCCCACACTATCTTTTTGTGATAGCTTAGAAGAATGCTTGGAGATTTGTAAGTTCATTAGGATGAGACCACAATACCTTTTTGTGATAGCTTAGAAGAAATCTTGCATGTTTGTAGGTTCAATAAGATGAGCCCACAATACCTTTTTGTGATAGCTTAGGATGATCTCACACTACCTTTTTGTGATAGCTTAGAAGAATGCTTGGAGATTTGTAAGTTCATTAGGATGAGCCCACAATACCTTTTTGTGATAGCTTAGAAGAAATCTTGCATGTTTGTAGGTTCAATAGGATGAGCCCACAATACCTTTTTGTGATAGCCAAGGAGTCCTTACAGTGGCAAAGAATCATTGCCTCTAATGTTTAAATTCCATGTCTGTGATCACAACATTTGAGTCCTTCTACCATATCCATTCAACTTTAGGGTGAGCCACCATGGTTGCCCTAATTTTTACTACCAATCTTTTCCTGCATGTACATGGCCATAAAGAATGAGACCTTATCGATAATGGATGATAATAAATAAGTAACAGGGACACCTAAATAAAATGTCATATCACTTCAGTGTACATGCTTGAATGTGTGACTAACACTGTCATCATAATACCAATTGTCACTGAGAGCTGTTAAAAAATAAATAGTTATGCTTAATATTGATATTATAATCAAACATCCAGGCCACTGAAGAAATGGACAATGGAGGAGAAAGAAAGCATTATAGAGGGGAACATAGAGGAGGAAATTGTTTCTATGCTAGTAGGCTTAATTACCCCAACCAAACCCCAAGGAAGGAAATAAAATAAAGCCCTCACATACTTTAAGACCATAAAGAGTAACAAGATCAGATAATGGAAGCCTCAACCTCCTTATCCAACACCCATCACTACTGAGGAATTAGTCGGTTGTCAAAAGGAGGAATATAAGAAAGAAAATAAAAAATAAGTGAAAATAACCTCCAATAAAATCAAGTGAAAAAAACCACATATCTAACAAATAAGCTTGCGTATCAAGGAAACTAATATTTTAGGAAAATCCGTTAAGCTATAGGAAGGGCTTGTGGAGCTAGAGAAAAAAAATGTGCAGCTAAAGGAAGAGACAAAACACCTACAAAATGGGAGTGGTGGGATACATGAATAGGATCCCAAATTATAGGAGCTAGACCACTAGCCATATCATGGATATTACTATGCCTATATTGAGGCACGAAAGATACTCCCTACTTACTTTGTAGTCCAACTATTCTTTGAATTAGAAACTAAAAGGGTTAGGACTCATAGATGGGTTCAAATTTCCAAATAAAAAATGGTTGAAGATGTGGGTATTATAGAGGAGAAAATGAAGGAGATGGGGTACAATATGGTTGAACTTATGTCCAAGGAAACCAATATAATGGACCACATGCAAAAGGAGAATAAAAAGATGAAGGCCTAGCTACATGAAATGGAGGAAAAAAATTCCAATATGGCTACTTTGTCCATGGAAGCTACACACTCTAGAGATCCATTAAAAACATACTCTCTATTCGTCAAATACTAATGGTGCCAATTTTAGACTAGAGTATTAGCCCGACAAGGATCCCCTCCTTTCCAAAACATCAAAACATTCATTGATTTTTTCCTTTGGTGTAACATTCAAGATAGGGATAAGATGGCAACCTTTTATATGGATAATTTAATACTACTTGCTATGAATGTGTGGGACCCCAACTCTCAGCTAGGTGATGTGAAATTTATTTCTTTAGCCTCCTGGATGACTCGTGAAGAGACCATGGAAGAATAAATCAAGAGAATCATGGAAAAATAGATATAATAACCTTTGTGGATCATGGAATAACTACAAGGCCCTCGCATTATCACTATTAACCAAATGATTATAGTAGAAGATCGAACTATGAGAATGTCTGCCTAACATAATTACATACAGTACCATAATTTATGGGCTAATAAAAGAGGACAAGATCTTAGAGGCTTTGAAGTTGCATGATCAAATGGCAGACAAGGGCTATGAACTATATATGAAGACAACGCTTTCTTATCTGCAGTGTCCTTGCCAGATCCTTATAACGAGTGGTCACATTACTTGTGGGACGATTAACTTTCCCAGTTAGTAGTAGGCTCAAGGTGATCTTGGGTTTTGTGTTTTTAAAACTATGGTTACACTTGGGCCTCCAAAATTTGATTACATCATAATATATCACTTTTTTATATGATTAAAATCCATTGGGGCCTTGGCTAGTGAGCGCCAATTGTTCTAATTGTAGTTAGCATGCATACACAATCATATACACATAATATATTTTTATTTATTTATTTATTTATTTTTATCTAGGGCCACAGTTAAGGTTGCCAGAGAGCTATTTTGATGTTATGTTGAATTTGAATTTTGAAAATATAAAGATAACAAAAAATTCGCAAGTACAAAATAGGTACATGATTTACAAGAAGTCTGTTGAAAAATAGCGAACCATTAGAATAATTGGCATAGAAGTTGTGTACAACCTATCATCTAGAGTATCATCCGTACCTGTCATGTGAATAATATAGAGAATTCAAGAAAGATAGAACTGAGTGTTGATGCTTGATACATTGTTGGATGCCAAGATTTTCTCCATCAAATCTATGTTGGATAAAACTACACTGAATCTGATGTAGAAATTTCTGCCAAAATCAGATACTTGCACACAATAGGGTGTGTGTTCCATTTACATAAAATCCTCATTAAAATCTTCAAGAAAAATACTTAGATTCAATACAAAATATATAAGAAGAGAGAGCTGAACTCAAACAAAATACTTGCATAAATACAACAAGAAATTTACAGATTCAAACCCTTCTTTGGCCGAATATACATTTGTTGTCTTCTTGGCCCTCACCATTATCACTCTACACACTATCCTTCTCTACATTTTCTCTATCCTATTCCATTCTCTGTGTCTCTCTACATCCTCAAAAAAGCTTCATATTTATACATAATTATGGATTAATTTGAATCCATGATTTCCTCCACAAATATCTCAACCAAATCCTAAAATATCTTTATCCCTCCTTTGACTCAACTAAGTTCCATTTAAGGAGTTCCTAATCCCTAAAATATATATCCAACCCAAATCCACTCATATCCTCAATATATTAAGAGAATATTTACAATAAACCTCACACTCATATTTTTCTCTTAATTTATTTAAAATGTGCATAATTTATAAAATAATTAAAAAAACATCACCCCCTAAATTATCCAAATACAAAATGAAAATTAGGCATGATGCTCTTGCATCAGACTCCCCATGTAGAGAAGTTTCCATAGACTCCTGTCTATGAGGTATGTCACTTTTCTGTAATAATGCAACAGCCGCAAGTCTCAATGACTTGCTCCCTCCAGGATTCCAAACTCTGTTTTGCCGTTGGTCTTTCAAAGTATCAACTCCATTTCGTAATTTTGCATAGAATTCCCAAAATAGTATTTTCAGAACACTATTGAATGTAACTCCCACTTTTCCATACCACATCATCTTTATTTCGGGAAATACAAACTTGTGTAGAATCACTGATACCCATTCTTCTGGTCTCCAAACTTTGAAAGAATTTCGAACTGGTTTTACATCAGCATCACCAAAATCACTCATTTTGTCAACGAGATTCCATCGGTCTCTACAAAAATTACTTTCGCCAATTCCTCAAAGTAATTCCTCTTTTTCTGATGCTTCCATCTCCAATTGTGCTGAGCACTCAACTTTCTGAAATGAAGAATAATCAAGAACTTCTTCTTGATCACAACTATAGTCATTGATTTCCCCTATAGTAACAAATTTCTCATTCAGTGCTTTACCTGCATTCATCAAAAAACTATTAGTTTTAAAAATACAAGACCTTTCAGCCTCTTTTGATACTTCAAGCACCAATCTCCCATCATAGTCATTCTGGATTTCAGTAAATCCTCTTTTGAATTGCTAGCTACTTTCATATTTATCCTGTTGGATTAATACTTCCGTTTCCTTTATGTCTCTAAGGTCATCACTTTCTTGCTGCTCCTGATCTTTCATCTCATCTTCAAACAATTTTTTCTCAATTTCTCTGATTTCAGCATCATATTCATTAATTTTGTCTTCTGTACCTACAACCACTTTATTAATTGAAGAGTCAAAATGTTCACTTAACTCTATAAACGTTAGAAAAATTTCATCCTTATCATGCATGGTAACTGCAATCTCTCCTTTATTAGGTTTTGCAAGCTTAATTTCCCCTTTAGGTTCTTGGAGCCATCTCTCCAAGAACTCTATTTCCATGTGAAATATTTCCAGCATTTCATCGCAACCTTCATTCTCAGTTTCGTTCTTCTTCTGGAAATCCTTCTGAGTTATCTTGGTTTCTGTATCATCACATTGCAAAATTCTTTCATCAATTTCATTAAACAAATTCATTTGTTTACCTCCTTGGAATATCACAACGAAATTTTCATTATGCTTCTGCTCTATAACAGCTTCAACTGAATGTCTTACACCAAACAAGAATTCATTTATGAATTCTTTCCGCTGCAACAAATCAATACCTTCCTCCTTTGAAAGGCATTCTCCATCATACTTCACCTCAAGAGATTTATTCATCTTTGTGACAGTTTCACCAGAATTTCCATCATCTTATGCACATCCTGCAAACATACACATAATATGAGATTTAAAAATACAAGGCTTCATATCCTCATCTGCTTCCCTTGTCAACATATCTTCAAGTTGTTCTAAACTATTCCAATAGTCCATGAGATGTTTCTCATTAACCTCTTCACCTAGAATTTCACCCTGTTCTGGTCCACAAATGGAAACTTCCATTTCCAACTCAGCTCCTTTGAGTTCTTCACGTCTCAATTGCACATTCATCATCTACTCGAGCTTCCTCAGCTCTTCTGTTAACTGCATATTTACCTGTTTATTCCTCTTTACTTGTAGTCTCTGCCATTTCACTTTCTTCCTCATAGTCCAACCATGTCTCTGGTCTTTCATATTTCTCTACAACAATTCCATCAATAACTCAAGATGAACTGCTATCTCAGCCTTCTCCCTCTCATATTCTTCATCAGTCAACTGCTTCCATATGCCATTTGACTTGAGATCTTCCTTCTTCTTTTGTCTTCTGTTGTGGTCTCTCTCAGAACTTCTGCTATCTCTTCTATGACTATCATTAGTCATATTTTTCTCCATTTCTATCTTCATGAATTCCTCACTCATTCACCATGAGCTGTACTAAAGACTCCGCAACAAAAATTCCTCCATGCTGTCACTTACCTCACCAATATTCTCTCCCTTGAACTTGGTCTTTTGGCAAGCATTGGTCATCTATTCTTTGGAACCTCTTGAGCATTCCTCTCTACTACTTCTAGGCTTCAAATCATTTGCACATTTTAAGAACACAACTGTCCTTTTTATCCAAACTCTGTTGGAATTCTTCAAGGTTCTGCCACACTTTACTCAGAAACTCTTACCAGTTTCCTTGACCTTATTTTGCTGAGATATTTCCTCTTTTTCTGCAACCTAAATTTTGCAAACATAATCTTTAAACTAGAGTTAAAATAAAAAACATACTATCTCACCTTCAAGATCTATGTGTGATCTTGTTTCACCTCTCATTTACACTTTGAGTGGATTGTTCTCTATTTATTGCGCTACAATGACCAACTCTTTGGGTTTCGGCTTTGCTGATCCTGCATCCAATTATTTTCAAACCTTTGAATTGGTTTAATACTCTTTGACTCCATCTTTGACATCAACTCTTCATCTTGGATGAAAAATACATTCTTTTGTACAATAACTCAATTATTTAACTTGTTTCAAGCTATCCAAATTTATTCATTTGACCTTGACATCTTATTTGACTTCAAAGCTTGACTTAAAAATTACAACAGTGGATATTTTGACTCTAATTCAAGTTATACAATATACCAATGAACATCCACCCTTAATACATTCTCATGATGTAAAATCTTCACTCTCTCTTATACTCCATTCTTATGATAATATCATAAGTCTCCCATTACTCACATGATACTTAAGCCTTTACATCGAAATGCAACCACATTTCCCAGGATTTTTTTATGATGAAAATAAAATAGACCATTTAATTTTCAACATTTAAAATACCTTTTGGAAATGAATTTTCATACCTTACGTTCCCTTCAAGGTTATTTAATAAACCTTTTCTTTGCAATTTCAACTCTCCAGATTTCATGCCTCTATGTCATTCTTATCACTGTGAATATTCGCATGCCCTTCATTGATTCATTTCAAACCCCAAATATCCTTCTAGGATGGAACTCATTTTTTCCAATGACGCTTCTCATGCAACACCGTCTCTCTTCAGTGCACAAAAACAATTCCCTCATAGGAATTTTCCAAAAATTTCTTTTAACATGGTGGCATCAACATATTTCTCCAGCAGCAACAAACACAAACCGCACTATCTTCTGAACAGAACAATGTGAACACTTTCACATGCGCTACAAGCAATGATCAGTCATGATATTTAATTCATGGAAATCATAAATTCTCCTTTACAGGCTTGCTCCTCCATGTAGATCTCAGTTATCACAACCTCAAAAATGATATGCCACAACCACACTCGAACCATATTTTCACATCAATCTCTGAGATGGATCTTAATTCCATTCCTTAAACTTTGGATTGATTTAAATCTTTCATAAAATTTACAAACAAATTAAATTCTCGAGTACGGGAAGGGAATTGGATCATCCAAAATTCAAAAATACCTTTAATCAATGAATATTGATTCATTCAATGAGCACTTACCTTGGAGTCTCCTTATGGGTGAAATGATCTAACCCATCTCTCTTGTATTCCTGGCAGAATTTGGCTCCTGGTTGCTTGGAATTAAAATTGATGCAATGAACAAAGGCATACATTAAAATTCAAGGTAGCCACAAATTGTGTTATACCGAAAAACACCGAACTCTCCAAAGGGATGGAATTCATATCCTCTACACTTGTCTTCATAAAGTTTTATACATCTGTTACTTTCCTTTTTAATGCGCAACTCTAATTCTCAAAACAACACCAATTGTAGAGGCTGCAATCTATATTAGCCGAGGACTATATCTCTGATTCACAATTTGCATTATTAACTTCATACTTCATCAATGTAGATGGAATTCTAATACACATAGCAGCACGATATCAAATAAAACTATTACCACACAAGAAGCGTTGCATAAGGGAATGGATTTCGTCTTGCAAGCCTTGCATTACTGCTAACACAAATAGGAATTTGTAATCACTGTTAAACAATTATAAATCAATGCTGGGCAATGTTGACACTGGTTGTAATGTAGTATTGATTCAGGCTATGTAGTAATCGGTTCCCATTTTCTACCTGGTCTCTATGGTATTTCCAATCAGTCTCTAAGGTTTGTGTTCAACATTCTGTTTCTTTCAAATTCCTACTGGTATCCCAGTCTACAAAGTTTTGATTGCCACTTTACGCTGGCCTAATTCCAACTTTGGATTTCATGTTGAAGCCATGCCATTCACTCATGGCTCCTCCTTCAGCTCAGATCTTATCAGAATCACAAATCTAAATCCACCAGACAGCGGGTCTGCAATTGTTTTGAATGCGGTTGAGTAATCCATGAACATCAACAATCGACTCTCTTCCAGCAACTGATCCATGCAGTAATCGCTCCAACAGATCCACACAAATCCACATACAAACCTTCCCGCAATGCATTAAGACTCAGATCTTATCTATTGTGAGAAGCGATTTCAATGGAATGTAATATCACTCTTCACTCTCTATCAAAGTACACAACTAATTCAATTATGCGCAATCGTACTCATCTCTCATCCGCGGCTGCACATATTAATTAGATATTTGGCTTCGATACCAAATGATGCAGAAATTTCTGCCAAAATCAGATACTTGCACACAATAGGTGTGTGTTCCCTTTACATGAAATCCTCATTAAAATCTTCAAGAAAACTACTTAGATTCAATACAAAATATATAAGAAGAGAGAGCTGAACTTTAACAATATACTTGCATAAATACAACAAGAAATTTAAAGATTCAAACCCTTCTTTGGCCGAGTATACATTTGTTGTCTTCTTGGCCCTCACCATTATCACTCTGCACACTATCCTTCTCTACATTTTGTCTATCCTATTCCATTCTCTGTGTCTCTCTACATCCTCACACAAGCTTGATATTTATACATAATTATGGATTAATTTGAATCCATGATTTCCTCCACAAATATCTTAACCAAATCCTAAAATATCTTTATCCCTCCTTTGACTCAATGAAGTTCCATTTAAGGAGTTCCTAATCCCTAAAATATTTATCCAACCCAACTCCACTCATATCCTCAATTTATTAAGAGAATATTTACAATAAACCTCACACTCAGATTTTTCTCTTAATTTATTTAAAATGTGCATAATTTATAAAATATTAAAAAAAAACATCACCCCCTAAATCATCCAAATAAAAAATGAAAATTAAGCATGATGCTCCTGCATCAGAATCAACTATCGATGTGGACTTATGCAAACTTGCATGAACTAGTAGTCACTAAAGTGCATGATGGATGGCCATTTTGGACAACTAGGAAACTTCTTCAGATGGACTTACCTCTTGATTTGAACTGTGAGGAGAATGGGCTTCTCATAAGAAATAGTGAAATTATATTATTCAATGGTGATAAAACACAATTGTTTAGTTTTATACTCAAATTTGTAATGGAATTGTTAAGTGCAAAGGTTCAGGAGCGGTAGTGAAGTGCTTGAATTCAGTTGAACTTTTTTGATTGAATTTTTATCCTTAGATTATTTTAGTGCAGGTTTGGATGATTTGGTTCTTGCTCGTTGTGATTCTCAAAGAAATATATTTATGAATGAGCTAGGAAATGAACTTACTGAAATTTCTAGGCTTATGAAGCATGTGAGGGGAGGAAGATATGATAGTGTCATCATTTCCCAAGTGGAGAAGCATCTACTTGGAGTGCAGGAAAATGTTACCAAGGCTATTTCTTCTTCAAGTTCATTTCTTCTTATTGTTAACAGTGGAAATGAAAAATCTGCTAAGAAATTGGTTCAACAACTTGCCTTGTTAGGGCTTCAAATGTTTCAAGGGAGGAAATTTTTTCCTAGAGATTGACTTAAATAGATTTGCATGATAATGATTTTATTTATTTATTAATGGTCCTCCAAGTCTCCTCAAAAATTCATTACATGTATTAAAATCATACGTACATCTCGACTCTACAGTGATTATTAACCCTCTGATATGGTGGCCACTTGGTGCAGTTTTTGATGGGGATTGCATTCATGTTTTTTATCCCCAATATTTAGAATATCAAGCTGAGATTTCCCAACTTCTAAGTGTGGATCAACAAATGTTTAGTTCCCATTTTGGAGAGACAAACATAACACTGATTGTTGATACTTGATACATTGTTGGATGCCAAGATTTTATCCATCAAATATATGTTGGATAAAACCACACTGAATCAACTATCAATGTGGACTTATCGAACTTTGCCTGAAGTAGCAGTCACTAAAGTGCACGATGGAGGACCATTTTGGACAGCTAGCCAACTTCTTCAGATGGATTTGCCTATAAAATTGAATTGTGAGGAGAATGGGATTCTAATAAGAAATAGTGAAATACTATTATTAAATGGTGATAAAAAATAATTTTTAAGTTTTTAGACTCAAATTTTTAATGCAATTGTTAAGTGAAAAGGTCAAGGAGTAGCAATGAAGTGCTTGAATTCAGTTGAACAATTTTTTATTTATTTTTGTTCTTAGATGTTTTTATTGCAGGTTTGGATGATTTGGTTCTTGCTCAATGTGTTTCTCGGAGAAAGATATTTATGGATGAGTTAGGAAATGAACTTATTGAAATTTCTAGGCTTATGCAGCATGTGAGGGGAGGAGGATATGATAGTGCCATCATTTCCCAAGTGGAAAAGAATCTTCTTGGAGTGAAAGAAAATTTTACCTAGGCTATTTCTTCTTCAAGTTCCTTTTTCTTATTGTTGATAGTGGAAATGCAAGATCTGCTAAGAAAGTGGTTCAACAACTTGCCTTCTTAGGGCTTCAAATGTTTCAAGGGAGGAAAATGTTTCCTAGAGATTAGATTAAATATATTTTGCATCATAAGGATTTTGTTTTTATTAATGGTCCTCCAAGTGTCCACAAAGATTCATTACATGGATTATAATCATACATACATCTGGGCTCTACAATGATTATTAGCCCTCTAATATGGTGGCCACTTGGTGCAGATTTTGATGGGGATTCCATTCATGGTTTTTATCCCCAATATTTAGGATCTCAAGATGAGCTTTCTCAGCTCCTAAGTGTGGATTTTTGCACCATTTTTTTGGTCATCTAACCCATTATCATTAGATGAACCCAAGTACACCATGTAAGACCAATTTTACCCTAAGTAAAATTGCTTTCACCATATAAAATAACATTTGTCTATATTTTCTAGTCATATTTAACCCAAAACAAGGAAATTGATTAAATAAATCATTACTTATTTAAATTATTTCCTAGGAATAAGTTATTCCAAATCATTATTTAATAATATTCCTAGTTAAATTTGACAATCATTTGTAAATAATTAAATAAATCATTATTTATTTAATTATATTCCCACCATCTCCCTAAAATAATAAATAAATCATTTGTTTATTTATTGTTTATAAATAAAGGAATTGACCCAAGTCAAAAGACCTTTTTCTCCAACAAATATAATAAAATATTCCTAAAGGGTGATTCTAGAATTTGATTAATAATATTTTATTCATGCATCGAGTTCTAGAACACCCCAATATTTTGTTATAAATAGAAGGGTTTTCCCCATTCATTAGCTAGTCACCTTTCATTGCATTAGATCACACTAGATCTATTCTTGGTCACCATTTTCCATTTTTACCTTGTGAGCTCCCATTGAGTTCTATGTTTGTCCGGGTTTTATACGACAATAAGAGAGTGGAATTTTTAGATTCAAACACGAGGAATTCCAAGAACCCATCCCACAAGGAGAACCGTAAAACACCTTTCTTGTTTTCTCTCTCGTGTGCCCCATTCTTAATATAATACAAATCATTCTTTTAAACACTTTGTTCTTGTCTTGTCTATTGGATGCATGGAGCCATATTATATTTTATCTGGTTAATGTCTTTTGTGCTTAGATCTGAATTTGTGCAGCAGACTTAAAGATATTTTGCAGCCATAATCGATGTTAGGGCTATTTGTTATGCGTAGCTAAAGTGATATTTTATGACGAAAGAATCATACTAACATGGATCAACAAATATTTAGTTCCCATTTTGGAGAGGCAAGAATAGAACCAAGTGTTGATACTTGATACATTTTTGTATGCCAATATTTTATCCATGAAATACATGCTGGATAAAACCACACCGAATCAGATATCCATGTGGACTTATCGAACCTTGCCTGAACCAGCAGTCACTAAAGTGCATAATGGAGGGACATTTATTCATTATATCTCTTCTAGAGAAGGTATTTTTTTTTAGAAGCTGAGAATGAAAGAACCAAGAACACATTTTAAGAATCCAATGGCCTTTCTACTAGATCTAATGATCTATTATGACAAAATGATGGTGAGAGATGTTCATGGAAAATTTCTCATTCATTTTGAATATGGGAAAAAAAATTCTTTAGTAGCATTTGATTCCTCAAACAGGAGGGAGTCTGGGAGTAGCTTAGGTCATTCACCTCCAGGAGAACGCGTAGGGACTCTGGCTTCTACATCAATTGAAAACTTGACTTACAAAGCACCATTTTACCTTAAAAAAAAAAATTTCTCCTTGGGAAATCCTTAAGGTAGTTGAGATCATCTTACTTTTTTGTCATAAATGTTTTATTTCAATATGATTTCATTTTGTAAGGTGGGAGGGATGAATTTGAAGCCAATGAAAACAAGAAATGCCAATGAGTAGATATAATTCTACCTTACAGCCAAATTATTGACAAGTAATTCTTCACATGAGAATTTGTTGTATTGATGAAACACATTTGAGGAGAAAGTTGCCGAATTCAAGAATATTTGAAGAGGATTCCTTTGAAATATTTATCTCTCCAAATGGTTGTTGAGTAAGTGGATACCTATGTTGCACCTTTTTTTTCAGTTTTGTTATGTATAATCATAAAGGTATCTTACTTTCCAGGTCAATCATATAACCAATCTGATTCAAAATGCATTTTTGTATGTGAAGGTTGACCCTATTAAAATTTGTGAATGAACTGTTTGTTGTTTCATGGTCTCTAGTTGATGACACACTACTTGATTGGAATCTACTGTCTAATTGTCTATACTTGAGAGACAACATGTTATTACATACTACTCTAACTAAAAATAAAGTAGCGTATTTCTTAGGCTCTATATATTTTAGAACTCTAATTGATTACAAAGGGAGACAAGGCACGAAGAAAATCATATGGGAATTTAAAGGCTCTAATAATTTAGGACAATAATAGAAAAAAAAAGGTTGGGAAAGCACCAAGAAACGATACATAGACTCACATATTTTAAGTGCCTTCTTTCCCACGTTGTCGAATCAACCATCCAACACATAATTGATTGGTAGTGTATTAACATTGTTATTCACAATACAATTTTTCATGAGTTTTGTCTTTGTTTTTATTTTGATTGTAAACACTTATGTAGGGTTCACTTTTGATTTGAGATCCTCAATATTTATTTTGGTGTTTTCTATAATTTTTTCTAAAAATGGATTTAGAACCAAGGTAGAATGTCCATGGAAATTCTCCAAGATACCTGGACCCTGCCAAATTTTCCCTCAAAGAAATATAATTTTTCATTACTGTCAATGTCTACGTATACTTATTTTTTCTACCCAAGTTGTTTTATGTTTTCTTAGTTCCCTTGCAAATGCATCGACATTTGGCTTTTGCAAGGCCTCTTTTTTCTTTACGTGTCAACGTTGCATTCCATGACTTTTTGCTTCAAAGGGGAATATACACATATATAAATAGCTTATAGGTGTTTCTGTAAGAATTGAGTTTTTGATATTTACTTAGGCCTCAATTTTCAATAGTGTAGTATTGAATATGGGAAGTGAATGTGAAAAAAGAGATTTAAAATTTAATGCTTTGCATGCAATTAGAGTTATTTGCTTCAATAGCCTTTAATATTGTCTAAAGGAAGGTATTCATTCCATTTTATTTTCATGTTAAAGTTAGGACAAGTATTATTTCAATAAGTAGTGCCTTTCTTCCAATAAGGATTCCAAATTTTTAAGTTTAGCATCCTTGTTATTTCTCCTCCTCTTGATGTGATAACTTGAATTTTTTTTACTAAATGCAGGAAGTCATGGATTCTATCACCAAAATATGAATTTTTGATTTCTTTGGATCTCCTTTCCTACTGAATGTATATGAACAATGAGGAGTCTCCAAAAAAAACATGTATCTTTAGAGTTTAATCCTTTTGATAACACCAATTACATGCCTATTATAAGTCCCCTAAAATCTGCATCATTGTTGGTGGATGAACCTAGGCCAATATGGAAAATGATTGGGAAGTAATACTTACGAGCTTTAGATTGTCTAGCCAAACCATTAATTGGTGTTGTATATATTCTATCAACCTATGATGCAATTGATATTTGTGGTCTAATTTTAAAAAATATTAACTATGAGCATTGAGAAGCTTAGCAATCCCTTTGGCAAGCTAAAAAAATTGATACCATATATGTCACATGGTTCACCGAAATTCAAACTTGAGGTTTAAAATTCAACAAACCTAAAGAAAATTATTAGGTTTAATTAGGTTCTTCAAATCTCATGACCGAACCTCAAGTTGAATTCAAGTTGAACTTGAACTTGAAGGAAAAATTGGGTTTTTTTTATCGGTTTTCTCATTTTTTTATAAATAACAAAGTAAAGTTTTGTTAACCCTAGATCCCTTGACTTAGAATCATTTTTGCACTTTTTTGTTCAATCTTCACTCAACCAAATTGTCTCCATTGCCCATGTCACTGACCTCTTTCCATTGTTGCTGATGCTCTTTAAAGGTCATTTAGAAGCATATTCGAGTTTTGATACAGAAAATAGAACATATCCGTGATAATAACATTGGAGAAAAGTTCTATGAAATTTACCATATGGAAAGACAAATAATCCTTGTGATAATAAATACCATCAAGCCTGATATCCATGTGACAGAAGTTCACTCAAATATTTTGTCAAACACTTTGGTGACAGACTTAAAGAAAACTCAAAATTCAAGAGTTATATGAATATCTACAGATGCATGTATCTTTTCCTTATTTTTTTTAGGTCACAAGAATAGCTTTAGTCTTCGTATATGAGCTTGTAACTAACATTCTATGACAAGAAGTGAACACTACTACATGTGTAGCAATTAATTCAAGAGTTTCTTCAAACATTTTGCATGCAACAAAACTATATCAAATAAACGGTAGTAGAAATTGAAGAAATTATACAAAAACCAATAAAAAATGTATTTATAGACCAAAAAATAATTATTTAAAAGAATATCCTACTTTCCAATGTGAATACAAGTGACAACATTCAACTTAAGTAAGGTTGTGGCATAAAACAAAGAAATCTTGTTAGAGGCATTTAGACAAACAATTAGTGAGAAACCTCATTAATTTCAAAGGCTTGTGTTACAACCACCCAATGAATGGTCTCAAATGTAATATTTATGTTGTGCAGCCTTACGAAACAGTCCCCCATACAAATATGTGGCTTAGGATATCTGCAACTCTAAATCTAACCAACTAACTTGCATGGCAACTGAAAGGCGGTTAGGAATTGTCTTGGGAAACATCAAACCCTCTTAATATATTTATATATTTCAAGGGCCAAAACTACACCCATTTCCTACCAAATTTAGAGCTAAAAGGTTAAACTTATGGCTGAAGATAAATCATATAAGTGCCTTGTTTTGTGTCTCGTGCATGCATTTGGGTGTGAAAATAAGGGAGTTGTTGTACTAAAATGAAGGTGCAATAGATGTACCTCTCAAGCTAAAAACAATATAATTTCTATATCTCTAAATACCTTAGAAATTATCACCAAAAATCATTATAAAATAGACATGAAATGCAAGACATAAAAGATAATAAAAATAACTAAATAAGAACATGAACTGATTATGCAAGGAGTACATGCACATGATTTTTGAAGCCAAACTGAACAATTTTGAAGCATGAAGAAACCACATTACCATTTTTCCACTTATCCTTTCAATGTGGCCCTAGCAGATTAATGTTTCCTTTGATGTGACCCTATCAGATTAATGTCTCCTCTAATGCAACCCTAGCAAATCAATGTCTCAACACTTGAATGGGTGGGGTTTATGTTGACAAAGAGCTATATGGGAAGTCTCTCGATGACTCTGTAGTGATTCAAATCACTCTGTGGTGATTCAAATTGCAGATAGATGACTCTAAGGTGATTCAAATCGCATATAGATGGTCTGGCTGCAGGGGAAGGAGAATAGATGTGGTGATTCAAATCGCAGATAGATGTCTCTATGGTGATAAAAATCACAGATAATGGTCTAGCTGCGGGGGAAGGAGAATAGCTGTGGTGATTCAAATCACAGATAGATGACTCCGTGGTGATTCAAATTGTAGATAGATGGTCTAGCTGTGGGGGAAGGAGAATAGATCTAGAAAGAAGATTATGGTACGAAATAAAGCTCATGGAAGATAAAATATAATATATACAATATACTATATATAATTAGTGTTATGTATTGTATATAATATAGCCTAGGTGAAGAGGTAGTCTAGCCAAAGGAAGCCAAATGAACTGTCAATTTTGGTTCACATAGGAGTCAAAATGCTTAGATTATGAAACACCAAAATGATATATATATGATTCCTCGCAAAACTATTAGTAGAAAACCATGTGATAGTCTAATATCATGTGCCAATACAATTTTCAAGGCAAAATATGAGCTAAAACAAGAAGCATTCTTAGTTGCATGTCTAAAACCATTTTTGAGCCAATACAAAAATATGTCTCAAAATAACCACCTACCAACTAAAACACATAAGTGGACTAGCGAAAGAGAAGAAGTGAACTCTAAAATATGCCCATTCGCATGTGTGGATGATGTGTAACAAACATAAAGTAATATTTTTCCAATGAAAATTTTAGTAGCATCATAATTAGGTCAATTTTTTCCCAATTTTATAATATGGCCTCATTTTTAAAATATCATAGTCATTCTACATTTAATGGCATAGATTCAAGGAAAATTTGGGAATTATTACAAAATATAGCTACTCTTGAAGCTGTATAGTGAATTGTTCCATGTGGCATATGATGATGATGTGGATTCCTTCTCATCATATAGCACACTATCATGGATCCCTAGAAAATGTATTTCAATATAGTGTCACATATTCTAAGAATAATAACACAAATTCAAAACTAAACATATATGTTTATATGCATGTGTTATTTTTGGATTCCTTCTCGATTAGTCTCCCTTAGAATTTTGTAGATTGTGTTGTGACGAATAATTTAATAGATTGCGTTGTGACGAATACTTTTCTTGTGGGCTTGACATAATTGCATGATCTCTATATCTATGACTTAGGTGGGTTTGAAACCTCTAGACCATAGACCTAAAAGGTAGTTCACAATGTTGAATACCAAAATTAGATCCATCACCATTTGTGCCAATTTGGATTCCATCTCTAATATATCTCTTTGGAATTTTGATTTACATTCGCCATTTATTTTTCATGTGTCGATGCGTTAGTTTTCATTTTGTCTCTAGTCAAAATTGTCCTAAAATTGTCATATTTTGTCTCAAATGTTTTACCTAGTTAGCATGCAAACAACATGGTTATAGAATTTTACACTTGAGTGCCTCCCAATCCAAGTTAGTTTCAACTTCCACAACTACCCATAATGAACACAATCAATCCTCCCACTTCAAATGATGTAGATTTTCACCCTTTACAAGTCGTGGGTAGCAATTGGTAGTCATGAAGAAGATGCAAAGGAAGATGGTGCACATAGAATCAAACTTTCATTCATATCTAGAAAAAAAAACCAAAGATGTAAGTGGTGATGCCACAAACTTGTAAAATGCATCAATTTGTTCCTTGTGCAAGCCAATGCAAGAGTTGGTATAGACCACTGCAATGATACTTCTTTTAATTCTAGACTCATCACATCTCACCACCTTTTCACCACAAGACATGGACCCAAATTTAAGAGATGAAATTATATAGAATTAAATTTATCATGATTTAGTGTATACACGTTTATTGATATAAGTACTTTTATTTTTCTTTCTTTTCATTTTAAAAAAATATGGTAATTTTATATGTTTGTTTATTAAATTTTTTAAGTGAAGATATTGATATTTTGTACAATTTTCATAGATTTTCTATTTTCTTTTTTTAATAGTGAAAGTAATAATCGCCAATGAAAATATTAATTGATAAATTTAAACGACTCAAAGAAATTTAGACAAAAATATGTACCTCTTAAATATTTCCACTTTCAAATCTTGTTATAATTTTTGACAAAACATGTTGTCTAAGTATAAATGTGTTCGTTATAAAATGAGAACATAAAACTTTGAGCATAACATGCAATCACTGTCAATCTGGGTGATGGTAGTAGTGTTGTAATCCGGTTAAATGTCATTTCAACATCCATACAAAATGTTCAACGTCCATTTTTAAGCTAGAGAAAGATGGTAATAATAGTGTAATCTAGCTAAAAATCATTTCAACATTCACATGAAATGTTAAAACTTTCTAAAGGTAAGAAACTCCTTTGTATATTAGGTTTTTTTTAGAAATATAAAATGAGGTTTGCAACATTGTTGCACTTATTTTAATGTAAGTAATTTTTTCATGTGAATATTTTTTTTTCACAATAATTAAATAGAAAGTGGCTTATCACAAATCATAATAAGAATTAATATTTACTAGGGATTTACCAAATTTAAATTTTTAACCTAGAACTTTTTTATAATAAAGGATTTTTTGATAATATATTTTGGATAATAATTGAAAAAATAGATTAATATTTAAAACTTAATAAATAATAGTTTGCATATTTTAATAAAAAATAATGCCATACATGATTTGAATAAAAAATTGATCTAATTTAATTTTTTAATATAAATAATTTGTAAAATGTTTATTTAAAAATTTGACTCCAATGTATTAGATTCTTGTCTTATTGTATAGTACACAATCTATTAAATATTCCGCAACCCGTCGTAACGTCGTAATACCGACGATTTTTCGCACACATCATAATACTGACGGTTTCTGCACACATCGTAATACCGACGATTGTCCGCACATGTCGCAAAACCAATCTGTCCCCCATTCCATCACACTACCGACAAGTGTCTCTAAACGTCGCTATAGCGACGTTTTCCCCAAATGTCTCCAAATGTCGCAACACCGACTCATGTCTTAGAAACGTCACATTTATGACATTGTGTCCCTAACCGTCGGTGTACCGACGATGTTCCTAAATGTCGCAATACCGACGATGTCCACACACGCTCTGCATAGCGATATTGGTGGGATTTAAAAAATTGAGAAAAATTTAGAAATTTCCAACAATACACAAAGTGTTGGAATTTTGACCAAATGTACTAGTGTTATTTGTTGTACATTAGTTTTTAAAGATAATTTACGTAATAAATTTCTTATAAAAAGACACACACAAAACTCGACACATAAACCCTCTCTTACACCTGGTTAATTTGAGACGATCCTTAAACACAATTATTTTATATTGATGAGGTAGTTATCACATCAAAAAAATATTTTGTCCATATTCAGATCGTTGGTATTAGACACAATTTAGTCATTTTAGCTCAATTTTTTCTCGTGCTTTGCCAAGGTTAGCTAGAGAATTAGCTTATTGGCTTTGCATTTATGTACAGGAATTGAACCAGGCAAATTTATGCAAGGAGAAGGTCAAGATTGACTCCAACTCTCACAAATCACAACAACAAAGAATATTTTTATGCATTACAAGTGTCATGGAAACTTCATCAAGCACTATTTCTAGTCACCTTCTTAGTCGAAATACTTTGATGAAAGAGATGCTGGGTAGTAAGCTCTACATTTTGAGATATGGTGCAAGAGTTGGTTGAATATAGGAAGGAGAACGCTTATAATTCAAGAGAATTTGATTGCCAGCGAAGAGGAGAAGCAAGAGATGAAGGAAAAGATGCATGAGATGGAGACTCAAACTCCATATTGCAAAGGAAAACTAGCCAAGTATGTGCATGAAAAAGAGGTATGAAAATAAAGTTTATGTTGTATTTTCTCAAAATGAATGTAGGTGTCAGAAAGACACACTAGAGGAATAGGGTTCAAATTATTGATGAAGATGGGCTATGGGGGTAAAGGATTGGGAAAAAAACACAAGCAAGAAGAAGGAGCCAATTGTTGCTGAGGAGAGGCCTAGGCCATTTGAGTTTTGCTATGGAAACATGATGGTAGAATGTTCCAAAGACAAGGAGGAACATGAAATGTGTTCCCCAAGAAGACTTCATTACATGTTAATTACCTAACGCTTGTGAAGATTGTGTTCATGAGGAATACAAAGTTTTTGATGCACTTCTTTGCAAGAAGATGCCCTTAAGCATGCAACTAATGAGAATGCAAAACAAGCGGATGTTGAAATCTCTAAAGTCATTGTGAGGTTAAAAATTTCTACCTTTGAATTTTTCCCATTGAAACTGATAGAAAACTCCTTAGAAACCTGCACATGGCACCCTTGCAATATTTGGTAGAATTGTAAACATCGTGTTATTCTGAAAAATTCTAAGGAAGTTGTGTCTTCATTCAAAACATTCATGTTTAATGGCTCATATCTGAGGTTGTGGCCACCTTTGTTGGTCTTCTTCTTTGAAGCCATGGTGATTTTATACCTTCTCTGCCTTGCTTGATTAGTGACACCTGCAACTTTTGAAAATGGCAGCAACCAACTTGACTTGGTGAAACAGCTCTCCAGAACTCAGTAGCATGCAAAGATGAAGCAGATAATGACAAAATACTCAATTGCGTAATGTTTTAAATTTTCGATGACAGGTCATGGCTTAATCATGACTCATGCATGCTAAAAACAGTAATAATGATCTCATCCATGACCTTTGTACCTTGATTTAACCCTAATTGACTCAAATGAAATCCAACCTAAAAATTCTAATCATTGACTGACACCTTGCATCGAATTTTAAAAGATAGACATAAAAACCTCTTTTCGTAGCGTAGTTAGTTCATTTCCTGGTTGTTTCGCTAGGAAACTATTAGCAGTTTTGTAGTGAAAACTTCCTTTTTACAGTGTAAAAAGCTTGGGAAATGAAATATGTCAGCAAATGATGACTGATGGGACATGATATGACTTTAATGGGGGTGGGTTTGGACCTTAGGATAGGTTAATATGAGAAATTAAAATTTTCCTTTACCAACTTGTGACAAATGAACTCTATGACCATACCTTTGAAAAATGAACTTCTACGACTATGTCAAATGATGTTTCAATTTTTCCGAGTGATAATAGTGGCTCCACTTGGAATGGTTTTCCCTTGTGGTACACCAAATAACCTGTAGTTCCAGTGCTATCCATCTTCTTGAAAACAAAAACTCTTAAATTTTCCAAGCTTTCCTTCAAACTCTAATGACCTTCACCTTGGGCTCAAGCTTGATGACCAGCTTGTATTTATTAGCAGAAAAACATATTAAAATGGAATATGTACAATGGAATAATATATTAGTAGAACTTAAGAGGAATAGTGCTTCAAAAACCTGCCATTGACAGGCCCTCCAGCACAATGTTTTCCATCCATCTCCTGTAGTATGTAAGTGTTGTTTCCATGAAATACAACCACTATGAATGGACCTTTCTAGATATTCTCAAATTTACCATGTTTCCCCTTTTCTTCAATCCTGGCCTCCCACTTCAATACCACATCTTGAATCTGAAAGTTTTCCTCTTTGACCTTCCTGTCAAAATTCTTCTTAATTCTGTTTTGAGATTGCTGATTTTTGTTATAGACTTCCTCCCTTCTTTCCTGCAAGGCTATCAACTGATTTATTGTCCTCTAAATTTCATTTGGCTCCTCCTATAATTCTTGCAGTAGCTTCATGACAGGCACTGCCAAGGATGTAGGAAAAATAACTTCAACCCCATACACCAAATTATAAGGTGAAGTTCCAATTTCCCTTTTTGTGCACACTCTATCAGCCCATAGAGCATACTTCATCTTCAAATTCCATGACTTCTTATTTTCCTGCAACACCTTCTTAATAATCCTCACAATTATTTTGTTAGAAGATTCAACAAGACCATTACCTTGTGGATAATATGCAGTAGAATGGCCAAGTGTAATGTGATATTGATGAGAGAAAACAATCAGCCTCTTGTATTTGAATTCATGTGCATTGTCAGTGATGGTCTTCATAGGGCAGCCAAACCTAGACAATATATTATTTTCCAAAAATGAAATGATAACTGAATCATTTACTTGCCTAGTTGGTATTGCATCAATCCACTTGGTGAAATAATCAGATGCTGTCAAGATCTAGCGATGTTTACCTAAAGATGATGGATGAATCTCACCAATAAAATCTAGCCCCCACTACTGGAATAGCACCTCAACATAAATAAACATCAAGGGTAAAGGAACAAGCTTTTTCTTACCATCAAAAATCTGGCGTTCATGACATGCAACAATCTTTTTGTAGACATCTTTAAACATAGTAGGCCAGTAGTACCCTGTTTTGAGAATATTATTTGCTGTGGCCTTCCAATAATGATGGCCTCCACAATCTCCTCTGTTAAACTCCTCAATCACCTTTTTAGCCTCCTATTCCCGCAAAGAATTCAAAAGAATACCACCAGTATCTTTCCAATACAGATTTTTATCAATGATGTAGTACCTAAAGGATTTTAGCTTCATAAAACTTGCCTTAGAATTTGTCAATTCAGTAGGAGCTCTATGATGATGTAAGAAAAAGAAAATGTCTATATACCAGTCAGAAAGGATGTACTTCTCTTGAATGGGAGTCAACTCTTCATCTTCATCTGATAACTTTGAAATTTATGCAATTAAATTCATATCAACACAATCAAAATTGGATTGTGCCATCAAATTTGATAGCCCCCAACCCTTCAGTAATTTTTTATGTTTGATTTCTATATCATATTCCAGCAAGTTAGCTATCCACTTTCCTCTCTTAATATCAGAATCAGCTTGAGTTAAGATTTCCTTCACAATAGAATTAGGAACAAATGCTATAACATGAGAATGCAAAATGTAAATTATGAAATCTTTGATGGCTTTGACCAAAGCATAGGCCTTCTTCTCTAAGATGTTATAATTCATCTCTAAATTAGCTAAGGTCCCATTGAAAAATGAAATGGGCTGCTCAGTACCTTGTTGTCCTTTCTGCAGCAAAACTCTAGCAATTGTATTTTATGATGCAAATGTAAAAACAAAAAATTCCTTTGAAAAATACGGGCTGATCAACACTGGTGCTTGAGTGAGTGCCTTCTTGATTTCCTCAAATGAATCCTTTGCTTCTACTGTCCAACTGATGTTAGCTCCTTTCTTTAGCATCTTGGTTAGGTCTTTTACAATATCAACAAAATTGGGAATAAATTTCCTCACAAAATTCACCCTTCTAAGGAAAGACTAAATTTCCTTCTTGCTTCTAGGAAGATCCACTTTCTGAATGGCATTGACCCTGTTTGGATCAATCTTAATCCCATATTTAGACATAATATGCCCAAGTAAATTCCCTGAAGTCTGAGAAAAAATTCTCTTAGTGGGATTGAGAGAAATTCCAAACCTTCTACACTTTAGCAAAATATTTTCTAGATGCTTCAAATGGTCCTCTTCTTTCCTTGAGAAAACTGTTATGTCATCCAGATAGACAACCACCAACTCATCCTTCTCCTCAAAAAATGAAATGTCCATTTCTCTTTGAAAATTCACTCCTGCATTCATCAAACCAAAGGGCATTTTTACATACATGAATGTGCCCCATGGTGTGGTAAAGGTAGTTTTATCCTAATCTTCTTGATGTACAAGTATATTATTTTACCTTGAAAACCATCCAGCATAGACATCCTTTGTGAACCAAAAATTTTATGTAGAATTTGGTCCATCTTTGGGAAAGGTTAGTTTTCCTTCAGAGAGGCTTTGTTCAAGTTTATGAAATCAATGCAGATTCTAATTTCTCTACTCTTTTTTCTGACTGGAACCAAGTTTTCAAGCCACTTTGAGAATCTGATTGGAACAATAATTTTGGCATCAAAGAGCTTCTTGATTTCCTTCTCAATCAGAGGCATGAGAAGTGGATTAATCCTCAGCTTATGTTTGAAATTATTTTCATTTTCTTTAATAGGAATGGTATGCTGAATAATAGTAGGATCATATTTCTTTAAATCAGCATAACTCCGTGCAAAAACATCTATGAACCTTTTCATCATCTCAATATATTTCTATTTTTGGAAACACTAAGAGTGGGGGTGAATCAATATTCCTTTCAATTAGAGCATTAGTTAATCTTCAATTATTATTAGTGTTTGTACAATGATAGCAGTAAATAAAAGGAACACAAATGCACACACTTTTTAAGGTGGAAACCCTCTCCGAGAAAAAAACCACCTGAATTCTTTTCTAATAATTATTTAATATTCAACTCCAATTGAAAATAAAGCTCCAATGTCCTAGAATCTAGAAAATCATTCTTCTGCAACTCCCACTGGATGGACGCTCCAACGCCCAATATTCTTCAGTAGTCAACTGAATGGATGCCCCAACACCCAATGAGATACAAATCACCCTAGCGCCACCCTACCACCCTAAAGTTTTCATAGTCTTGAACTTGTTAGTGACTTCATGCACCAGCCTAGCACCACCCTACCACCCTATAGAATAATAAAACAAGAATGGACTCCCGTACCAGGGAAAATGGTCCCCTTTAAAATGATATAGAATGATGTAGAAGAAGAAGACACACTAGACCATAACCCCAAATGTGACACAACCACCTAATGATGATCCTAGACCTCTCGACACCGCCTCTTCAACTATTGGTAAATAGACACATGTACAATTTTTGCAACGATGCATTTACAATGACTTAGTACAATGATACCTTTACAATGATTGTACGTAGTGTTGCCCACTTGAAGAATTTGTATGTTGAAATTATTGTTTCTGTTCTGCACCTTGATTGCTGCTCTTGTCATGCTACCCTCTGCTGCACCTTTCTTTGCTTTGTTGTCCTAGAAATTTTGTTCCTTTACAGCCCTTGACAACACATGATCTAGATTTTTCTTGCCTTCTAGGATCTCGATATTGAATCTGGTGTATCTCTGTTATTTCAGCTCCCCAATATGTGATTTTCAGTTCTATAGTAGTACTCTGAGTCTTCTTTCCAATTCCACAGGTCTGATCCAAATTTTTTTCTGCAAGAGAGAGTTATGGACAATCTCTCACAATGACCTAATTATGGACTGTTTCAGTATAGCTAACTTGTACGGAGTTCCACATGTCATTGTTTCTTTATTCAGTGTTGAAATTGATAAAATGAAAAATAAATTCCATGCACTATCTTCCACTTTTTACATTATTCCAATCCAATATAGAGAGAGAGAGAGTTAAGATGATTTTCCCAAGGTCACTTCTTTGAGATGAAGTTCAAGAGCCTCCAAAAACACTGAATTCCACAGATCATATCTCCAAAAATACCCTCATCTAAAATATTTGTAGGAGCTTCCTCAGGATTTCGCTTCACCTGATAAAAATTTCATCTTCTGAACCTTCGCAGAAAAAAAAGTTTGAGTGCAAATGCCACGATGACCTGTTTTAGGTAACGAAATCCCTACATAAGGAGGATATGAGGATCACAATTTATATAAATGCTTAGGTTGAGAGGGGCTTCAACAAATGAACATGGGATGGATTTTAGGAGCTTAAAAATTATTAATTATTAACTTTTCAATGACCCATGCCGCAACACCATGGGGTTTTAGCCCATTAACTGGGGTTACAAAATTCAAACATGAATAAATCTCAAAATGTGAAGAATTAAGTGGCATGCCATATATCAATGGAAATATCTCGACAAGTAGAAACCATCAAAATCATTATTGACCTAGAATATAGTAATTTGGTAGGTCAAAATTCCCATGCAATATTGGGTTAGCCCGTGGTGCTCGTTGGGTTGACATCAATTACAACTGCTGATAAAAAATCTCCTCCTTTGCATTGATGTCAACACAAGTACTCCCCATATGATCATGACACCTCTTCCTACAACATTCTCTCCCCCTTTGACATCAATGGAAAAGGGTAACTCCCCCTCACACACAACCATATTGCGGAACTGTACACACTTTCACTCCCCCTGACACACAACCATCCTGCGGGCCTGTACACACTTCCACTCCCCCTTTATATTATGAATAAGGAAAATATAATGAGAACTTGGGAGAATCCCAAGCTTCTAGCAAATATATTCAAATGCTTCACGAGGTAAAGGTTTAGTGAAGATATCAGAGATTTGTTCTTTTGTACCAACATACTCAAGTTTGATATTATTTTCAACGAATTTTTCTCTAAAAAAATGATATTTGATCCGATTGTGTTTTATTTTTGAATGCATGAAAAGATTCTTGGAGATGCTGATGGCACTGGTGTTGTCACAAAATATGGGAATAGGCTCACTAAATTGTACTTGAAGATATTGCAAAGTTTGTTTCATCCAAAGGACTTGAGTAAAACATGTTTCCACTGCAATGTATTCTGCTTCCGATGTAGATAATGAGATTGAGGTTTGATTTGTTCTCAACCATGATATGAGACAACCACCTAGATAGAATGTTGATCCACTAGTACTCTTACGATCATCAACACTTCTTGCCCAATCTGCATTTGTAAAGACTTGAATAATGAGATTGTTACCCTTGGGATACCACAAACCATATTCTTCTGTGCCCTTTAGATATCGAAGAATTATTTTGAGATCAATACTATGTCATTCTTTTGGTGCTACTTGGAATCTTGCTACTTGTCCAAATGTTTGCATAATATCTGCCTAGGAGGCTGTTACATATAGAAGACTACCAATCATAGATATGTACAACCTCTGATCCACATCCTTAGATGATTCTTCTATGCTCAATTTGCAACTTGTTACCATCGGAGTAAGGACGGGTTTACAATCTTCCATTTTGAATTTCTTGACCATTTCCTTGATGTACTTGGCTTGACATATAAATATTCCCTTCTCTTGTTAAGATATTTGAAGCCCTAAAAAGTATGTCAGCTCACCAACTAAAGACATCTCAAACTCACTTTACATATTTGTAGAAAAGTTCTTACTTAGTTGATCATCATTTCTACCAAATATTATATCATCCACATATACCTCAGCGATTGATAAATTATCTTTATCTATTTGTACATCAATATTGCTATCAACGGTACCTTTTTTGAACCCTTGTTGACGTAGATATCCATAAAGACGAGCATACCATGCTTTGGGAGCCTACTTGAGACCATATAGAGCCTTCTTTAACCTGCAAACATAGTCTTCTTTTTCTGATAGTATAAAAACTTCAGGTTGTTTGATGTAAACTTCTTCTTCTAATTCGCTATTCAGAAATGCTGACTTAGCATCCATTTGGTAGACTTTGATTTTTCGTGAACATGCATAAGAGAGAAACATTCAGATGGCTCCCATTCTGGCAACTGGTGCAAATGTTTCTTCAAAATCAATTCCTTCCACTTGTGCATAGCCTTTGCAAACCAATATTGCTTTGTTTCTGGTAACATGTCCATCTTCATTCAATTTGTTCTTGAACACCCATTTAGTCCCAATGAAATTTTTATCTTTTGGTTGTGGAACTAATTCCTAGGTGTTATTCTTCTCGATTTGACCCAATTCTTCATTCATAGTTGCTACCCAATGTTCATTTTGGTTGGCTTCCTCAAAACTACTAGGCTCAAAGGTTGCTAGAAAAGAAATGTGAGCTTGTTGTGATGGACGAAACTATCAACCTTCATTTATGTCACCAATAATTTTATTTTATGGATGGTTCTTTTGAGTCCATTCTTTTGTTCTCTTTGGAGGAGCTTCTTGTTGTTGTTATGGTATATCTTGATGATCATTATTTACTTATTCCTAGTTGATAGTTTCTTCTTCTTCTAGAATTTTCTCTATGTCTTTTTCAGCCTCTGTCTCAAGTTTCAAAGATTCTAGATCCTCATCATTATTCGTAAGAACACCATCTTCGTCAAATGTAACATTTATTCTCTCCAGTATCTATTTTCTTCTTAGATTATAGCATTTAAAGGCCTTTATTTTTCTTGAGTAACCAACAAAGGTACCTTCATCAACATGTGATTCAAACTTACCCAAATTTTGATCTTCTCTTTTGATATAACATTTTCTTCTAAAGATTCTAAAATATTTTACATTAGCTGGTTTTCCTTTCCATAATTCATATGGGGTCTTGTTGCAATTATTTTTTAGAAGACTTCAGTTGATAATGAAGACCGCCGTATCAAATTTCAATTGCTTGAACCCAAAAATTTTCATCCAATTTTGAGTCCTTTAACATTGTTCTACCCATTTCCTGTACGGTTCTGTTCTTTCTTTTAGCAACTCCATTTTGCTGAGGTGTTCGTGCTGTTGAAAATTGTCATTTTATTCCATTTTCATCACAGTATTGCTGAAATAATTTGGAAGTGAATTCTTCGCCATTATCTGATCTTAGACACTTTATTTTCAAATCAGTTTCATTTTTGACCAACTCCATGTAGATCTTAAAGCACTCAAATGCTTCATATTTTTTCTTTAGGAAACTGATGAATGTCATCCTGGTATAGTCATCTATCATTAACATGAAATATATTTCTCCATCTAAGCCTTTTGTTCTCATAGGACCACATAGATCAGTATGTATCAATTTCAATGGATGTGACGTGTTATGTGGAATTATGGATTACGGATAAAAAATTCTTCCCTAGATGTAGTGCTCATCTAGAACAATAGGTTAAAGAATTTTCAGTTGCTTTTCCTAACAAGAAATAAACACACAATATAGATCAAAGAACTTACTTGGAGTCTAAGTGCTTCCTTTTCTCCTTTTGTCGCTTTTGCTGTAGCTTCAAATCTGAGCTAAGTTGCCAAAATATTATGTGCAAAGATGAGCACTAAACATCAAAATATAGCAATAATACATATTTATATTCAAGTTATTCAGTTAAATCAATAAAAAAAGAACCATATACATCAGATAAGAATTCATAACATGGAAGAAAGAAGCTTGTACAGATACATATGTGGGAAAGTAAGCAGCTATCTTTATTAATGGATAGAAGGGGAGGTTACAAACCAGTGATTGATTTGATGTCACCATCTCCAGCAGCATCCCAACCTCATCACAATTCACATCTCTCCAGCAGCATGTCACTCAAATAAATTCCTCAATTGAAATTACACCAACATTTCTCTACTCAAATTATTCTTTCCAAGCACTAGGATCCGTGCTTAATTTATAGAGGAGCTGAAGGTAGTTTTACAATAAATGAATTTCTAATAATAGGAAATACATGTTCCCAGTCTCAGAGGTATCAAATGGACACATGGATTCAAATTTTGACACACGTGAACTCTTCTAGAAGGCACTTGCCAAGTGGATATTCCAGAACAATGAGAATTTCACTCCCAATGTGACAACACGCCTATGAATGTTGGGAAGTTATTTGCAGATCAGCCTTGAATGGGGCTACCTACATATGCAACACACTTAGTCCCTTTAGAGACAACATTGGTGAGCTCTCATATTATATATTATAAACTTCAAAACTTGGAAACCTTTGCAGATGAAAGTCATGGACGATTTTTCTTGTTCTTTGGCTTAGGGCATATAGCAACTGAAATGATAGGGAAAGATAGACCCTATTCATCGGTCCTGGGGATCATGTCCAGTTAACCAGATCATTGGAATGATGCCCAAATTGACCTATAACGATTGCCCCCTAAAGCATGGAGTCAGAATAATAATAACAATATTTTTATTGAGATGATTTACACTGTGATGGGCTGGAGATGAAGCAAAGTGACAACTTGCATCAATATTACAATACATTTGATCTTGATATATCCTCTTGATAATAATTTTTGAGGGTAGGCATTCCCATATGTAGCACATAAAAAATCTAATAAGATGTACATAATTCAGAAACTCATCTACATTGGAATATTGCCCAATACAAAAATGCCTACAAATATAGACCCATGTTCGGATGACGATATGTATGTAAAGTCATCGTGCAGATGATATGTACAACAAAATCGCAGCTCGGATGGATGAAAATAGATCCTAGGTATTCTTATCTCGTTCACTCGTTCATTTGGGTACAAGTCTAGCCATGCAAATATATGATTTGTTGTCGGACATGGAAAGACATCGTTTGATTACCAGCCAATAATGTGAGCTGCTAACAGACGCGAGATAACCACCATTAATGTCAATGGCCCTAAAGGTACTACACTACATTTTGTAAGGCGTGAGTAGATGATTTGATGTCGAACGGCAAAAAAAATATTTTGGTCAAAAGTTCAGAAGCGAGGATCTTGTCGATGCTGTAACAAGCCTCATGGTACTGGAATATGATGTTTCTAACTAAAATTCATGGATAATAATTTTTCGTCGACAGGAAGCCATCTTATTGCGAAACGGGAGTTATTGATTTTGGATACAAAGGTATGACGTGATATACCAATGTTCAGGGATGACGGTCATGAGAATGAAGGTTTAGGAGTATTGCAGAAGGATGAGTATTCCCTGAATGACTTCTCTTGAACATATCAGCGACACTGATATGAGTTGGAAGCATTGACCCAAAACTGAAGTGCAGGTATGATTAACCATAGGTATGAATGAACCATCAAGAAGATTACCCAACCCAAATAGTCATGGTGATGGAGTGAAGTGTCATGTTCAAGAGAGACCTACTACCATAATTTTTTTTTGTCACTTTCCCAAATTTTCCCCAGTAATTTATCAACCAGTACCTCTTTATTTTTTAACAAGCTTGAGGAGAATAACATTTTATTGATCTATAATTCAACCCTTTGGGCGAATAAAGTATAGCTATTTAATAATTTAACGATTCTAGCGATGAATGAAACTTGATTCTTGACATGATCAAGAAGCCTGTTGCAATTTTATGTTTTAATGAGCTTAACAAAAGTGATATCCTAGTCCTTTTTCATATTTAGAGAGTTTGTAAAAGAGGAAGAAAGAAAACTCCATAAGTAATTTTTCGTAAAGTTGTCATTCAGATCCAAAAATGTGTAAAAAAATATCTAAGAGAACCTCTTTAGTAATGTTCAACCAAGGTATTCCTTTTTCGTAAATAATCTATCTCAGTCCGGAAAATGGTTAAACTTATACTAAGTAGATATCAATTCATTTACTTTTACGAGCTCGAAAAGACAAGTGCTTGGCAATATTTTCACATTATTGGAGTCTGAAAAGAGCTGAAAGAAGACTCCAGGGGTTCCTTTTTCGTTGTTATCAAAGCTCGAAAAAGAGATAAAAGTGCGCTTCAAATCCTTTTTCATTTTTAAAAAAACTTGAAAAATAAGGAGAATAAGTATGCTTTGTGGTCAAATCATTCTTAAAATAAATCTACATGACTAATCTGTTCATCATTTGTAAAACCTGTTTAGAACAACATCAAATGGATTAAAAATACCTGTTTCATGATAAAAATATAATAAAACTATAGTCATAGTAATAAATATTCATTATAAACAATTAAATGACTAAATAAAAGTAGTTTTACTATTCATTTTTACCATTCCATAGTTATCGTTTGTGTTTTGGAGCTCTGAACCTGTTTTTGCCCCCGAACTTTAGCGGTAGATTGCATGCAATTGGTAAGAATGTTTTGAATGTCCCCTGCAAGAACTCATGTTGAATGCCCCCTGCAAGAGAAGATGCCCCCGAGCTTCATTTCATTCATCTAAGTAAACTACTGGTTACTAATAGCTGGATGGAATGAAGGTTCATTTACGAGATCAAATGGAAGAATCGTTGTAATTAGGAGAGGATTTGTTTCATTTTTTAATGAGCTTGACATAGGAAAACAACTATGCTCATGACCTATTTCAATTTTTAATGAGGTTGACATAGTAAAAGAACTTTCCTCAAAGGCACTTGTTTCATTTTTTAATGAGGTTGATACAAGAAAAAAGAACTATCCTCATAGGCACTTGTTTCATTTTTTAATGAGGTTGACACAAGAAAAAAGAACTATCCTTGAAGGCACTAGCCAAGTGGAGATTCCTGAACAATGATAATTTCACTCCCAATGTGACCCATGCACCTATGAATGTCGGGAAGTGCTTTGCAGAGAAGCCTTGAATGGGAATACCTACATATGTAATGCAATTAGTCCCTTTAGAGGCAACGTCGGTGAGCTCTCATACGATATATTATAAACTTAAAATCTTGGAAACCTTTGTAGATGAAAGTCATGTATGATTTGTCTTTTTCTTTGGCTTAGGGCATATAACAACTGAAATGATAGGGAATGATAGACCCTATTTATCAGTCCTGGGGATGGTGTCCAGTTAACCAGGTCATTGGGAATGATGCCCAAATTGACCACTAACATGATGCAAAGTGTTATTTTGTTTTAAATTGGACTTTTGTCTTCTTTCCATGCCAACAGGCCTAACATAGTGTGTTGGAAGGTTTTGAGATTTTTGGCATTTCTTGTACTTCTTCCTTTTTGCTTATCCTGACAAGATTGTCAAAGTTTATGTGACCCATTCATTTGTGCCATAACCAAAATTTAATATTATTTAGCTAGTAGACATGCTTTAGTTGGTTCATCTAGAACATATATGTCATTTGGAGCTCGAATTGCTGTAGCCACAATTTTACCATACCTGCCTTTCCTGATTTCACATTTTGTGGAGTTGAATAGCATTGTGTGGCCTTGATCACACATTTGTCCAACACTGAGAATATTGTGATTCATGTTTTCAACCAACAGAAAATTCTTGGCTATAACATCTTTGCTTTTGAGAGTGACGGTACCTGATCCTATAACATTTGAAGATCCATCATTTCCAAAGGATACGGTTCCATCCTTATTCTCTTTCAGAGATACAAATTTCATTCTATCTCCAGTCATATGCGTTGAGAAACTGCTATCAACATACCACCAATATTTGTTGTTTTGAGCCTTGAGAGCGAGAGCACAATTATCAACCTTCTTCTTCTTCCATGTTCGTTTGTTTTGTGGCTTCAAAGATTCTTCTTGAGGATTTTTAATTCTTCAGTCTCTGGCTATTTGTCCAAAGTTTTGACATTTGTAACATTCCATATTATTTCTTAAATGTTAAAATCTATTGATGTTTCGTTGAGCTCGTGAGGGCCTGCTGGTTTGCATGACTTTGAATTGTACACTTAGGCATGCAAAGTGAAAAGATTCAACTAACTTTATGACTAAATTCTCCATGAATAAACAAATAATTATGGAAAATATGTTGGTACCCTGGATGAAAATTCATCAGTAAAATCAGTTTTCCAAGGATATTATTAAAAAAATATTTTCCAAATGGTCCATACATACGTATCTCATAAAATATTTTATTTTGTTGTGAATATCCTACTTCTTATTGTTCTTTGCAACCGAGGTTGTATAAAATGTATGATCAGCATTGTCATGAGTTGTTCCCAATGCCTTGAGTTGTTGGCATAGTTTTGCTGTAGTTTTTCTTCCTTCTTCACTTCCTTACTGTGAGAGACACTACTTCAGTTTCCTCTAATGCTTCCCTTTCTTGGTTGCTTTCTTCCAACTTATTTTGAAGTGACTCTTCAATACATTTGTGTTCTTCAACTTCAATTTTGAGACCTTGAACTTGTTATTCAAGAGCATTGTAATGTATATTCTTAGCCTTGAGCTCTTTTATAAGCCTAATTGCCTCCTTATAAAATTATTCTATGGTCAACCCTTCTTCTTTGTTGTTTAATACCTCTTGTTTATTATGCTTGGTCATAAACTATACTCTCTCATTGGCTTCTTCTTCACTGTCATTTTCTTCATCGGATGATGAACTATCCTCTTTAGAGATAAATTTCCTTTTGGATCCTTTCTTTTTTCTTGCTTGTTGAATTTCTTATAGCTTTTCTTTCCTTTTGAGTTGCCATCACTTTTTTTCGGACATTTTGCTACGAAATTCCCAACCTCACCACAACCGAAACATATCAATGGAATTTTACCTTTGAATTTTCCCTTACTAATTTTTAGTTTTCTCGTGAAGTAAGCATATTCTTCATCTAAAATACCTTCTTCATCATCTCCCTTTTCTTCACACTTACAGGTGCATGTCTTTTCAATTGAAGGTTTTTTTTCCTTATTAGTTTTCTTAGATGCAACAAACACAATTTCTAGATGCGAAGTATCCTCTTCTTCATCAAGTCTCATTTCATATGCTATGAGAACTCCATGTAATTCCTCTTTGCTGAGTTTGTCCATATTTGCATTGTATTCTAAGACCGATACCTTTGGGTTGAATCTTCCTAGTAACTTTCTAAGAATATAGATAAAAGAACTTTCAGATTAATCACATCATTAGGATTAACGATGTGATTAATCCAAAAGTTCTTTTATCTACATTATGGATCACAAAAGTCTTTGATCTAATGTTCTAAGAATATTTCGTATAATAGTATTCTCATCAACTGGCTTTCCCAATCCTTCCATATTATTGGTTATTTCATCAACTAATTGGAAGTATGCACCAATTTTTCCATCTTCTTTCATTCTGAGTTGCTCAAATTTTTCTCTAGAGTTTTGAAGCTTTGCTTCGTTGACATTTGAGTCACATGCATATATATTCTCAAGCTTGTCCCATAAATTTTTGGCAGTTTTACAACTCAACACCTTATGATAAGCAGATTCAATAAGTCCACTGATAATAATATTATTTTCATTTGCATCATTTAACAAATTATTCTTACCTTGTTCATCCACTGTTGATGTAAATCCATTTTGAATAGTGTCCCATACTTCGTAACATTGCGCTAAGAGATAGACCTCCATTATTCATTTCCAGAGTGCATAATTATTTTCATTGAACAAAGGTACACCATTCTTGGTATGCTCCATGACCTCCTTCCAGCTGTTAAACAACTATTGAAGGAACCAAGCTCTGATACCAATTTTTGGAAATACTAAGAGGGGGGGTGAATCAATATTCCTTTCAATTAGTGCATTAGTTAATCTTCAATTATTATCAGTGTTTGTACAATGATAGCAGTAAACAAAAGGAACACAAATGCGCACAATTTTTAAGGTGGAAACCCTCTTTGGGACAAAAGCCACCTGAATTCGTTTCTAATAATTATTTAATATTCAACTCCAATTCATAATAAAGCTCTAACTTCCTAGAATCTAGAAAATAATTCTTCTCTAGCTCCCACTGGATGGACGCTCCAACGCCTGAGATTCTTCAGTAGTCAACTGAATGGATGCCCCAACACCCAATGAGCTACAACTCACCCTAGCCCCACCCTACCACCTTAAAATTTTCCCAGGCTTGAACATGTTGGTGACTTCATGCACTAGGCTAGCACCACCCTACCACCCTATAGAAGAATAAAATAAGAATGGACTCCCGTACCAGGGGAAATGGTCCACTTTACAATGATATAGAATGATGTAGAAGAATAAGACACACTAGACGATAACCCCAACTATGGCACAACCACCTAATGATTATCCTAGACCTCCTGACACCGCCTCTTCAACTCCTGGTAGGTAGGCACTTGTACAATTTTTACAATGATGCATTTAAAATGATTTAGTACAATGATACCTTTACAACGACTGTATGTAGTGCTACCCACTTGAAGACTTCATGTGCTGAACTTCTTGCTGCTTTTTTGCACCTTGATTTATGCTCTTGTCATGCTACGCTTTTCTACAACTTGCTTTGCTTTTCTGCCCTAGAAATTCTGGTCCTTTGCAGCCCTTGACAACACATGATCTAGCTTTTTCTTGCCTTCTAGGATGTCGATATTGAATCTGGTGTATCTCTGTTATTTCAGCTCCCCAATATGTGATTCGATTTTGTAGTATTACTATGAGTCTTCTTTCCAATGCCACAGATCTGATCCAATTTGGATTTTTCAAGAGAGAGTTATGCCCAATCTCTCACAATGACCTAATTATGGAATTTTTCAATAGAAAAAAATTGTACAGAGTGCCACATGTCATTTTTTCTTTATTAGGATCTAAAATTGATATAGAAAGAACTAAAGTCCATGCAATATCTGCCACTTTTTACAGAATTCTGATCTGATACTGAGAGAGAGAGTTATGACAATTTTCCCAAGGTCACTTCTTTGAGATGAAGTTCAGGAGCCTGCAAAAACACTGACTTCCATAGATCATATTTCCGAAAATATTGTGCACCCTGATCTAAAATTTTTACAGGAGTTTCCTCAGGATTTCAGCTTTGCCGCATAAACATTTCATCTTCTGAACCTTCGTAGGAAAAAAGTTAGAGTGCCAATTCCATGATGACCTATTTCAAGTAGCAAAATCCCTACAAAAGGAGGATATGAGGATCACAATTAATATAAATGCTTAGGTTGAGAGGGGCTTCAAAAAGTGAATGTGGGAGGGATTTTAGGAGCTTAAAAATGTTTTATTATTAAATTTTCAATGACCCATGCTATTAGTAACCTATAAATATAGGATTGATAATTTTGAATTTAATGATGATAGTCTTGTAAATATGTACATAATTTGCCTTCTGCAAGTTGTATTCCCATATCTAGTAAAAAATAAAAAAATAAAAAAATCAAAAAGAGGGTAAAAAGTCTTAAAAGAAATATCAAAGGACTTAGAAAAAATAATATACCCCAAAAGAAAAAGATGATTAAAACATGAAAGTGTGCAAGTCTAAATGCCACTACTTTTACTTCTTGCAGTTGATTATGGCAGAGTGTCAGTAAATGCCATAATCCATGATGAGTTGAAAAATTTAATCTTGACTTATCATGTTTCAATTTACTTGTTTTAGATAGAGAATAAAGAATTGTCATATAGTTTAATCATGGGAATTCAGTAGTTAGGTAGAGAATAAATGAATCCAACAGTTTAATCTGGATTCTTGGATGAAATAAGGTAGAATTAGATAGTTTTAACTGCTTTAAAAAGAATAAAATGTTGTAAGGTTTCTAGCTCAAATGCACCTGATCAAAATAGAAGAAAAAATGTTAGAAGATATGACTGGGTAGGTAGACGAAGACGGGAAATCCATTGTAAGTATCTTTCACTAGGCTATAAATAACTAATTTCCCTTCCCCATAGCAATTTGATATTCTAGACTATCAGTCAAAGAGGCTCAAGGCATTTCCTTGACTTCAGTTGGGACCGGGCCCAAGGCTCAATGGTTGACTAGTTGAAAAATGTTAAGTTTCTATATTAATCCCAGAAATTTTCATCATTTACCCTTTCATGCATTCATCACCATGCAATTTCATAAGTAAATACTCCATTTTTACTTAATGATACAAAAAGCCCCCCATTTGATTAATTGCCTACATCTCATGAAGCATAAAACCCTCAAAATGACATTTTATCCTAAGTTGAAGTGATGAAATTATTACAATAAAAGCTTGGTTTTAATCTTCACTTTTCTTGGTTATAATTGTATTTTTTGAGTATTCACTTCCCTTTTCATATTAACACCTAACTTATTTTATTAACTCCCTATAGAAAATCCTAGTCCTATTAATATAACTCCTTTCTATTAATTATCTCAAAATACCCCTTATTATAAGCTTTTTATGTCAAAGTTATTATTCACATGTTTAAATTAAATCCTGAAACTATCCCTTTGACATAAAAACTATCCATAATGAAATATCCCGATCCCCTATAGTTTTTGACCTCCAAATAATCTAAAACTATATAATAAAATAAAATACAAAAATCAGTTTTCATACATATTTTATATGTTTGGAATGAAAAAACATTATCTCGCTTATCCTTTGTAAATACTTTCACCATTCTTCCCGCACAAGCTTTACCCAAGGTTAACGCTTTAACCTCACTCCTTTCCCCTGGAATATATCCCCTTACCACAGATTAAACCTTGGTTAATCATTTAAACCTGCCCCATTCTATGTATAAACCCCTTTTATACATAAAATTCCATCAAATAACTATGCGCCCTCGCATTCATTCCCATCCCTCCGATCATCCTCATCTCATTAATCTAACGGTCCAAATATAATGTGATAAACCTTCCCTTGCCCCACCACTCCTCATTGCATTAAAACTCAACCGTTGATCATCCCTATTGAATCAACGACTAACATTAAACCCGGGTCCCACCTTTCTCTTGTCCCGCAGCTTCTCGATGCATCCCAACTGTTTGCATCGTGCAATCAAATCCGACGGCATATATTCAATATCGCATAAAAAAAGTGATCGGGAAAAGTTTATGAAAAATTATGCGATAAAAGTTGTTTTTTGAATACCGCCCAATGCGACGTGTCAATTTTTGATACGATCGCTTTCAAAAAGGTTAAAAAAATTTACCATGAAAATCCAATGCGAAAAAAACCAACGATTTTTCACAATCGAAAGACCAAATCCGCCTCCCGCCTTTAATAAACTTGTTATTAATGCCGAATATGATGATTTTTTAAGGTTAAACTTTAAGATATCATTATGATATCGGTTTGTTTCATTCCCTATTGATTTAAATCCAGCCCTGACTTTTTTAAAAGAATCTCAAGCCTATGTTGACCAATGTATAAGCCCCAAAGTTGAACTTTACCACTGTCAAAGATCCAGTTTAAACTGAAGATACCCTGTCGACATAACAAAGCATATTGTTTCAGCTCCAACCAATAAAAAAAAGTCCAAATTTTACCACAGAAGCTTCAGAAACCCTGTCAAAGCATCAAAATACCTGCGAATTAAGGAAGATTGAATTCATCTGTAAACCCCTTTAAAGCCAAAATCCTCATTTCGCAGTCTCTTTTTGAAAACAAATTCCGAACACAGATTGATTAAAAGACTTCTTTTCCACATTTGTACCATTCAGGAAACCCTGTTTCCTGTCTTAGCCCAGTTTTCATCTCTCAGAAGCCTAATTTGAGCAAAGAAAACTCAAAAGAGATTATCCTTAGCTATATTTTCTCAATTATCCCTCTGTTAAAGTAAATTACTCCTGCAAAAAATCTAATCTTGCAGAAGTAAGCCTAAGAATGCCTAAAAAAGAAAGTTAAAACCTTCACAGACAGATCCCATTCCACAGGACTTTCAAAAAACCTTCAAATCCTCCCTGCAGACCTGGATTTCATTAACAAATTTTTTTATTTTTGCAAGTCATTATCATAATAAGAAATTGGGCCAACAATTTCAATACTAGTTGACAAAATTGTTTGCTCCAAATTCTCAGATTTTAAATCAAAAGCTTCATTCAACAAATAGTTCGTATAAAAAGAAAGAATAAAATCAAGTCAGAGAGAGATCAGAATGATGAAATTTTCACAGTGAATGGTAACAATGAAATCAGAATTCACAATGACAGTGAAAACATAATAGTGAAAAAGAGTATCAGTGGTTAAAGTGTATCAAGTAAAAGTCAGAGTGAAAGTTAAAACAAAGTTACAAAGAAGTCAAAGGTAAACAGTAAAAGTAAATGCAGAGGTATTAAATGGTAAAAAGAGATGAAAATACTTTCACCAAGAATGAATTTTATCCAAAGTGAAAGTAAAACAGTTAAAAGAACAAAAAGGTGAAAAGATGAAAACATAACAAAAAGCAACATTTTTGCAGAAATTTCATGTATAATTCATTGTTTTGTAGAAACTATTGTGACCAATCCAAGATGAATTTTGAAAAAATAAAGGAGTTTTATGTTTTTAAAGTGTCCAACTAGAAAAAACTCTCTCACTTTTCTAACAGTCATTATGGACTGGGAAATATTAAACAATATTTTAAAGCACTTTTTGCAGAAAATTCCTGTTAAGTCATCATATTGCAGAGAATATTTTGGCCAATAAGAAATACATATTACAAAATGGAAGGAGGTTTTTGTTCCTGAGAGATCCTTATACAAAAACCTATCTCACGTTTTGCACAGTTATTTCAGAATGAGAGATACATTCACATATTTACAGGATATTTTTCAGACTCTGTAAAACTCTGTTTTACACATCTTTTTGCAGAGCCTATTGTGCACAGATGGAGAGGAATTTTAGGAAAAGGAAAGATATTTATTTCACCAACATATTTATATACAATAAACTCTTTCACTTGTTACATATCTATTTAGGATTGAGAAATAAAAATGTATCATTGGACCCCAAGTTTGAAGAATTGCTGGAGCAGAATGCACAAAGAAGGGAAACAGTTAGTGACTTGGATGCCTCATCATCAACTAAGAGTTGGATAAAATTCGAATTCTCCTCTTTTTCATAACCTATCCATAAAAAATAGTGCCAAATATATGCATTAGTTTTGAGTTTCCTTTAATTAAGTTATATTTATGTAAAACAATTTGAGATATTTTGTAAACCAATCTTGATATTTTTCAAGATATTTTAGTTTAGAATTTGTATAAATACTTCTCTTTCTGAAGTATTAAGTGTGGAATAAAAGTTGTTAAGATTATTATATATATATTTTCTGGTGCTTTGGAGGCTTCATGTGTTGATTGCATAGTAGTAGACTGGAATACAACTAACTGGACTTCATAACTCAGGATTCTTGCGATAACTTAATGAGTAAAGTGATTTATTTATGTCATTGTTTCCTTTTATGACATTCCATTCAATTTCATTTATGTGTTCAAATCTGAATGATTAATTAGGAGCGTTATTTCAGGATAAGTGTAAAAAGCTCCCTCTCTTAACTAAGTAATCATTTCAATATTTTCTGTTGATTTCCGGACCTGGAAATTCTTAGTTGCTCCTAAGTCCCATTTGACCTCTGCCTCCTTCTTCTTATTTCTGGATCAAAGGATCATTCATTGCCCTTTATCCTGAAATCAAGCCATCCCATCCAATCCAACTATTCAAAAACTCTGAGGGTTATCTACCTTGCCCTGAGTACATTAGCATCCTTTTGGCCTTGCCTGTCAGTCTTACTTGCTAAATTTTGACTCCATAAGCCCAATGGACTAGTAGATACCTCTTAATCTGTCTCCAAGTAATGTTATTTCCCACCAAACGTTTCAAACAAACCAATTGTCCAATCATACCTAGCCTAAAATTTAAATTCAAAACAAAGTTAAATCATAAGGAGAGATCCCTCTCCGGAATTCAAGAAGGCTAGATCCTGAAATCTAAAAGAGGTTCTTTGTTACCCCTGGTTTTCTTTAACTATAAACAAAAATCCCATGACCTAAGAATTACTAGGGTGATAACACATGCCACAACCCCATGGGGTTTTAGCCCACTAACTGGGGTTACAAACTTCAAACATGAATAACTCTCAAACTGTGAAGAATTACGTGGCGTGCCATATATCAACGGAAACATCTCAATAAGTAGAAACCATCAAAAGCATTCTTGGCCCATAATATAGTAATTTGGTAGGTAAAAATTCCCATGAAATATTTGGGTAGTCCCTGGTGTTTCTTGGGTTGAAATCAATGACAACCGCTAATCATTATCTGTTTCATGTCAACTGAAAGTAACTTTGAAAGCTTGATCATTTTTGGCATTGCTACTGTACCAAGGTTAAAACTCTCTACCTCTTCATCATCATCTTGTATCCTAGGATATTTGAACACATAATTCTGGCCAAAAATCTTTTCAAGTGGTATGAGACATTTGGGTATTGAATTATTCTTCAACTGTAACACTTCATGATTCCCCTTTGTTTCAACAAGCATGTTTTGCTGGTCCATTTGTGTGCTTTCAAACTCTTCTTTGAATTCTATAAAGTTTTTGACTTGTTGGTCATCCTCAAAAACTTTCCAATGAATTATGTTGTCAGGGATAGCAGGTCTATGACGAATTTCAACCTCATATCTTTCAATGGAATGTGCAGGAATAATAAACAGAATTTCAAAAACAGCTAGGGAGTCGGTTACTGAGTTTTGGTCCCTAGTATTCACAATAAAGGAATATTCTTAAAAATTCTCTAACATCTCCATGATCAAATTTCTGTATGCCCTCATTCTCACATCCTTGGTTTGATATACACCCTCAATTTGTTTAAAAACTAATTCAGAATCTCCACAAACAAAAATCTTTCAGCACCCATTATTTTCAAAATTTCTAAACCTAAAGATAAAGATTCATACCTAACCATGTTATTTGTGCAATAAAAGTTCAGTTTGAAAGAAAATAAATTACTTTAATCCTCTGTAGTTGTGATCCAAATTCCTGATCCAACCCCCTCTCTTCTTGTTGATCCAGCAAAGTGTAACAACCACCAACCTTCTGCCTTTTATTCACTGTCTTGATGATTTTCTATTTTTTGATTTTCTGCTTCCTGAATTTCTTCTTTTTTTTCATATTTTTCTCCATTAGTCAATTCATTTAAAATTATAGAAGATCCTAATTCAGTATCAAAAAAATATATTGGGAAATTCCGAGGTTTTTCCTTACTACTTACCATGTAAGCAATCCTTGTTTCTCTGTATAGTCTTCTTTTCTCACCAAAAGTAGGAATGGTGGCATAAGTTAGGTCCATCTGCATGGTGCCTTTTATCTTTGCTACCCATGATCTAGATAGCAGCATGCCAAACTTAGGTGGAATATCTGCTACCACAATGTCCATTACCACTGTCTTGGCAAGGACTTATGTAAGACCAACAACAACATCTTTTATTAAACCAATTCACTAAACTCTTTTTGAATGAAAAGAAAACAAATCCTTATATGACCTAATAATTTCCAATCCCATCCTTTCCATGATTAATTTAGGCATAAGGTTGTGAGAGGCCCCTGAATCTAACATGGCATTGTGTAATGTCATGTCATGAATACTAAGGCTGACATAGAAAGGAGGCACCTCTTCATTCTGCTCATCTTCTAATCATGGTCCAAAGTATATGGTTGGATGATATTCTTGAAAATTAAGGATGTCAGCAACTCCTGGTTGGGAATTAAACATTTTTTACAATTTTACTTCTGTATTCATTCACCTTAAGAATTTCTCCAAAAGGAACTGGGATTTTGATCTTGGAGATCTCATTCTCCAAACTGAAAATAGAAGCAGATTTTTCAGTCTCTTTGATAGGAAGAGGAGGTGGTGTATATTTTCTAGCCTGAGCAGCTTTAGGGTCATCTTTCTTGGGCTGTGTTTTACTTGCAGTAATTGGAAAATTTATGTTTATGAGGTTTTATTGTTTCTGCATCTCAAATATTTCATGTTGATATCCTTTAAGATAATCAGATGGTTCCTCACCCTTTTTTACATCATGATCTAACTCATCATGTTCTTCCTTAGTCAAAAAAAATCGTGACATGTTTTCATCCAAGAAATGAATAAAGTCTTCTAGTATTTCAGGATGATCTTCTTCATCAACTAAGTTTTGCTGAAAAGGAGGCCTTACTTGAGGCTTAGGATGATTTCTATTTCCCCTTGGTCTCTACTAGTTTTGAGGTCTTATGAACTGAGGATTTCTAAACTGAGGTTCATGTTGTGCAGGAGGAGTAGAGCCCGTCCATCAATTTTTCCAGTGTCTTAATCATGGAGTCAAATTTATCATCATAGGTGGAAGGCTTATCTTCTTCTTTCAATTTTTTCTTTCCCATCTTGGACTTTTTAGCAGCTATCATATTGACCTCCACCTTCACAACATCATTTTTTATTTCAGCTAATGAAGGGGATTATGTTTCTCTTAGTAGGATAGAAAATTCATAAATAAAGGCCTCAACTTATCTTAACTGAGCTACGCCTAGTGGAGGCTTTATATGGTAGGGATAGAGAAATAAACTTGTTAAATCTCTTGGAGAAATTTTGGACAGTTTCATCACTAGTTATTTTCAAACTATTGTACTTAGTGAGGGCTTGTACATGGTTGGTTCTATTTCCTCACTTTCTCAAGAAGCTATCTTCAAATCCATTCCAATTATACAGGCTTCCTGGTGTAAGGGCTTTGAACCAATTCCTGACCTCACCAGTAAAGCTCTGAGAAAATAATCTCATCTTGACATCCTCATGGTCGACCTCCTCCCTCTCTATGAAGTCATAAAACTGGTGTACATGCTCTTCAACTGTAATCTCTTCATCGCTTCCCCAAGTTTTAATTCTAGCAAAGTATTTTCTAGGAAGGGAATTAAGGACAGCTGGAAGAATAAGAGGGGCATACCTAGCAGGTTCAGCAGTAGGTGGAGGTAGCACATTTCCTGCCATGATGATTGGAATTGTGGTAGTTTTAGGGACAACAGTAGTAGAGGAAGAGGGGCTATTAGGAGGGGGGCTGGTTGGTATTTGTTGTCTAGTTACAATTGAACTCCAATCAGGTAAAGGAAAACCTTATTCACTTCTTAGTATAATGAGACTTCCACTTTTATAGAAGGAGGGCAAGGCATCCATAGCAATACATGTTATGGATTATTTATTTTATGGTCTGCATGACTATTCTGCATTCTCCAACTGTTTAACTAAGATTTTTGTGCTGCTTAGCATAAGGATTCCTGTATAGGAATTCCATATCCTTTCTTGAGAGGCCTCTTAAGGGAGCTTGCACTTCATTTCTCCACATCCAGGCTTGAAGCCAAGCTAACTCCTTCAGCTACAGTGCAGTTTCTGTTTAGAGCTGGGTTGTGTTGCAGGGTGTTGTAGTGGAGGGTTCATAACACCACTTCCGAAGCTTGTTTTTCAAAGGAGGAAGCCTTATTTCCTTTAGGAGATCAGTGAGGAAGATTCTAGAGCTAATTTCACATCTTGGCACTTGGCCAATATATTTTCCATCACCTACAGTGCAGTGCCTCTCCTTGACTGTGTTATTTTAGTGTGCATCTGTAGTGAGGGGTTTCATTGCTTGATTGGAGGGTGAGATATTTAGTGATTGGATCATACTTTCACATAAAAGATCTATTGGAGGAGGTCTATTCATCTTATGCATCGTCTACAAACTTCTCCATCCAGTTCTTGAGTTGTAGCTACTACTCAGCCCTAGGGCTACACTCCTGCATTTTTTTACTTTTGCATATTTTAGGAAATCCTCTCAGGATTGTCTTGGAATTGTGTTTGGGAGGTTAGATATTTACTCCCGGAACTTCTTGAGCCATACATTTGCAGATCTATATTATTTTACATTTTCAGTAGCAATGTCTCATCTAAAGACTACACTGTACTTGTTCATAAGTATTCTGCTATGTAGCAACATTTCACTTTTGGCATATGTATTCATGGGAGGCTTGTTTCCCTTGCTTATTTGAATTGTGCCTTCTTTTATTGTACATATTTGATGCTGATTTACATAATAAAATGGATCCATGGTTTTCACACATTTTGGTGTAATTTTATTCACTGCTATTTCTAGTTTTATGTTCATTATTGTTGCAGTCCCTATTTTGGGATATTACAGTGGTATCAGAGCATAATCTTGGCTCAGCCTGTGGATCTCAGCCATTATGCTATTAGAAGAATAAGAAAAAGGAGGAAAATATCAAAATGAAGGAAAGAATGAGCTTTGTCTCATCATTTTTCAGATCTATGAAGAACCTCTCCAAGGAGGTTAAGCAAATAAAAGAAGAAAGTTGTAGTGATACCTCTAGAGGGTCTCAAAAGGAGGAAGACCCATGTACTTCCTATGATCGTAAAAGAGAACCAGTGTTTCATAGAGCTCCAAAGTATTCCACTCTACCCTTTTATTTTGAAAAAGAGGACAAATTTCAGAAATATGGAGGGCACTTGGATCACAAGATTCTAAGTGAATACCTTGTTGAGTACAAAGCTAAACCTAGAGCCTTCAAGGAGACTCTAGCTTTACCACAGTACATTCAGCTGGAGGAAGAGTGGAGACCTTGCAGAAAATGGATAATCAAGGGCAATAGGTTTCTATTGTCTACTTTTGATGCGTCATCTACAACAGAAGCTTGGGTAAGAAAACTAGATGCATTCTTCCTACTACATCCAGTGGTAGAAAGAGAAGCTGTAGAGATTGCAGCGCTACACCTTGAAGGTAAAGCACACATTTGGTGGTTCAGCCATTGTAGTCATGCAAATGTGACTTATTTTGAAGAGTTTAATCAAAGTTTAATTAAAGAATTTGGCAAGGATAAATCAGAGGCAAAGGAGCCCTCACCACCATTGGAGGAAACTTTTATTAGCGTTGATACAATTATGGAGGAGCAGCCAGCAACAACAACAGTTGGAGAGACCATCACATGGGAGGAAGGAACTCTTGCAACCATACAAGATGCTCCCAAATTTCACCAAGGTATGCCTAAGTCTCAATTTCCTTTTGTTTCAGAAAATTCTATGGAGAGTTGTATACCATTGTATGACCAAGGGTCAACACATACTGTTGATTTGGGGCAGAAGCATTGCATTCCGTTGTGCAACCTTGAAATGTTCAAGGAAGGGATGAACCATCATCCTAATGTGCCATTATTGAGCTACATAAAACCCTTGTGGTTGTAATGTAGATTTTTGGAGGATGAGATGAGCATTGTCTTGGGAAATGCAATGTAGAACCACATGTTCAGCATTAAGCATGAACTTGAGACAACAGATGCACCTACATGGAGATTAGAAAAATTTTCAATGAGCAGCATTGATGAGTTGGGGGCCCAACTAATATTGAGACATTATCATGACCAACACACTTATGTAGCAGTAGATAGGCAGATGGATGGTGAAGGGGGCCTTATGATGGATGGCATCCTCCATGAATACTTCTTGATGAACACTTCACATTTTGATGAGAGGTTCTTGCCTACACTTTATGTGGATCCCTATGGATTCAACTTGGTCATGAATGAGTGGTCTTCATATGGAGATCACCAATAGATTGCATTTCAACATCCCATGAAATGAAAAGGTAAATTTCTGATTTGGGAGGATGGTAGTCCTCATGGGAGGAGTACCAAGGAGGAGCATGGTAGGAGACATCCACATGGGGATGAATGGATGTGGATGGTGAGTAAGAGGTTGGTGAACCACTTCCAGATTTATGACACCGAGCTGCAGGAGGCATGGCTGCGTTGGTTACTCTTGAAAGAGTTTGGTCATCATATGACACATTCTATTTCCAAGAGTAGGTTGGAGGATGGACCTCGGCATGACATTTGCATCATATGGCAGCAAGGAGTATGGATGCATTGTGTTGGTATGAAATTTATCATATCTATCATTATGTTTTCACCTCATGATTTGTATGATGGAGGTGTGAGGTGGCAGCAAGAACTATTGTTTCTTTGGTCCTTCTTGGGAGAGCATGGGCATATTTTCTCCCATGCTTTGCATGATGTTGCAGGAGTAGGAGATGGAAGTATCATGGTGCAAAGGGGCTACTCCTTAGCCTTGGATGATCAGGAGGTACTTGCACTTTGGAAGAAATTTCATATATATAGCAGCATTGAGGGAGATGACTTTGATAAAGAACATGTCAAAGAATTGAGCTATGAGTTGGAAGGAGCCTATTTACATAGGCCAACAACATTGTCACTTAGGAGCTTGGGTTTATTAATGGAGTATTCCCAGGATCACTTCAAATTTTATGAAATTTGTGGACAAGGAGGAGGTAAGAGTGATGGAGTAGTGGATGGAGACATCTATTATATGCTCTTCTTGACTTGGATTTCCAAGTATAAGAAGGAAGATCCTCATGCAACATGTGATTTATTTATCTTCATGGGAGTATATCATACGACTATGGAGGAATTTTCATGGATCTATGTATCGTATTACTTCCAGTACATGGTAATAACTTTGTTTTTGCATTGATTGATTATCTAACATAGTATTTGAATACTCTTGCCATTCCTATACAATGCATTGCTCCACAAGAGGGCAAGCTTCTCATTGGGCTTCATGGTCAAATTTGGGCCAATTTTTATGATGGATACAACTATATCTTATATTTCCTTGGGAAAGTGTTCTATTATTTTATGTATTCTCAGTTGATATACCAAGCCATTTACTAGTCACTAGTAGATTTCATGACATACATAACTAGCAATTTGTCAAGAAACAACTTGCCATGTTATTTTATGAAACAACAATTAAGAAAACTGTGCTGTAACCACTTATGAAACTGTTGGTGCCTTCCAAAACTACATGAAAACTTTATTATTCCTCTCATTTGGATTCCATATGGTGGTGATTTCTTGTTCATCATATATGGGATGGTTTGGGCCAGCATGATTCATAATGTTGGAGAGGAGATCTTTGGAGATCCAGTCTTCTTCTTACCACTTGAGGGAAACATTATTACAACCCAAGATCAAAAGATAATCTACACTTATCATAATTGGAGAGAAGGACAACATGGGTAGGCTATCTTGTCTACCCTGTTCATTTATTCAGCCCACCTACATTACAGGAGCCAGAGGTGGAGGACACTTTCCATGAGTTACCATTTTAGAGGGTGGTTCATTTTGTATGGATGATAGATTGGGGATGGAGGATCCACATGGGAGTGATGGTTCCTAATGAATTTTAGATCCCACACCTCAAAAGGACCTCTAGATAACACCTTGTTGCCTCCTTGAGTATTTTACTTCTTCATGATGATAGCTATTTAGCTAGCTTGCATGCTTGGGAGGGGCAATGTGGAGATTTATTGATGTGACAACATCTTATTCCTTGGAGGATTTTATCATATGTAGATGCTATAGGAGGAGGAGGGGAGACTTATCAGTTCTATCCTTGCATTTGATTGAGGACAAGCAACATTTGGGAGGGGAGGACTGTAATATTCCAAAATTAGCATGCAACTAATTGGAATATTGATTTTTTCCTTTTACACCTAAGAGATGAATAAATGGGTAAGGAGGCCCATAAATTTATGAAATAGGAATAAAATCCCTTATGATGTGAAAATGGATCATTTAATGGTTTTATTTCACACCCTCATGTGTGAAAAGGGGCATTTGCATGTGGACAAGGTCAAGTTTAACCAAGTCAACAACACTGGGATAAGAGGCGGAGCTCATCTTTGGAGACAACGCAGTGATAGTGGGAGGAAGATTCACTGGTGGAGGAAACCCTAAGGAGGGCAAGGCAGCCATAGCAAGACATGTTATGGATTATTTGATTTTATGGTCTGCATGACTATTTTGCATTCTCCAACTATTTAGTTGAGATTGCTGTGATGCTTAGCACAAGGATTCTTGTTTAGGAATTCCATATTATTTCTTGAGAGGCCTCTTGAGGGAGATTTCACTTCATTTCTCCACATCCAGGCTTGAGGCCAAGCTACCTCCTTCAACTACAGTGCAGTTTCTGTTTAGATTTGGGTTGTGTTGCAGGGTGTTGCAATGGAGGGTTGATAACACCACTTCCAGAGCTTGTTTTTCAAAGGAGGAAGCCTTATTTACTTTGGGAGATCAGTGAGGAATATTCTGGAGCTGATTTCACATCTTGGAACTTGGCCAATATATTTTCCATCACCTACAGTGCAGTACCTCTCCTTGACTGCGTTATTTCAGTGTGCATCTGCAGTGAGGGATTTCATTTCTTGATTGGAGGGTGATATATTTAGTGATTGGATCAGGAATTCACCTGAAGGATATATTGGAGGAGGTCTATTCATCTTATGCATCATCTACAACCATCTACATCCATTTATTGAGTTGCAGCTTCTACTCAGCCCTAGGGCTGCACTCTGACATTTTTGTACTTTTGCATATTTCAGGAAATCCTCCCCGGATTGTCTTGGAATTGTGTTTGGGAGGTAATATATTTACTCTTGGCACTTCTTGAGCCATAAAATTTCAGATCTATACTATTTTACATTTCCAATAGAAATTTCCCATCTAGAGACTGCACTGTACTTGTTCATAAGCATTCTGCTATATAGCAGCATTTCACTTTTGGCATATGTATTCATGGGAGGCTTGTTTTCCTTGCTTATTTGAGTTGTGCCTGCTTCAATTGTACATATTTGCTGCTTATTTACATAATAAAATGGCTCCATATTTTTCACACATTTTGGTGTAATGTTATTCATTGTTATTTCCAGTTTTATGTTCATTATTGTTGCAGTCCCCATTTTGGGATATTACATAGTAATATTTCAAATGGGTCTAGTTCCTTCAACCTATCCAAAGATTCCCTCTCTAACAATAAATTTGATGTGTCTGCTTCCCAAAAATATTCTTTATATTTTTGTGTCACTAAGGATGAGGTATCAATACCTATTCTATGTACGTCTAAGATAATTTCAGTCAACTCTTTTCCATTTCCAGACCTAAACAAGACTTCTTGAATTTTATCATAAATTTTTTTATCTTCAGGACTTCTTAAAACTTTAGAGGACAAGTATTTTTTGTGTAATGGAGTACCTGATTGTGCAGAAATTCCTTGAATGCCTCTAGAAATTATGTTTGGATTATCCACAATTGTAGGTGTATCTGGGTTAGGATTACTCCTCGTATATCTCCTTTTCGAATCCACCTTTGAACATGAGAATTTTGAATGGAGTCACCAAGGTAGTTGCAGCCTCGAACAACTTCTGAGCTCCTGCTACCTTCAAGAGTTCAGCTGCAAAATTTCGGGAAATGTATATCTTCAGGCTCCTAGTAGACGCACCAAAATGTTATCACAAAATTTCACATGATTGGATGTTGATCAGACAAATCTATGTAACTGTTTCAAACCAGATTTTGACTGAAGCTTAGTCTCTTTGATCTGAGAGGGATCTCTTAAATGGGTTTATGATATTTGATTATGATAGTACTAGATGACTAACTCTATTTGAAAGGTAACATTTTTTTATGTATGTAGGTTGAAAAGAGTGCAAGCTTGCTACCATTGGGCTTATGGAATCAACAGTCAATATTTTCAATGGAAATATTTCCTGACATGGTAGCTGACGCTGATAAGGGTCTTTAACAAAGGCAATTCACACATAAAACGTAGAAAAACATAGTCATTTCACTACTAAAGTAAGTCATAGCATAGATTTATGAATTGTGAGTAATAGCAACGAAATCTACTACAAGTGGTAAAACATAAGATGTATATCAATAAGACATTAAAAACCCCATGATAATATCAGGTCTGTCAAGAGGAAAGTCCTCTGTATTACTAATATAAGTCAAAATACATAAGTAGCAGTTTGGTGCAAAAAATCTCCAACCGCACACTACTTTGATGCTTTTCATTTTAATATACATTCTTACAACAAGGATGATCTGCCTGGTGGCTAGATTCATCGAATTCTCCTATGACACATCATATAACTGAAAAACATGACTTCTAACAATAAAATGACAGCTATACCTTAAACAAGACATCTCCTAATAGGAGTGTAACTCCTATTTATTACATATTCTACCTTATCTTTATGAAACAGTTACATGTCAGTTAAAAATAAGCATCACATGCTCGAAAATGCTATGACATAGTTCATCACCACTTTTCATATTAAAAACCCTCCTAGACATGTGAAACAAAACCCTATTTTTCAGGAATACATAATCCTTATCTTCAACGAGAGCTCTAGTTGATGACCTGTCTCGACAACACTTAATTTAAGGCATAAATGTTTTATATTTAGGTCCCTTGACATATTGGAGGAGTCCAACTATGAAAATATATCAGTAAGTTGCTCCGAAACCTTAAAAAATAGCTCGCTATGAAAACATGACAGTTTCGTAGCGAGCTTTCGTAGCGTTGAAAAATAAGCTTCTGCACCCAAAAATTTTGCTCTTTTTCTATTTCGTGGTGTCAACCTAGTCATGAAACGTCACCACCATCATTATCCCTCCTTGAAAGCTGTAGAAATTGAATTTAGATATAAAAAGGATGCTAGAGAAATTTTCATAGCGTTTTCCTCGCTTTAAGCCTAGGAAACACTACGAAACTATGTAAAAGTGCAGAAATTCCAGATTTCAAGACTAACTGCAAAAAGTGACCTCCAACTATAAAAAATTGATCTTCAACATGCCACGAACCTTCTAAAACACATTCAAACTCAACTTGTGTCTCCTGTGGTGTTTCCTCTTCATTAATGATCAGTTGAGAAATGGGCTCCTCAAAGAAAATCATCTTCAAACCTTTTTTCTCCAGTTCTTCATGAATCAGTTCCATTTGTTCTTGAAGTTCTTTGACTTGGTCCTTTAGTGTCCTGTTCTTAGACTGTAAGTGCAGGTTCATTTTTCTGATATGTTTCACCTCTCCTCTCAATGGCTTATTCCATTTGATTAGTTTTTCTATGTTGCCCAAGGTCTTAGAGACACTTGTGACTTGATCCTCCCAAATCTCTTTCATTTTTTCAAACTGCACTTTCTGAACCTTATGCTTCCTTGCCTCTTTCTTTAAGACTGATATTTCATCATTTTCCAGCTTCAACTGCTCCTTAATTATTTCAATCTCTATTTTCTCATTGATTTTCTCTTTGCCCTTCTTTTCCTTGATGACCAGATATTATTTTGCAGGTGATGAGAGGTCAATGATGCTTGGTGGTGGCTGAACAATTTCAGTGACCTTCTGAGCCTCTTTTTTGTTTTCCAAGACTTTTCTAGCATGTATTATCATTGGTTTTCTAGCTTGAAACATGAATCCTACATATTCACCTACAAATTCTAAATTTTTACCTGTTGTGGCTTTCTTGAGCTTCCTTCCTCCCTCATCTATGTCTTCAGCTTTAACTATGGGAGTTTCTTCAATATCAACAGTATGCAGAATGTCTTCTAAGTTACCCTTAGCCAATGTTTGGCTCGTTGTAACCCTCTTGCTACCATATTTTCTCTATGTTGTCTTTTGTTTTGCAGGTGTAACTTTGGGTGTGTCATCCTTCCGTAAAGGCTCTATCTCCATAATCTCTGGCTCAACTTTCTCTACCACTAAAGGTGATGGGATATATCTAGGTTTGGGAGTCCTTTTAGGAGTGATAGCATCTACTTCAAAACCACTAATGAAAATAAAATATGATCAATCTCTACCTAATCTTTTTAACTCCTCTAACACCAACAACTTGATTAAAACAAGATGAAAAAGAGAGGTTTCATTTCCTTCTTTTTTAACTTGGACCTTATTTGACATTTTAGCTAAGCTTTTGTATAAGTAAAAAGGTAAATCAATAGACCTCTTATCCACAAAATGTAAAAGGAGCCTAAGGTGGTAGGAATAAACCATGTGATACCTCCCTTCACAGTTGAAGTACTTTTGAATGATAACCAACAACTTTGAGAAGTTTTCTTTTATGTAGCTCCTTGGGATGGAATTTGTGAGATCAATCTCACTATGCTTTGGCTTGATAAATTCCTTACAGTCCTGCATGGTGAAATTGAAACCTTTGAACCATTGTTATCCTCCTCTAGGGATTCATGTTGCTGCTTCAATGGTCTCTGGTGTTACTGTGAGGTTCAACATTTCTACCTTTGAAGCTGTCCCATTGAAATTGATACCGAACTCCTTAAAAACTTGCACATGGCACCCTTGCAATATTTGGAAGAACTGCAAACACCGTGTTCTTCTGAAAAATTATAAAATAGTTGGGTCTTCATTCAACAAATTCATGTCTGATGGCTCATATCTAAGGTAGTTTCCACCTTTGTTGGTCTTCTTCTTTGCAGCCATAGTGATTTTATACCTTCTCTGATTCACTTGATTAGTGACACCTGCAACTTTTGAAAATTCCAGCAACCATCTTGGCTTGGTGAAATAGCTCTCCATAACTTAGTGGCATGCAAATATGAAGCGAAGAATGAAAAAATACTCAATTGGGTAATGTTTTAAAGTTTCTATTACAACACATGGTTTAATCATGACTCATGCATGCTAAAAAAAGTAATAATGACCTCAGCCATGACCTTTGTACCTTGATTTAACCCTAACTCACTCGAATGACATCCACCCTAACACTTCTAATAATTGACTGACACCTTGCACCAAATTTGAAAAGAAATACATAAAAACCTCTTTTCGTATCATAGTTAGTTCATTTCCTGGCTATTTCACTACAAATCTATTAGCAGTTTCGTAGAGAAAACTGCCTTTTTACAATGTAAATCGCTACGAAAACAAGAAAACTAGCTAAAGTAGCATTTTAGAATTCAAAATATTGGGAAATGTAATATGTCAGCATATTATGATTGATGGGACATGATATGAATTTAATGGGGGTGGGTTTGGACCTTAGGATAGGTTAGTATGAAAAAATTAAAATTTTCCTTTACCAACTTGTGGCAAACGAACTCTATAACCATACATTTGAAGAATGAACTTCTAAGACTGTGTTAAATGATGTTTCATTTTTTCTAAGTGATAACAAGGCTAATGGAGTCAACATCAAGAAACTCAATGAAAATAACCCTTCTTGTGGAAGTTGAGGCAAGTGAATGCTTCAATGAAAAGATAACACACATACACAGGAAATAGAAGCAGTTCAATATCTAAAGGAAGTAAGAGCATGGTTTCCATGAATTATGAGTAATTAGACATAAAAATACTGCAGATATAAAACATGAAACATATAAGACATAAAATCCTTGAAACATCATTTGAATCTCAGGTGAAGAAGGAAAAATATCTAGTGTATATTAATCAATATGAAAAATTTTACAAAATTAATAGTGTGATACAATATTCTCCAACCCTTCATTCATCAAAATAATTCCTATTAATAGGCATCAGACCTTTACATTGATCTGCCAACAAGGCTATATCATCGAGTCCTTTTGCTGCCACCTAGTCTAACCATAAGCTAGATATGGGGAACTAAAAATTGACACCTACTAACTTTAGGAGTTAGAGGCATATTAGGACTCTACTTCTATTTATTACATTATCCAACTAAAAAATTGCATGTTTACATCAAGATAATCCATTTCCTGAGTGGCACTGACCATGAGAATGCCATAAATGCCTCCATACAATTAAAAACTTATCACCCTATTTTTTAGGGAAATGACAATAATGACCATGAAGCCTTGTCTTTAGGCTGATCTGTAGCATAAGAAAACCTCATTTAAGGAGATAAACTTGTTGGCATATTCCACTGCTATCCTTTTTTCTTCCCACGTGCTTGGCTGGCCTTCAGCTTCCCTCTAAAATTCAAAAAACTTCATCAAAATTGTGCACTGCAAAAACATAGTGTTGTAGGAAATTTTGTAGCAACTTTTCGTAGCGCCTCTGTTTTAAACACTTTTGAAAATCATTTTGAATTTTTGATGCCATGAGTATTTAAAATAGGTTAGGAGGGCTAATAAAATTTTTTCCCAAAATTTAATTTCAAGTTTAACCAACCTTTTTATCAAAGAGACACCTACAGAAATTCTGTAGCGCTTTTTGGGCTTCAAGCCTGGCAGGCGCTACGAAAATGCCTAATCTGTCAGAAACACAGGAAGGAGCCCATTTTTTAAAAATTTCACCTTTTTATGAGTAGACACTAATGGGTGACATATTCATAACTAACAAAAATTTACCCTACTCCTCAAACCTTGGTAGTTTTATCCTTCTCTATCATTTGAAGCTTGAATGTCTTTAGGATCATTAATGATTGTAATTTTCAGGCCTTTCTTTTTTAATTCATCCTGTATCATTTCCATCTACTCTTGAAGTTCCTTTATTTGATTTTTCAATGATATTATTTCAACTTTCAAGTGCATATTCCTATTTTTGGTATGTTTGGCGAAAAGTCTTAGGGGTTGGGTTCTTTTCAATAGTATTTTAGCATCACTTATGGATCCTTCAAAAATTGAAAGTTCAATGTTCCATTTCTCCATCACCTGATCAAACTCAATATTTTTAGTGTTTTGTTTCTCTGAATTCAATTTTAACTCAATTATTTCTTCCCTTGCTTCTCTTAGTTGTTATTGAGGAGCTCCATTTCTATTTTTTCAACCATGTTTTCATTTCCCTTTCTTTGCACAGTGATAAATTCCTTTACTGGAGAGAGGTAAATGATTTATTGTATCAAAGGCTGCTTTCCTTTATTAATAGCTTGAGACATAACATCTTTGGCCAGCTATGATCTATTCAATGGTTTTCTTGGCTGGACGACAAACTCTACCTCTTCCCCAGTGAACTCGAGGTTTTTGGCAATGATAACTTTCTTTTTCTTTCTGCTCCCTCTAACATCAACAAACTGGACTACTGGGGATTCTTCTATATCTATAGCTTAAAGGATGGCTTCCAAATTACCTTTCTCAATTGATTGATCTTTTTTTTTATTCCTTGTCATCCTTTCTTCTTTATTCCTGCTACTGAATTTTGTTTTTTTGCTTGTAGTTCCTGATAGAGGGACTGGTGTCTCTTGTGCAGGTCATGTATCAATCTCCATTGGCTCTTCTTCAACATTCATAGGTTGTACAATATGCTCTGTTTCTTGATTTTCTACCTTTTTCTCACTAACAGGCTGCTCATTCTGAATTGAGTGAGTGTCCTTAGTTTTAGGAGTCTTTTTAGGAGTCAGTACATAAACTTCATATCAGTTAAGAAAGAGAAAAGAAGACCAATATCTATTTATTTTTCCTAATTTCTCCAGCACTAATAGCTTAATAGGCCCATGATTAAAAAAATATGTATCACTATTTTGTGGCCTAGCTTGCACTTTATCTGCCATCTTGTTCAAGCTTCTAAACAGGTAAAAATCAAGAACACTGGCTTTCTTACCAGTGAAATGCAGAAGAATATTGAAGTTTTATTGGTACACCATGTGGAACCTCCCTTATTAAGTGAAATACTTCTGAATGATCATTATAAGTTTAGAGTAGTCTTCTTTCAAATATGTTATTGGAATCCTAGCAGCTATGTCAGTTCCAACATATTCAGCCTTCATGAATTCATTACAATTTTGTAGCTTGAATTTAGTGGACTTAAACCACTCTTCACCTTGTCTTTTGATTTCTGCAGCTTGGGCTATTTTCTCAGGGGAGACAACAAAGTTTAACATTCCTACTTTAGATGTTTTCCAGTGAATTTTGTTGCAAAATCCTTTGATATTTGAACATGAATGATCCATGTGGATATTGGTGGCCACCTACCTATTCCACTTGGGGCCCCACCATTGTCTCTTTTAGTTTTTTAGTTTCAGCACAACTTACTATTTTTGACAGTTTTTCGCTTTGTGAACTTCCGAAGCCGTTTTGAGGCCCTAAATGAAGGCTTTTGGGAAAAACAAGAGCGACTGAGCCTTTGTTTCTTGCACCAAAATTTTTACTCCTTGGATAGATCTTTCTAACAAGTTATTGAGAATTTCAAACGAAGATCGTATGCCAAAGTTACGTCCTCGGGAAGTTGAAACACCAATTTACCCAAATGGGGCCCATAGTTTTGGCACTTCATCTCCTAGGGTTAGGGTTTTGGATGTTTAGGGTTTTCCATTGTTTATAAATAATAAATAGGACCTTGAGCCTCATTGTAACTTAGATCAGAGGCCTGTAGATGCCACATCTCTTCTTAGAGATAAGCTACCAATGCCCTAGCTAGTTTATTTCTATTCTGTCTCTAATAAAATTTCAATTGTTTGATATTAATGAAATGAAATGTTATTTCTGCTGCATATTTGTATTTATGATTACATGTGTATTCTATTGCATTCCTTCATAAATCTGGATCAATGGTATCAGAGCAATATTCTTTTTTCTTGATCCTTCTTTGCATGTCCCCAACGAGGTCAGGGTATAAGGAGTTGGGGCTCGATCTGATTAAACCTTTGCAAGATCAGCCTCGCAAACCTCGAGAGACACCCATGGGGACGAAAATAAAGATGAGGGAGTAGGAGATCCTATCAAAATATTGCTCGAGGAGGCCCTCAAAAAACAAAGGAACGCGATGATGGATAACTTTGCCCAGATCCTTCAATGACTGCCCACCAGTAGCGCATCTGCATCCAACAGCCACTCTGGAGGTGCAACTCCCTTTAAGGTACAAGTAAACTTTGAAATTCCCATATTTGAGGGTCAAAATGATGCAGATGTTGTAGATAGATGGTTGAACATATTAGAATGATATTTCTCAGTCCATGATTTTTCTCACCAAGAGAAGATTATTTTTTCACTCCTCAAAGCTACCCCCCATGTCAAGGACTGGTGGGAAACCTACTGTGAGAAAAAGGATGAGAAAAAACCCTCTCTATTCTCAGCCGTACCCACTTGGAATTATTTCCGAGATGCCATCAAGAAACAATACTATCCCGTGGGGAGCTATGAGGACAAGTACATACAATGGACCACGCTCCGGCAACAAAGGGATCAAGATGTGCATGAGCGAAGAATTCGTTCAATACCCTGCACACAAAGTTGGGTATCAAATATTTGGAGAAAAATTTGGTGCTAAAGTATCGCAGTTGTCTACATAGATACATTCAGGAGGAAATGGAGTTCACCGACATCTCCTCGCTTGGTACGACATACCGATATGCTTCCAAGATTGAGCAAAAATTCAAGCAGAAGAAGCGAGACTTTAGATCTGCGAATCAAAAGCAAGGAAAAGGTGCCCCCAAATTGTAGAACAAAGGACAAAGCAAAGGCATGGTGGCCAAAGAAAACTTGCCAAAACCACAAGCAAAGAAAAACACCATGAAGCCAAAGAAAGACACGGGAAAATGGTGTGAGTTCCATAAGAGCTCCACTCACAACACAAGTGAATGTCGGGCCAAGCAGTCACTCGTGGCCAAGATGAGGGCTTATGAATCAGATGCATGCTTCAACTCTGAATCATAACTTGACAAGGGGAATGAAAAAGGGAAACTGATTATTGATGAAGAGCCCAATGCCGTTGTTGCCACTACGAAGATCCAGAAGGAGGGACCAGAGGATCCAAAGGAGGCAGAACGTCTCTTCCACTCCTAGATGTGGGTAAAGGGTTCCCCGCTACAGTTCATTGTCGACAATGGGAGCCAAAAGAACCTCATTTCAGCAGATGTTATGAAGCATTTGGGCTTGTCGACCACATCACACCCACAACCATACACCATCGGGTGGCTTCACCAAGGACGAGATCTTCGTGTCAGCCAACAGTGACGATTTCCCTATAGCATCAAGCCCTTCACGAATGAGGAATTATGCAACATTACTCCCGTTGATGTTTCTGATGTATTATTAGGCCAACCATACTTGTGGAAGTGACATGCTGTGTATGAGTCACGACCTCGCGCTGTTATTGTTACCTTGGGAAATAAGCTGTACAGGATACCAAAGGTACCACTTCCTACCACTATCTCTATGGTTACTACAAAAAAATGTAGTAAGCTCATTTCCTAAACCAGGAATTTTTTTTTCCTAATGATCCGTCCCCATGGCAAGAAGAAGACTGTGGCCACGACCTCCAAACATGGCTCCTCTACATGACAAAAAAAAATGGACAAGGTTGTGGAGGAGTACGGGGACATTTTCACCTCACCCACAGGGGTGCCTCTACACTATCAAGTCAAGCACCCCATTGATCTGACCCCAGGTGCGTCGCTACCCAATGAACTAATATATCAGCTCTCTGTTCTCTAAAATGATGAAATCAAGAGGCAAATTCAGGAGCTCTTGCAGAAAGGTCACATTCGGTCAAGTTCATCACCGTGTGGGAGCCTGATCGTGTTAGTACAGAAGAAGGATGGGACTTGGAGACTCTGTATTGACTATCGAGTGCTGAACAAGATCAATATTTGGAATAGGTACCTGATTCCACATATTGATGACCTTATAGACCAACTCAAAGGGGAAAAATATTTCAGCAAGATCAACTTGAAGTCTAGGTATCATCAGGTACCCATCGAACCCTCTGATGTGTGGAAGACTTCCTTCAAAGCTAAGGAGGGCCTTTTCGAATGGTTGGTGATGCCTTTCGGGTTGACGAATGCTCTCGTAACCTTCATGAGGTTGATGGACGACATCTTTAGGCCTTTCACCAACTCATTTGTAGTAGTGTACTTGGATGACATTCTGATATTCATCTAGACTTGGGCAGAGCACCTCCACCACATCCGACAAGGCTTCCAAACACTACGGAAACACAATTTGTGTGCCAATTTGGAGAAGCACACTTTTCACATGACCCAGGTTCAATATTTGGGATACATTATTGATGAAAGGGGGGTGCATGTGGATCCAAAAAAGATCCAAGTCATTTGAGACTAGCCAATCCCAACCACTATAATAGAGCTTCGCGACTTTCTGGGTCTTGCTAATTTCTACCGCAAGTTCATGTTGGGATTCTCTCATATCACTTGGCCCTTGAGTCAAGTCACCAAGGGAGGAGTGAAAGAAAAATTCTTTTGGTCGGAATCTCAACAAAAGGCTTTCATAGAATTGAAACATCGCCTCTTTTCTGCCCCTGTGCTCACATTACCAGACTTGCAACAACCATTTGAGATTGAGACATATGCCTCTGACTATGCTATTGGGGCAGTTCTTACTGAATATGGGCATCCAGTGGCATATCACAGTGAGACATTGTCCAAAATAGTTCACAAGTATCCCACTTATGACAAATAAATGTATTCCATTGTGCAGGCTTGTTAGCAATGGAAGAATTACATTTTGGGGAAGGAAACATTCATCCACACAGACCACCGACCCCTACAGTTCATACAGACAGAAGGGAAGTTGCAGAACGGTTGCCATCAAAAGTGGTCCACATGTCTGCAACAGTTTCATTTGAACATCAAGTACAAGAAGGGTAGCACCAATAATGTTGTATACTGCCTCAGTCGACCACCGATCATGGCACTAACCACCATTCTCAAATGTTGTGGGCACGAGACTTCTGATTGGCTGCTTCTCTACAAGAGCGATCCAGAATTTGGCGACACATATAGGGCACTCTTGAAGGGTAGCAAGTTCCAAATTTTCACCACCGATATGCACTGTTATGTCACCTGGGACACCTTTGTGTTCCTTCAAGAGAGCGTGCGAAGATGATATGGGAAGCACACTACAGTCGAGTCGCTCGGAATTTTGGGGTTGAGAAAATAGTGGCAGTATTGCAGAAGTATATCTATTGGCTAAACCTTCGACAAGATGCCAGGAAGTACATCAGATCCTACACTTCTTATGCCATTACCAAATTGACCATCAAGAAGAAATGCCTCTATACTCTACTACCTACCCCTAGTTGACCTTGGGAATCCATCTCCATGAATTACATGTCATGCCTTCCTTATACTAAGCATGGAAACAAATGTGTTTTCGTGGTCGTCGACAGATTCTTGAAGATGGCCATTATGGCAGCCTGCAAGAAGAAAATCACAGTAGAAGGCACTGCTAAACTCTTCTTTGAACGAGTTTGGGTTGCCCTTGGGATCCCACATTCTATCATATCAGATCACGATAGCAGTTTCCTCAACACATTTTGGTCCAGCCTCTGGTCAATGTTGGACACCAAGCTCACCAAGTCCACAGCTTCACATCCCCAAACTAATGGCCAGACAGAGGTCATCAACAGGATGATTGTAGACATTCTGTGCATGTATAATTCAAAGCATCCACACACATGGGATGAGAGCCTCCCCTATGTACAAAAAAGTTATAATCGGGCTCTCCATAGCTCAACCGGCCATAGCCCCTTTCAAGTGGGCTTGGAATTCCAGCCACTATGTTCCATTGATGTAGCCATGCCATTTGCGGCTACTCAGGCCGATTCGGCACATGTCCAGTCTGAAGCTGACAAAGTGAATAGCCTCATCGATCACATTCAGCACATCTGCCAAAAATTTCATGACATTTTGGATAGAGCCAATGCTAAGTACAAGCAACGACATGATCAGCATCGGGTACCACACAACTTCTAGGTGGGTGACAAAGTGTGGCTACATTTGCAGAAGGAGTGCCTCAGTGGACCCCATTGCAAGCTTTGCCCACTCCGATATGGGTCGTACACCATCACCAAGATGGTAGGGAACAATGTCTTTGAGCTCAGTATCCCACCATTCCTTGATCTTCACCCGGTATTCAATGTGGACTGACTTCATCCCTACTTCCCACCTTTACTGGACACCTATGACATTGCGGAACAACTCACAACAACAGAGTTAAACCAAAATTGCATAAAACAGGTCACCACATATTGTATCATATACATGAAAATCAAGAAAAATCGCCAACAGAATATCCAACTATATCGGGTTGTCAAAGCTGGCCAACTCTTGCACCAAGGCAAGTAGTTCACCAGGGACCAAGTTCAATAGAAGTTTCCTTATCTCATGGAGGAAATAAATGAAATGGGGACCATTTCTTCCTAAGGGAGCAGGAATGATCCAGGTGGATATTGGTGTCCACCCGCCTTTTCCACTTGGGGCCCCACCATTGTCTCTTTTAGTTTTTCAATTTCGGCACAACTTACTATTTTTGACAGTTTTTTGGTTCTTGAACTTTCGGAGCCGTTTTGAGGCCCTAAACGACATTTTTTGGGAAAAACAACAACGGCCAGGCCTACCTTTCTTGCACCAAAAGTTTTAATCCTCGGATAGATCTTTCTAATGAGCTATTAAGTGTGTCAAACAGATATCGTATGCCAAAGTTACGTCCCTGGGAAGTTGAAACACCAAATTACCCAAATGGGGCCCATAGTTTTGGCACTTCATCTCCTAGGGTTCGGATTTTGGATTTTTAGGGTTTTCCATTGTTTATAAATAATAAATAGGCTCTCAAGCCTCATTGTAACTCATTTTAGAGGTCTGTAGCAGCCACATCTCTTCTCAGAGATAAGCTATCAGCGCCCTAGCTAGTTTATTTCTATTCTGTTTGTAAGAAAATTTCAGTTCTTTGATAATAATGAAATGAAGTGTTATTTTCATTGCATATTTTTATTTATGGTTACATGTGTATTCTGTTGCGTTCCTGTATAAATCTAGATCAATGAAAGCCTTGCAATGTTTGGCATAATATCATACAACCTACGTTTCTAAAGGCTTCAATGAAATTGGGTTCCTCGTTCAACAACTTCAGGTCCATTGGTTCGAACCTCATACAAGAACCTCCCTTATGTAACTTCTTTTTGGTTTCCATCCTCTTTATACTGCTCAACTTCCTCACTATTGTGACACCTGCAAATAGAAGGATGGACATAGAGCTTCCTTGGGATAAAGATGAGCCTTATTTGGTGAAAGTGGAACGCTGCATGCAAAAAATAAAAAATGATTATGATAGGTAGGAGATGAATGAGCTAATGATAGGGTAGGAGTGAGTGGAAATATATTAAAACAAAGTTAAAGCCTAACGATGGAAAATATGAAGAATGAAGTGGAAAGCGGGAATGAAAGCGCAACAATCATGATTTAAAATGATTATTACTACAATAACTAATTGGAAAAACCCCACTTTTACCTAAACCAATGAAAAAATGCCATGTCATTTAGACCTCTGTCTCCCACAGAAAATAATGATTCCACAACGCCAACAATTTAAAATCTGACAGATTCACTATGGAAAGTTTAGGTGTTTCCGTAGCGCAAACTGTCATTTCTTAGTTATGTGCGCTACGAAATCTGGTAAAAACAGACAGGTTGACAGTGAAATTTCAAAATGAACCTTGAGATGATATGCAATGACAACTGACTAACAAGACGTGGTTTATGATGATTTTTAGCCTTAGGATAGAAATGATTTCCACCCCCCTTTATTAATTTCATGATCTATATTGTCATAACACAAAAACTAGGAAGACCCTATAAAGAAAACTTTGCAAAATTTTGAGTGTGATAACACCTTTCAAGCTTCATACTATTACTGGCTTCTAACAGTCTTACTTATTTTCCCTTTTTGCGTTAGAACCTTCATTCATTGCACTTGAATTTCTATAGGATCACACACTTTCTCTCACTAAATTCACCATACATCACTCTATGTGTATTTGCAACCAAGGCATATCATTAATACCCACTACATTGGCAACCTGCCCTTAGATTTGGATGCGAATCCTACACCAAATGGTGTGAGATCTAATTGGGACTTCATATCGGGGATATCCGCTGAATGTTGGTGGGTACAACACCATCAACATGTTAAAAGGAAGAGAAAAATTTATTTGTAATACCTCACAAAAATAATCTCATATAGCCCAATACAAAATTAATCCCAGAAAATTTACACATGAAATAAATGAGGCACTAGCCTAGAGATCAATACAAAATCTAGTCACGCCCTATAAGATCGTGTACATTTTTCCATATCTCTTACCAAGGACAAAGGGGTATTCTCCATCAAGCAATTTCATTTGTTGTAGTTGGAGACTAAACTACAAAAGTTGTACAAATAGTCCTTTGATAAGCCCTAAAAAACTCCCATCCCAAGAGCTTTATTTTAGACAGTCTAGTAGATGACAGTGATGAAGAAAAAATTTGTCGTGGTGTTGGTGGCACTGCTTCAGAGGATGAATGATTGTGCTACTGCTACGAATGTGCACTTGAAAGTGGCTCAATATTTAGCATGTGCATTGGGCAAGAAGAGGGGGACGAGTCTCATAGTGCCTCTATGAATTTTTATATCACCTTTTGTGGAATCCTGTGGGGGTCAACAAAGTACACGCACCTAAAATCCATGTAGGAAGGACCTTCTAGTGAGAGAAGAAGAAATCAAAACTAGCAACGTGTCAAATTTGGATAGGGGCGAGGAGGATGAAATTGAAGCTCTATGATTTGTTGGAGTGAACAATGTTTGCACATCAAAATCCCGTAGAGAAAAATTCCTTCGGCATAAATATCACACATTTGAAAAATCCTAAGAAGGATATAATATATAAGCTTAGTGAATTAATTACTTATGAATTATATAACGAATATCGTTCCTTATAATATTTTTTCTCACACTGGGACTCAAAGAAAGCCTCAAAAAAATATGTCCAATGATCACTCATCATCTACCAATGTCTTCAACAACTTGAAATCTCGATAGTTAAACTGAAAATTAAATACCATGCTCCCAAATATATCTCAGGAATATCATCTACAACTAGTTCGATTGCATTAACTAAAGTAGGACAAACTACAACATATAGAAGGCATTTTTGGTCAATTAAATATATGATTTAAAATTGTAAGGAAATTATTATGCTGAGAGGTGTATTTTATATTTTAGTATAAGTGTTATGTGTAACTGAGTCCATGCTTTACAAGTGAGTGTTTTAATGATATGTGATTTTGTTTTAGCACTTTAAAAAAAAAATAAAAATACATTTCCAACCACAATAAAAACATATATGAATATACATATGAATATACATATGAATATGCATATATGAATATACATATGAATATACATATTTGATTAAGTTCAATTAGGAGTATCATAGAACATCAATAATTTCACTTTTTAGTTGTTAATATAAATATATGCATGTTTTACTCTCACTCTTAGAGCCATACATAAAATATTTCAATATCTATCTTAAATGGCATAATTTTATATCAATTTTTATGTTATGTAATGTATATTTATGTTAATATAACGCGTAGTTAAACTAAATTAAAATATTTCAATATGAAATTAGTACATAGATATATAAATATATATCCAAAAATAAAATAAAAATTAAAAGTAAAATAATTCAATTACTTTTAATCTAATTTATTTAATTTTTAATATAAAAGTGACATGTGTCATTAATATCTTAAAATATTTAATACGAAACATAAATAAAATATTTTTCCAAGATTCAATAATATTCACTTATATTTAAAAATATATTCATAGCATAAAATCATTTTATTATGGACAATGTCATTAAAATATTTTAAGACATTTCAAATAGTCTTACTATTTTACATTTTGGCCTTTTATTCTTATATATTTTTAGATCAATTTTTCTTGAAATCTAAGAAATATTTGTTGGAATAGCAAATTTAAATTGATTATTTTGATTAATCTAAATTTCCAATAGGATCTTTAAGGCATTGTGTGTGTAAGTGTTATGCAAATCATTTTCAAGTTTTTCATTTTAAGACATGTTTAAATATCAAGAAATTTGATCCCTCTCGGAATTTAGTAGATATTTAGTTAAAAAGGAATTTTATAACTCTAGGGAAATATTATTCAATTATTTCAAACTAGATATGAAAGTAGCACTCCTTTAGGTCATTTTCAATTTACCTTTAATCTAATGGTGATGGATAATCGATGAAAACGAAACTAGGGGCTGTTGTTTCCAATATCTCTTACTAGGATCGATCATGGGTCTGTGGGTATGGGGCCGCTAAACTCATATTCTACGCCTCTAATTCTTGAATGTGTCGCCGAGTAATTCCTCACATTAGCTCACTTCAACATGCATGTGACATCAACATGATGACCAAGGTACCATGATGCATATTATTAGGTGTGAATTTATGATTTGTTGTCGAACTCCCTGTAGGATCTAGTAGAAAAAGAGCCATAAATATTCTCCATTTCTCCTGGAGAGATATCCTATCATTAGGGAATACAAGCCTCCAGGAATCACAAGGTTCTAATCCTGCACCTATATACTTTTCTGATGTCGATGGGCCAAGATTGTTGGAAGGAAGGCCTTAAGCAATCCCACATCAGTCCAACATGAGCAATCCACAGATTACCTGAATTTTTTTTTCATTTAGAGGATCCTAAAGGATCTACTGACCTATTTTTTCAATAAGCTCAGGGTAGTCCATGCTCGCTAGATTTCAATTTTAGAGAGTCTGAAATACTAAAAAAGAAGACTCCAAGGGGCTCCTTTTTCGTAATTAGTCCATGGGACCGGAAAAAGGAATAAACCTATACTTAATAGACATTCCTCTCGTGGTTTACTGAGAATGAGGTGGAACAAAGTGAGCTCACTGTATCAGGAGTAAAGTTAGGAAGAGATAGTGGAAGGAATAATCCCTTCCCTTACCATCTCCGGCTCTTTCTTCTTCACAATTTCTTCCACAAATTCCTCCTTAGATTGGGGTTTTTGATATAGCTTGAGTCTGTTCCCATTCACCAATAAGGTAACATTCCCATCATGAATAGTTTTAATTCGAATAGATATATTATCGAAATCTTTCTCAATCTCATAGGGGCTTAGCCAATGTGTGTTGAATTTCCCTTTAAAGGTATTAAATTTCAAATCATACAACAATGCCCAGTCTCCCTCTTTAAACTTCTTATTTTTTATGTATCTATCATGCCATTTATCCCTTTGTTGTTGGATCAAGTCAGTATGCTAAAAAGAATCTTGTCTGATCTCATCCAACTCATTGAGCCAAAAGATTCTATACTTTTGTGCTTCATCAAGGTCTATACCCAAATCTGCCGCCATCTTGAAAGTTTTGATCTGAAATTCAATGGGAAACAATTTTTTTTTTCCACACACTAATTCATACGGAGAGAAGCCAGTGGTACCCCTCCATGTGATCTTGTAAGCCCACAATTCCTCAAGAAGTTGGTCAGACCAATCCTTCTTCTGTAATTGCACTATCTTGGTAAGGATTGTCTCCAACACCTTATTGGTTGATTCCACCTACCCATTGGCCTATGGATGATATGGGGTGGAATTTTGGTGGGTAATATGATATTTTCGCACAATTCCATGCATAATATTAGACACAATTGAGTACCTTGATCAGTAACTATTTCCCTAGGTACTCCAAATCTCAAAAAAATATAAGAGAAAAGAAAATCTACCACTTCTTTCTCCATTGCTCTAGGTAGTGCTCTTCCCTCCACCCACTTTGTAACATAATCAATACAAACCAAGATATACTTCTTACCTTTGGACATAGGATTGATGGGACCTACAAAATCAAGAGCCCACCTCTCGAAGGGTTCTATGATAACCTATGGCTACAAAGGCATCTCCTCTAATTTTATAGGCTGCACCATTCTCTAGCATCTATCACACTTCCAAACATACTCCTTCGCATATTTAAAAATACTTGGCCAATAATAACCTAAGAGAAGGATATTAGAAGCTGTTCACTTGTCTACAAAGTGTCCTCCACAATGTTCATCATGACAGGCTCTCAAGATGTCATAGATCTCATCTTCTCTGACACACGTGTGAATAATCAAATCAGATCCAGTGAAAAAGAGACCTCCCCTGATCCAGCAGTAATCAACACTTTTCGTAAAAATTCTCTTTTCTTCTGATTAGATGAAAAGTAAGGTGGAAACTTTCTTGTAGTAAGGTAATTAGCCATGTCTGTAAACCAAGACGTTTTAACAGATATGACAAACAAATTTTCATCTGGAAAGTTATCATTAACAGGAACATCCTCACATGCATGGTTAAGCCTACACAAGAAATCAACTACCTGATTTTCTTTTCCTGTTCTATCCAATACCGTGATGTCAAATTCCTGCAGCAGAAACAACCACCTAGTAATTATGCTATTAGTGACTGGTTTATTCATGAGATAGCGAATAGCATAATGATCTTTATGCACAAAAAATTCATAACCTATGATGTAATGTCTGAAATTGTTAATAACATAAATCACGATAAGGAATTCTTTTTCAGTTACTGTATACTTCAGCTTTGCAGGAGTTAAGTTTTTACTAACAAAATAAATAGCATTGGTTACAAGATCCTCATTTTGACCAATAATACTCCTATGGTTGAATCAGAGGCATCAATGGAAATATGAAAATTCAAATATGGACCTCTCAAGACAAGTGTTGAAGAAATATTTTCCTTGAGTTTATCAAATGCAGCTTGACACTCATCATTCCAATGAAATTCAGATTCTTTGGTCAATAATTTGAACAAAGGAGAGACTACCTTTGTAAATTTTTCAACAAACCTTCTGTAGTAGCCTACATGTCCAAGAAAACTTCGCACTCTCTTTTGACTAGTTGGTGGGTGTAGCTTTGCAATAATTTCAATTTTTGTCGGATCAACCTTAATTCCTGTAGCAGAAACATGATGACCCAAAACAATACCTTCAGTCATAATCATAAAAAAAATTCTATACTTAATGAAAGATTATTTTCTTTATATATCTGAATTTTTTTTTCAATATTATGTAAATCCTCTTCAAACGTATCACCCATGACAATAAAATCATCCATATAAACTTCCACGCAATCATGTAAAAGATCAGAGAAAATACCAAGGACCGCCCGTTGAAATTTGGTTGGTGCGTTGCGTAGACCAAATGGTAATACTTTATATGCATAGGTACCCTAGGGACATGTAAATGTTGTATTTTCCTGATCCTCTAGAGCTATCCTAATCTGATTTTATCCGCTGAGCCCATCTAGGAAGGAAACATAATTTTTCCCTGGTAGAGTTTCTATTACTTGGTCTATAAACGGTAAAGGGAAATGATATTTTAATGTAGATTTGTTTATTTCCCTGTAATATACACACACTTGCCATTTAACATTATTCTCGGGGACAATAACTAGTGGGGATACCCACTGGCTATCTGAGATAGGATAGCTGAACCCTACATTTAACAATTTCTGCAATTCATCATTTACAATTTCCCTTAAAGCAAGGTTCATCCTCATTTATGGTTGTCTCACAATCCTATAATTTTATTCTATATAAATATGATGAATGCATGTGTCTAGGTGAATTCCCATCATATCTATATATTCCCATGAAAATGTATCTGAAATTTTTTTCAATGTTTGAATTAATTATTTTTATTGTTCAGGAGTTAAGGCAGAATTAATGTTTAAATATTTTTTAGGAAACATTTCCACTACCTTACTCCCCATTCAGTCATTGAATATGTAGGAAATGTAGATAAGAGGGATGAATGTAATTCAGAAATTGTACTATTTTCATAAAAATCCTGCAGATCGGTAATGATATCTAAATTATGAATAAACTATTTTTCTAAATGCTGCGGAAAATTGGGATTAGAGATACAACAATTTATCAGATTTTCCTCCGAATTTTCCTTAAGACTCATGGCTTGGGCTGTTGTTAAAATTTGTTGGGTACACTCTGAATCATGTTCTTCTTCTTCAACCCAAAGTGTATTCTCCGATCTCAAGAGGGGTTTAGCAGGGGGATACAAATTGATGTGCTTTGTTTCAACCCCATGAGTGATGGTCATGTTTCCAGATCTACACCCTATGTAGGCATCATTTGTGGCTAACCAAAACCTCCCCAAGATCAATCGATGCCCTCCAAAGTTGATTTTAGGTTGAAGAACATAAAAGCATGCAGGGTACTCCCAATAATCCAATGAGATGACAATGTCTTCTAATACCCCCTCCGACTTTAACTTAGACCTATCTGCTAATTATAACATGGTAGGAGTGGGTAATAAGTCAAGGGATCCTATATGAGATAGAGTATCCATAGTCATCACATTAATGGTTGCACCCAAATCAATCAAAGTGTTATTTATGGTATACCCATTGATAAAGGTGGTAACCATGGGGTTTCTTGAGTCCGCATATTTTTCAGTAACATATCTGGTGGTCCTTAAACTTGCAAGATTTCCACCTACTTGAATTGTGGAGGGTTATTTATTTTGTCTCCCTCATTTCTTGGCACACAGTTCCTTCACTTTTTTGGCATATATTGGGATATACATGATTTATTGTAGTAATGGGATCTTAATGCACATATTTCCCATTTCAGACACAAGATCAAAATCGGGCTATTTTGTTTTTATTTCCATTTCCAACCTCTATGGAAAAGGAGGTTGTACTGTGTGGGATGAGGAATATTCTTGTGGCATCGAGGTAGATGGTTTTGCTGGTTCAGGTGTGGATTCATATTCAGGTATTTCCAGGGTATCTTTGTCTACAATATCTACAATTCTTATGGGATGAGTCACCACTTTTCTTGATCTAATTTTAATTTCCTGTAGCGGAACAAGGAATTCCTACAACATAGGAACATAAATTTCTTGCAGCGACATTGGAAATTCATGTAACATGGGGACAAAAATTTCCTGGAGTGGTTGTGGTGCAATACAATAGGTAGGAAAAGTGGGATAATTGACCAATCCAATATTGTCAGCATATTGGATGGTTTTATTGTTAGGGATAGACATTTGCTGAGCAGGTAGCTATGTGGCATGAGGTTGATTTGGTGGGGCAGTCAATTGAATCTACTGTTGCAGTTGTACCATTTCTTGTAGTGTGGGTTGTGGAGGATAAAAATTTTGAGTTGGAAAACTTTGTGTAGCAAGGTAAGAATAGTTCCCTTGCCAAGGTTGTTGAGGGGGGCACAACTTCCAGGGCATTGGAATATTCCACATCTGATTTTGAGCATAAGGAAATTTAAAATGCGATTGTGACATACCTGCAGGATGTGGTTGCCATGGTTTTTGAGGTGCCATTGCGTAAAGTGCATTGACATGTCCTTGATCTATTATATACGATGCTTTAATTTCAAGAAGAGAAGGACATTGATCAATGGAATACTCAGCTTCGCAAATTAGACATACCTCTATACTATCAGCAGGGAATTCCCTTAGAACATTTTTCTTCCTACATTTGGAGCAAAACACAGCCAAGACTTTCTCCAGTTCATCTTGTTTCTCCTATTTCTTCTTAGATTGCAAAACATTCAATTGTGAAGACAATGTGCTAAGAATATCAGTTTTAAAATTTTCAAATAAATTACCCATTTTACAAGCCTGGAAGAAGTGCCTCTTGACTCTCATCCAACCTTGGAATTTCATCTAGAATATCTTCTACAAAGCTCACACACATCTTCAAATTTAACTTTGATACATCACTTGCTCCCATTAAATTTAAGACCTCCATATACTCTGATCTAATTTCCCTAAGAAAAATGGTTCTCTTGGTCTCTTGATCTAATTGATTCATATTAGATCATTGTAGGTTATAGTGGAATATTTCCACCAAATATTCAAGGCTCTCCCTTTCTTCTTAATCATGCCAAAGTTTCTTCCCTGAGATCCCTAGTTTTACAATAGTCTTGGTAATTTTTCAGAAATACCTTCTTCATTTCATCCCAGGTTGCAATGGAGTTTGATCCCAACCCCATAAACCACCTAAGATCTGCATCCTTCAATGTAGCACAAAATAAATTTAACTTCTTAGCAATGGAATAATAGTCATAGCTTCTGTATAGTACATATAATTCAAACATCAAGGGATCAGGGTCTTCACTAGAGGCACCACGAAAGTTAGGCAAGGCTGAGGGAGGAATGTTTTTCATCTGAGTAGCTCCACCAGTACCCCTGATAGGAAATTCAAATGTGACTAGTCTTGATTCTCACCAGTACCTTCTAGATGAGCCATATCAGTCCAAGAAAGAGTGGGACATTGGAAGGTTACAAATTCCTCAGAATCAATGGTTTGGAACTTTGGTTCTATGACAGAATTCATGAGGAATTCCTCTTCAGGCTGACCAATAAGTAGAGATGTTGTCTTCCTTTTAAGGGGAGATTCAAGATGGGAAACAACATAAGATTTTCTAATAGAGGATTCTGTTGTGGAAATCTTAACCTGCTCAGGACTACAAACCTCTTGTTCGGATTCTTCTTTCTTTGCTGCCTTATTTCTTGCAGATTTCCTTGTTCTAGACAGTTTATTAGTAAATGAAGTGGTGCTCACACCACCATGAAAAAAATTTGAAAATATTGGACCCTATTCATTTATTATACAAACAAATTCAAAAAATCTGCTTACCAAACAATTAGGACATGGCTTTGGCGAATTTATGACCTCTGTGGGTGTGTGGGATTTTCCCTTGATCTTATCACTTTGACTCCCCCAATCCCGCAAAAACAAAATAAACAAAATAAAACTAAAACACATTCAGTAGCATCCTTATCACCTCCTCGGAAGCGATGCCAACATGTTGAGTCAAATTATAGACTTATAATTTTCCAATCATAAATTGTCAACCCGGGGTAGGTAAGCTTGTGAGATACTATGCAAAATATATGCAGGCTTATTACTACAAGTGTTCATAAATTAACTATTCATACACACACCAACTAATGCCTCTTTCCTGCATCAATACTTAGAAGGAAAGGCTATGGAGTGGACTACAACATCCCTCTACAACTCTCAATATTGCTGATATTAACCATGAAAAGATAAAAGATCAAATTACAACAATCAAGAAACCAACTTAGAAAGCATAAATCCAAGATTTGATCAAATTAAATTAGCACATTAACATAATAAATTTAATCATTTAATCAATTAAGAAACTGCATTAGCTGTGTAAAATAATTATTGTTGCATAAAAAAAGAATTAAACACACACACACTGTGCTACAAGGGTTGTGAGCAAAGAGGGCACTCCCTCACTCACAACCCCTTCAAAAATCGAAGAGATTGCTCAGCAAAGTAGATAGACCATAAGATATTATATTAATATGAAAGTATAAAACCAAGTACAATTTGATATATTTCTTATCAACAAAAATCCCAACCCGAAAACCCTTTACAATCTGAAATACATCTGATTTTATACAGTCTCGAAAGCCCATATTTGGCTCAAATAAGGATAATTACTAATCTAGGCTATTAGCCAACAATAAAGGTCCATATCATCAAAATTAGCTTATGTTGAGTCTAATGCATGACTGAAAGCATGGATTATACGATTTTTGTTACATAGTTGAAGCTACCTCCTCATGTGGTCACGAGAAGAAGTCTGTACGTTTGGGTTGTTTCAAAAGGAGGTTTGAAGCAACTAATAGGACAACCTCCATGTGTGAAAAACTCCCCACAAAAACCATGTTATTTCTTGATCTAGAAATAAGTAGAACATAGTCCACCACCGATTTCATTGCAGGAAATCATGACAGTTGTAGGAAATTGACATCTACAGGAATTGCGGAGCTGTTGCAATAAATGTGGCCGCATGAGCTGTCTTCAGGAATTTGTGGAGTTGTTTCAAATCAAAGAATATTTGCACATGAGTTCTAGATCAGTTGGAGTGGTAATTCAATAAAGATACAGCTAGATCAAAGAATACTTCAAGTTCAAGGAAAAATGAAACTTATTATGTTAATTTGACATACCTTAAGCTTATAGCACCCTTTCAGTAAAAAATAAACAATATAGTCATACTAAGCATAATTAGGGGTGGAAGGAGTTCAAAAATAGGGGAGGTAAGGCCTAGGAAAGGTGTCAAAAAATAGGAAAAATTGAGACTTAACAAAGCTTTCAATGAATTCCTAACATTCTCACAGATGTAATTTTTCGAGATTTTAGTTCTTCACAAAAATATATATTATCCTGAATTTTTTACAGTTGCGCCTTCTAGAACTCATTCTTGCTGATTTTTCAGAGGATGGGTCGATGCTTCTATATCGGACTCCCAAAGTACAACCTCCTGGTCATATTCTTCTAGTATTATCGTATCAACTTCAACTCGTGAGTTGCAACACGTCTCTACAGTAACATGTCTCCACCTTGCTACATAATACCTCACCAAAATTTCTCATGAATTTTGGGTTTTGGCATCTTCTTGGTTCTTTCATATGGAACCATTTGAGCACTCCTTTCTCTAGGTTGCTGCAAATATTCTCACATTCCTATGTTTTCACCTGCATAGTGAAAAAAAATCTTACCAAATTTTCAATCAATTTGTACCTTATTTTATTGTTTATCCTCAAAACCACATGCATGAATCTTTTGTGCTCTGATACCACTTGATGAAAAGGAAACTAGGGGTCTTTCATTTTCAATATTTCCTACTAGGCTTTATCATGGGCCTGTGGGTATGGGCCCACTAAAATCTTCCACTCAAATTATGATCCATTCATGCATGGTTGACTAATTCCTCACAATGGCTCACTTCATGGTGCATGCAAAATGAAGATGCTATCTGACACAACACAACATAATTCACACCTTCAAGACTGAATATAAAATACAAGACTCACACACATAATTTTTCAAGAACCAAATTTTATTAATTAAAACTACTATACTATTACATAAAATCTATTTTCAACATGTTTGGTCATATCTTCGTTCTAATGGTCACCCATCATACACATAAGTTTACAACTTATATTAGAAAATCACAATATCATGGAGTATTTCAAGATCTGTTATATTCTCCATAAATATCTCAATGTGATCCTCTCCACAAATCTCTCTACATGAGTTTCTCCACAAATATCTCAATGCGTTCCTAATATTTCTTAGAGATGTGACTTTTCAAGTTTGTAATCCTTTACAAAAATAGATATCATCCTGCATTTTTTATAATTGCGCCTTCTAGAACTTATTCTTACTTATTTTTTGAAGGATGGGTTGATGATCCTATATAAATAATGATATAAATTATTGTAAAGAAGAAATTCCATTGATAATTTATTCTACATTCAATGAAAGACACTACAATAAGAAAAGTTTCTTATGTGGTAGTGATATGATACTTTTACAATAAGAGGAATTGAAAATGAAATTTCCTAGTAGCCTGGAAATTGGCACATGATTCACAAGAAGAGGAATTGAAAATGCAGTTTTCTTCCTCTTTCTTGGTAGCCTGTAAATCGTGTGCCAATTACTTATTCTTGAACATCAAATATTGAGTGTTTTATCTTACTGCACTGACGAAGACCACATTGGCTTTGAAAATGGCATTAGGATTCTTCCTGGTGTCTTCCACTATCACCCGCTCTGTAATGAATGCAAGTGATGCAAGGTCATCTAGAAAGTGCTTCTTACATGCTTGTATAGTCTTCCTCTGGAGCTCATCGTGTGAAATATTGTACGTATCCATAGGAAGATCATCATCAAGATGGAAAATTTCCTCTTCCTCACTTGGAGCTAAATCTGTTGTTCGAGGTGGTGGAGACTGAATGGTGACATATTGTGCACTGGGAATCATGTTGACATCTTAATTTTGTGGCTCTAGTTCCACCTCCATCTCCAAAATCTCAATCAATTCCTTAATATGTTGAGCAAGCTCCCAATCCTTCATATGCCATCTCTCCTCTGCTAATGGCTGGTTTTTTTCTTCCTCTTCAACTTGCTTCTTTGTTGTTTCTTATGCTATTTCCCCTTGCCTTTATTCTTTTTCTTGCTTCTTCTTCTCTTATTTTTCTTTCCTTCTTTGCTCTTATTTATCCCTTAGTTTCTATTTCTCTTCCTTTAATCTCAGTTCTGCTTCCTAAAACCTCTGTTTCTCTCTCTGCATCCTATGCTCCCTCTTCTCTTCTTCTACTAAAGTTGATTTCATAAGGATTAGATCCACTTTCATCTTGTGGATTCTTTCTCCCCATGGACTATGAGAAAAATTTCTATTCCCTTATCCTGCATGGGGTTTCTCTCTTCTGCTAGAAATTCTTCCTAAGTTGCTCACTTTTTTGGAGTGACCTGTGAAGTCCCTGCTACATTGACCGGCTCATGGGGTTTGTAGGCACTTTAGTAGTTATTCCATGGATCCTCCTCTAGACAACAAAATGTCCCTCTGAGCCACTGATAATGTATCCTTGCACAATGGTCCTTGAAAATACCATGGTTATCGTACGGATTAAAGTCTCAGATGCCAAATGCAAACATATCTATCGCCTTTCCTTTGGTGTTCGCAAATTTTGTATTCTTGATCTCGTATAATCCAAATTACACAGGAAGAGTGGGCCATGGTTCCTTTTTTTTCATGTTCAAAGTTAATGACAACCTTGTGGCGAGATGATATGGAAACTTCTTGCATGAAAATTTTTTTAGTGGCATACCTTGGAAAAATATGCGACAACTACTGAGCATCGAAGATTATAAGGAAGTTGCCATCTAGTGAGGAAAACTAATCTGCGATCTCTGATATTACCTCCATTGATCCACATGACATGCAACGTGGTTCTTCCTCAAAGATAAACTTGTATATTGGAATAATAAAATGGTCAATTAGCTTCTCCATGACTCCTCAATGGATGCAATCTGAGAGCACTCTGCAGTAGATGTGTACGGAAGGGTATCGAAGTGTCGAAGTTGAGTACATGCCAGGAAATGCATTATGTGCACAGATTTCATCTACTAAGTATGCAGACATATAGAACCTTGCTTGCCCGCCCTTGGGAGGATTTTGGGCATGTGCTACATGGGCTCTCAATTTTTAAGCCAAAAAATCTGACAAGTTGAACAAATTCCCCTCGTTCACAACTTGGTTCAATAAGAATTCCAACCCTTTAGGAAATGTCTCCATGCTATGCTGACCATAAATTCTGCAATCTAAGATAACCAAGAGCTGGTAGGCCCTCCTAAGAGACTTTGTCTTGTATGAATTGTAGGAATTTACAAGGCAATTTCCTTAGATCAAGAACCAAAGGGCACCGCTCACAAACAGATCAGAAATCAGTACACCAATATAATCACATGGTTAAAACCCTCGAAGAGGGAAACAGTCCATGGCCTGAGCCAACGTGGCCACTTCAAGAAATTTATTAATATAAAAAGAAAAGTTACATATGTTTATCTCATAAATGGTTACCAAAAAAATGACCCTCCATGCTCTTTAAATAGAGATCATGGACCAATCGGGTGTTAATCCACGGATCAAGTATCATTAATACCAAGGAGAGAGTTAATTGTCAAATCACTAAAAATCGTGACCGTCAGATTATAGGTTACAAATGTACATAGTAAAGAAACACACTTTACCTAACTCTACACTAGACTAAGTTATTCTTAACTATTTCCTATGTGTCGAAATATCCTAACATCCCCCCTTAAGGACAACTTGGGATAGGATTGAAGGATTTATAAAGGTGACACTAAAGGAGCCTATTTCCTATGTGTCGTAATATCCTAAAATCCCCCCTTCAGAACAAATTGGGATAGGATTGAAGGATTTACAAAGGTGACACAATAGGAGAAGAGAGGACGAATTAGAGCCTATCCCCCCTTAATGACAACTTTCCAAAACTCCAATCATGGATCGAAGTTTGGTAAACTTCGCTTTTGTGAGAGCCTTTGTAAAGATATCGGCTACTTGATCACTGGTTGGACAGTACTGCACTTCAAGAACATGATCATGAATGAGCTTTCTGATGAAGTGTATGCAGAGTTCAATGTGTTTCATACGCTAATGCTGAAATGGATCTTTACATACCTGAATGGAACTCTGATTACCACACCAAAGTGTAGTTGGATGCTGCTGATGAAGACCAAATTCAAACAAGATCTGACGAAGCCACATGGCTTCCTTGCTGGCTTCAACCGCACCATGATACTCTACTTCTACAGAAGAAAGAGATATGACACTTTGTTTCTTACAAGACCAAGTAATAGGTCTTGAGACAAGAGTGAATACATATCTTGCAATAGAATTTTGATCATCAGGGTCACAAGCCCAATCAAAATCAGTGAAACCAATAAAAAATGGAGATGCTCCTACACTGTAATGAATCCCGAATAGAATTGTACCTCAAATATATCAAATTATTATTTTAGCTACTTTCCAGTGACTTTCATGAGGTTGGTTCATAAACCAAGCGACAAGACCAGCAACAAAGGAAAGGTCAGGATGGGTATGGGTTAGATACAAAATTTTACCAACAAGTTGACGGTATAAGGTAGCATCAACTTCAGGGGTAGTACAAGTGACTGAAAGCTTGACTCCAGACTGAAAGGGAGAAGGGCCTGGCGTACAGTCTTCCATGTGAAAGTGGTGTAGAAGATCACAAGCATACTTGGACTGAGAGAGAGTAACGCCTTCCTTGGATTGCAAGACTTGAAGACCAAGGAAATAATGCAAGTGTCCTAAGTCTATCATTTCCAACTTCTTTTTGAGGCCACACTTCACATGGTTTATATGGTTTGGATCACTACCAGTTAGGATAAGATCATCAACATAAAAAAAAGGATGGTGAAGGACTTACCCACTTTCTTGGTGTAGACAATGTTGTCATAATGACACCTATAAAAGCCATTATCTAAAATAAATCTATCCATTTTGGCATACCAATCCCGAGGAGCTTGTTTGAGACCATAGAGAGACTTCCTAAGGTGACAAAAAAGGCTAGAGTCATTTTGGATAAAGCCAGGGGGTTGTTCCATGTAGATTTATTCATGTAGAAGGTAGATTTAACATCCATCTAATGGACTTGCCATTTAAAAGAGGCAACAAGGGAAATAAAAAGGCGGATAGAATTCATTTTGGCAACAGGGGAGAATATTTCAGTATAGTCAATGCCTTCAACTTGTGAAAATCCTTTAGTGACAAGACAAGCTTTATGTATATCCACTTTTCCTTCTGGTCCACACTTGGTTTTGTAAACCCATCTGCATCTGACAAGTTTTCTTCCTTTTGGAAGATGAACAAGATCTGAAGTATTGTTCACCAATAAGGAATGATATTCTTCATGCATAGCTTCATCCCAATCTGGATGACCAGAGCCTTCTTCAAATATTTTCAGATCAGGATTTTCTGGAACTTGAGCCAATAAGGAAGAGGCTCTTTCGAACTGAGAACCTGTACGTCGTCGATCGGCAGGGTCACCTGCAAGAGAACCTGCTACATCCCGAGTAGAGCGAACCCATCTTGGAAGATGTGAAGTAAAAGGAATTATTTCAAGAGGTGGAGGAGGATTTTCATCCTCGCTATCATCATCTGAACTAGAAGGAATTCTATTAAAAATAGAAGAGAGAGAGAGAGGTGGCACATATGCCGAATCGGGCTCACAGGCCAAAGGTGGCACACCCGCCGAACTAGGCTCGCTGACTAATATATTTTCATCAAATTTTACATCTCCTCTAATGATTATATTTTTGGATTTTGGTTGAAGAGGTATTTAACCTTTGACATCTTCAGCATATCCAACAAAAAATCATTTTTCACTCTTAGGTTCTAAGGCTTTATGTTTCGCATCTGGAATATGGGCCCAAGCATCATTTCCAAAAATAAAAAAGTGACTTACATTTGGTTTGATTGAGCTCCAAGCTTATTCTAGAGTTATATTGTTTAAAACCTTAGTAGGAGTGTGATTGACTATGTAATTTGCACAGTTGATGGCTTTTGCCCAAAAATTGAGACTAAGTCCTTTATATTGAAGCATACAATTAGCCATTTCTTTTAAGGTACGATTCTTCCTTTCAACTACACCATTTTGTTGTGGATTATATGGAACTATATGTTGCAATTGGATGCCATGCTGAGTGCAGAACTTGATAAATTTGTTTTAACATATTCTCCTCCATTCTCTGATCTTAACTTAAGAATTGGATGTCCAGATTGTTTCTCAACAAAGGCCTTAAAGGCCAAGAACATGTTAAAAACTTCACTCTTGAGTTTTAAGAAGTATACCCAAGTGCGTCTAGAAAAATCATCAATGAAAGTTAATAAGTACTTGCAACAAGAGAAAGAAAAAGCAGGAAGTGGACCACATAAATCACTGTGCACAAGCTAGAAAGCGGTTGAATCATGCCAAGAGGCACGTTTGTCAAAACTATCCTGATGATGTTTTCTGAGTACACATCCAGAGAAAACACCATCTCAGTCAAATACCATAGGAAGAACTGTCACCATATTTTCGTTACAGAGATTTTGAAAAGAGCGATAGTTTAAGTGACCAAATCGCTCATGCCAAAGTTTGCTCACTTCATCATTGTGAGCAACAAAAATGAAGGGAAGACGTGATGACCCAAAGTTGTCAAAATTATACAACCTTGTGGAATCATCAGCAATGGAAGTAGCTAAAATATGTCTAGGATCTTTGAGGTTCTTGATTACAACATCATGAGGTGAGAATTCTACTATTTTACCTTCACATGAATGAGTTATTTGATAAACAGAGAGAAGGTTGCATGACAAGGTAGGAACACATAGTACATCATTAAACTGACCATTATTTAGATGAATGGTTCCAGATCCTACAACACTAAGAGATTTATCATCACCAACATAAATATGTTTGGTGTTACAATCATTTAAAGAAGAAAACATGGCTTTATTTTTGGACATGTGGTAAGAAGCTACAGAATCAATGAGCTACTCCTGAGAAGAAGAAGAAGAAGATACATTTAATGCATAACCAGATCTTGATGCTTGACAAACACAAGTGGAAAGGGCCAAAGATGAAGGTGAAGAGTGGTCCAAATTTATGTTGTGCTTCTTCATTGCTACTTCTAAGGCTTCCATCTTCTTAAAACATTTGGACTCGATATGGCCATCACTATTACAAAAGTTACAATGTCTATTTGTCTTCTTCCCTTTGTTTTTATTTGCCTTATCATTTTTGTGAGTTGCTTTTTCAGTTTGTGGCTGAAATTGCTTAGGACCCTTGTTTGGTTTCGAACCATACTTTTAAGGATACTGCTTCTTGGGATTATTTTGATATAATTGATGTTGGGCTTCTAATGCTTTCTTAGAAGCATTTCCAGAAGTGATAAGACCAAGGTGTAAGATTTTTTCTTCTTCTCTTATCAAAGAATCACAAAAGGCATCAAAAGAAATATTATTGTAGGTGGTTCTTGAAGAGATGATGGCTTCTCTAGTGGAATGGAAGGCAGAAACAAATACAGATTATGCAGGGCCAAGCTTAGTAAGAATGCAATAGATGAGGCTACCATCTTCCTTTTTGAACTTACACCCTTCTAAAATATTTCTAAGGGTCTTGAATTTGGACAAAAAATATTCAATAGAGGAGAAATTATTGGGGTCCAAAGTAAGCAACTCATTTTCAATCTGGTGGGCCCTGATTTGATTTTGAATGCCAAAAATAGTATTTAGCTTTTCTAGGTCTTTATCAAGGGTGTCAATGTCAAGGATGTGAAATCTAAGATCTTGAGCAATGGACATTCCTATCAACGCTTGTGCTTCATCTTGTTTATTTTCCCATTTAGGAACTTTGTCATCATCGGAAGGTTTAGCTTCTTGACCTATGGCTATTCTATAAAGGCCTTTACTTCTAAGTATACCTACCATGTGAGGTAGCCATTGGAAATAATTGGTGTTGTTAAGAATAATCGGGCATACAATTTCCATTTTTAAGAACTAAAGCTGAGAAAATTTGACACTAACTGCTCCAATGGAAAGATCTTGAAAAATTATGTGGATTAAAAAAAATGCCTCTAAAAACGGCTTCCGGATGAAGAAGTTATGCCTTTTGAAAAAATTGAGTTGTAGATGCCGAATAGTTATGGGAGCGGATTGAAATTTGTTGATGAAGTTTAAACTTAAAAAAAAATCCCACCCCTTTAACAAAAATGTTTTACAACAAAAGAATGAGAAGGAGAATTGAACCCAAGACCTCTATTCTCATAAACTAACTTCTCACCAAGTGAGATAGTAAAAGGATTTTGTTATTGTTTGAAAGGAGGAAGGGTTTTTTTTTTCCCTCTTCGGTGTGTGTGCCTTTTCCTGCACAAAAAGACACAAAAATTTGAGCAAAAAAAAAAGGAATACAAGCCTTATGGAAGAATGTTAGATTTTTGGTTAGCCTTACTGGCAGCTATCTATTTTTTCACTATTTTTTATTTCCCAAGATCAAACTAAGACGTGGGAAAAGAGCATGCGTAGTAAAACAAATCCCTTCCTCCTGTTTTTGATTTTCTGAGATGACACACAACAAAGAGAAAATAGCATACACAGAGAAGAGGGTGTAGATCCGGAAAAATGAAAAAATACTAAAAACCGAAATAGACACAGGGTACTGAAATAAGTAGAACTATTAACAAATATAACTGCAAAACAAATACTTTATACCTCCAGATCTAAACTGACATAACTTGGGAAAATGGAAACCTTTTCGCATGAAACGAAAGGTGTTCCTCACTGCAACAGATGCTATGGACACAATAGAGTAGTTCTCTGGGCCTGAAAATGTTTAGAAATAATATATCTAGAAAATGGTAGTCGCATGCAATCAAACTGGCTTTGGATTTGAATAAAAAATGGATGCAGCCCTCAAAATAGCTAAGATACCATGTAGGAATTTACAGGGTAATTTCCTTAGATCAAGAACCAAAGGTCACCGCTCACAAACAGATCACAAATCAATACACCTGTATAATCACATGGTTAAAACCCTCGAAGAGGGAAACAGTCCATGGCCTGCGCCAACATGGCCACTTCAGGAAATTTATTAATATAAAAAGAAAAGTTACATATATTTCTATCAGAAACAGTTATAAAAAAAATGACCTTCCATGCTCTTTAAATAAATATCATGGACCAATCGGGTGTTAAGCCATGGATCAAGTGTCGTTAATACCGAGGAGAGAGTTAATCGTCAGATCACTACAAATCGTGACCGTCGGATTATAAGTTACAAATGTACATAGTAAAGAAACACACTTTACCTAACTCTACACTAGAATAAGTTATTCTTAGCTATTTCCTATGTGTTGGAATATCCTAACATGAATGGGTAGGCGTCTATCTAAAATTCGATGGATATTTCACCCAAAATTTAACAATATCTCTTGTGCTCACATAGCTAACGGTGGCATAGAAGTATGAGTCCATGAGTTTTACTCGCTCGGGAAAATTATACATAAGCTAATAATATTCCGCCATAAAATTAGCAATCTTCTATATGCTAGCACCACTCAATGTCATGTTGTTTTCATCAATATGTGAAACAATCCAGTTGATGACATCTACACATGGGAAGGTTGGATATCTGCATGCAACCCTATATAGTCCGGACTAGTGAACATTGAGATACACATGTCATTCCTCTAGAGTTTCCTTAAAGCTCTTTGCTAAAAAAACTTCATTAACTTTATTCCATGATAAATCTGACTCATTTTCCACAAATAGTTGAGTGTTCGCATACACTGGGAAGTCTACTCGATTTTTCTTAACTGCTTCCTCGGTTATGATTTCAGTGGTATATTTTGAAACAAATATTTTAGGTTCCATGGTAACAATGAATGATGAAGAGAAGTGCTCAAAAATTCTGGTACTTGTGGAATAGAAAATGAACTCATGGTGAGAAAATATTAGCTTTTGCAAATCTACCTTCAAAGAAAGCTTAGGTAGAAAACCGATGAACTAGTGATAAAAATTATGTAATTTTCATGAGAAAGCGAGTGACAGTAGATATGGGAACTGTGCATTATGTAGTACCAACAATCAAGGGTGCAACTTGAGGCTTGAGACTATGCAATGTGAAGTTCATCCTAGACAGTGACTTGGAGAGACTACACATTGCACATATTAGTGGCCAAGGTGGAAAACTGAGCCCTGGAAATGCAAAATGTGTAGTTGGGCCAACCTGTACTATGCATTGTGTGGTATCAGAGTCCAAGCTCTCGGCTTGAGCCTTAGACTTGCACAATTCCTAGTTGGGTAAGGTAAAAAATAGCCAAGGGAAAGTGCAGATATGCCTGGTGAAAGTGTGGGAAATAAGAAGATCTAAGTGATGGTGTGATTTTGATTGAATATGCAAGTAATTATGGATGGATCAATGTGAATCAAGTGCAAAAACTCAATGAATGGAAGGAAAATCCAATATGTGAGGAGAGTTGCTAAAACAACGACCATCAGTGAAAAAACAAGAAAAACTATATGACAGTTGTGAAAGGAAAATAAAAAATTGAAACAAAACTTACATAAGCTAATATAACCTACAATGCTAGAAAACATGAGTAGAAACAAGAAAAACAACACTCACAAAAGTGAAACGGCAAAAAGGGGCAGAGAAAGCAATAAAAGATGAAAAAAGCAAAACTCACCAGGAAAAGTGATGACAACTCCACTGAAGGTTCCTTGATCTCATTGGGAATGCTAGAGCTCTAAGATAGAAAGTAAAAATGAGCTCAAGAGGCATAAATTAAATATATTTTAGCGAATTAGGGTTTATGACATGCATGCCTAAAATCAAGGAAAAAACAACACTTGGCAGAAATTTCCAAAAATAGAAAATATTCCTCCTTTAGGAAGCTAATAATGAATCCCTATTTTCTAGTGATGATTTTTCATTTTTTAGTTTTTTTATTTTCTTTATTTTTCGGGAAAATTTCCATGAATGCTGTTGGGAAAGATTATGCAATTCTAGGGAATTGGGAAAATTTCCGGCTCAGTGCATTGTGTAGTTTTTGAGCTCAAGGTATGGATTGCGCAGTTTCTGGGCTGCCATCCATGACTACATAGTTTCTAAGCTCAACGAAAAAAATTGATTTTGGATTGCGCAAATCCAATCATCAAGGCTGGCTTTCTCTCATGGATTGCGCAGTTTCTAGAGGAAAGCCCAAAATTGCTATAATCCCAAGTCAGAGGGTTATCTTGTGACGTAAAAATATAAGATAAGTGTGAAAACAAGCAAACACAAGCATCTATGAAAAGAATAAGTCTTGATCAAATCATGAATACTTGACGACAATACAATATAATCCCTTGTGGGAAGAACGAAGGCTCCAAAATCAAAACATAGGAAAAATTTTGGAGGGTGGTTGTAGACGCAACAACACAACCACTGCAACCACCACAATAAATTGATCAACATTACAAACAAGAAATATAATCTTTATAATTGTAGAAAAATCTTGACAAATGACTCAATATGAAAAGATAGATAAAAACAACAAAATAAGTGGATGTAATTTGCAAATAAGATGCCATCAGACTATTGTACTTTCAAACTCATATAGATTATACAAATTGTCTCGTTATAAATTCTATAAGAGAGAAGAAAAAGTAAATATTTCCGAAGGATTGGCATCACACTCCACTCAGGAATGCCAATTATAATTTGCATGATAAAATATGAAAAATAACATAAAAACCCAAAATGAGTCACAAGAATAAATCCTTATCAATCAAAAACTTAAAATTTGGAACCCTAAAATCCGTTACATTTGGAGGAATGTCAAGTATAATAACATGATCAAAATCTCAAATCACACTTCCGAAGTTCAAAAAAAAAATCAATACTGTGCAATGAGGCGCTGAAAGCTAGCTCAAGTAAGAGAATTTTTTTTGAAAAACTTTCCAAAGATTCGTATAATACTCTATCCTTAAACCCCAAACTATAATTTTTACTCAAAAACCTACAAAATTAATGTAACTACGAATAAATTTCTTTGTATTTCTACTATTTTTGGCCTAATCTAAAAACCTCCTGCCAGAAATATCAAACACGAGAACATACAAAATCTTACATACAAAACAAGTGTAAACTTTGTGTTTAGAATGCCGATAGATGTAATGTTTTAGAAGAAATTCTCAAATCCAAATATTCAAATAACAAATGTTTTTCTTTAACCTATCGACAATAAAATGTCATGAAATAATTCAAATTCTACTAGAATTTCACATCAGGTTTTTAAAAATAAATAATGCACCCACGCAATACCCTAATATTTCCAGGACATTCCACCTAATTTAAAAACACTCTATGAACCACAACAAAATGTGTGTATACTAGATCAAGTATCAAAGTTTCATTCGCCATTAAAGACTTTCTAAAATTAAAATCCAAATATCTAGAGACTAAATATTTTTTTTTGTTAACCAATCAATACAAATATCCTAGAGAAGCCTAAGGGAAATTATGGGTTTTGAGATGAAAACCTATAAATCCTGAACGAAAACCACAACATACCTCTGAGGAAAAAATTCAAAAAACAATATCTGAAAATCACCGAACGAAAGAAAGCCAATTATCCTTTATATTTCGACGATTGAATTGAAAAAGGAAAATTTAATACTCACCATCTGGGATTATTGGCCAAATCAACCAACAACCCTAATTGGATAAAACTAGAATTTAATACTCACCATTTGAGATTCTTTCAAAGAATTTGTAGCATTGATTAGACACATGTCGGTAAGTTAACGCGTCAGGAAGTTAATGTGACATGTTTTAAGAGTGTTATGCTTTTTTTTAAATTATATATATATATATATATATATATATATATATATATATATATATAAAAGTGGTTACCAAAATGTTTTAGGTTATTTAAAAAAAAATATATTGCATTTGCATCATTATAGTTTGTTGACATCTTTGTGATTTTGACAAACGATGTTACATGCCTTTGATTTTATACTAAACTCTATTCTTCAATAAAATATATTTATGCCATCACCTTTATTCTTAAAACATGATTATTTAATTAAATGTTTGTTTTTATGAGTTTATCTATATATATATATATATATATATATAGATTCACACCGAAGGTTTTTCTCTAAGGGGTTGGTCTGGCAAGACATTGTTCATCCCAACTAGTAATATCATTTCATTTTCATCTTCCTCCATCAAAAGTTGAGAGTTTTAGACTTGTGGGGGTGTAGCTAACTTAGGAAGATTTTTCATGCAAAATTGGCAATGGAATTGTAGGTGGCGGTTTCCAAGGTTGAAGATATTGAAACTTCGTGATAGGATCGTCAAGTGAAAAAAAAATTCACTAACTCAAATATGTAGATATATGTTCTTCTTGTCAAACGAAGAGATTGAAAAATGGCAAATTACCTCTTTTAAAGAAATTAGGCATCCACTAAATGAAATTAGGCATCCACTATTGTTGGAACTTTGAAGCACATGAACTTGACAGTGGTGGTCTTCAAATGTTGGAGGACTTGAGCCTTCTTTAGCTACCCTTTTGACACTAAAGTGAGACCCTCTAGTGTGTTAAATGACAGATTAATGCTCAAAATTTAGCATTCATATATACAAACTTATCCATTGTTTAAAATATTGGTATTAGAGAAACAATCTAATTTAAGGGACATTAAAATATGCGTTGAAATAAGCGAAGGGAGTTAGAGTTCCAGAATGGAAACTTTCTAATGTTGGAGATGTTGGAGTTGTTGGAGTGTAAGAAGGCAGACAATACAATAGAGTCCCATGATGATATTGTTGAGAGGAATGGAAAAAATCTCCAAATTGTAGAAAATAATTGATTGAGAAGTGGAAAAATTTGATTTAGGAAGAGCACATTAATAATTCATTTATTTGTTTTTAAATATTTTAATTTATTTTTTTGATATACTATAAATTATGTATATAGAGTCTTTAGAGAAACATAGAGAAGAAAGAGAAGCCAAGCTACAACAGAGTTAGAAGCCATGCTGGAAAACAAATTTACATCTATTGAAGACAAGATCCAAAAACAAATAGAAAATAAAATAAAACTATTGGAGAGTAAAATGGAGACAATGGAGAATAGAAAAGCAAAGCCAAGATACCAACCAAACATCCCAACAAGGAGATGCTGATACTTTAGAAAGTCTTAAAATGAAGGACATGATTAAATAACTAGAAGAAAAAGTTAATAACAATCTCACCCTAAACAATATGACAGGTAAATTAGATATCAAACCCATTAAATAAGAAATGAAAAAGTTGATATAATTATACCATGACCGTAACAAAAGGGCCTTGAACATTATAATCTTCGGTTTGAAAGAGGAGGTAGACAAGGATACTTTAGCCATATCCCAGATAGAATTACATAATAGATTACAAATTGAAACAACGTGTCTCACAGAAGCAACAAGGTTGGGGAAATTAACTAAGAATAAAGGAAGGTTGCTCGAGATAAAGGTGAGCTCTGTTTACCATAAGTATGACATACTTAGTAAAACCTCAAGTCTAAAAGGAACGAGAACATTTATAAATGAAGTTATCTTTCCAGAAGTTCAATCAGAATTAAGAAAGGAGGTTCAAAAGGTAAAAGAAGACAAGAAGGAAGGAAAATGGGCAATAATCATAAACAGAAAAGCCGTTATTCGAGATAGAAACCAAAAATATAGTAATAAATAGCAATTCAACATGCTCCAGATTCTTTCTTGGAACTGTCGGGGCTTTCCATGGAACAAAGGCCCCAAGCTAAGTTGGATCTCAAATAAGGTTGATATTATATTGTTAGTTGAAACTTGGGAGCACGAAGAATCTAATGTCCCTAACATAGATAGCTTTGCACTATGGTCAATCTGGAACAAGCGATCTTACCATAGAGGCATTGGGGGTATATCTTGTTACATTAGGAAGAACATCTCTCCTCATGCTAGGATTTATAAATAACACCCTTACAATGAATATAGTTGGATAGATATTAATGAAATTAATGATAAAAAAACCTACATAGAAATCTATTATTTTTCCCCTATCAACTGTAACTTCTATAAGAAAAAGAATTTAGATAAAAATGGTCCTTACAATAGTTAAGAGAATGATATTTCTAGCCTAAGGAATGAAGGTAATATCATCTTAATGGGTGAATTTAGTGCTTGAACTTCAAGAAACCAAGCTATTCTTCTAAGAAATTATTCCAACCCTAATCCTGTTTGGTTAGACAAAGACCTTACTCTAGCTAGCCAGTACAAAAGAAGCTATGAAGATCTAGGTTTGCAACGGTCTAAAGAAGTGGCCCAATTCTAGCCAGATGACCTGTATACATGGGCTTGGTAGCAATGTGGTAGAATATGTTATTTCTAACATCCCTTTATACAATGAAATAATAAATTTTGACATCTTAAACGACCACGAGCTAGACTCTGATCATAGACCTTTAATTGTAACTCTCAATTTTGTCATGTATATAGATCCCATAGAAGGTAATATTTATAGCCAAAAGAAATTAATCTTTGATAGAGATAAAAATGATCTTTTTCTAAATGAATTAAAAATTAACTTGCTTCCTTTATCTAGTATAGATAACATGGAATACCTCTATCCTAAGTTTACTACAACCCTCTTATATTCTATTAACAAGTTCTCAATTGAAGTTTCAAGTAATAAAAGAAATAGCAAAACCAAACCTTGGTATGATAAATATTGTAAAAGTGCGAGGAGATAAATTAAGGAAGTTGTTGATGAGTCTCTTAAAATTGGCGAGATAAAACTATACAAATCCCTAACTAAAAGAAAAAAATGCAGTATATTCATAAAAGACAATAAAATCTCTTACATCTCTCTAAGGTAGCTCCTAAGAAATTCTGGAGGCAGATTCTAACTAGAAAAACTAAATATAATAACAGAATTTCTTTAAACAACTGGCATTCCTATCTTAAAAAGATTTATGAATCTCCAAATTTCATAGATAACTTTGAAACCTTGCTCACAACAGAAGAAGTTTTCTCATCAGAAGACATAGATTTTGGGGTTAAGCACCTGGAAAATGGAAAATCCAAGGGCATTGAAGGTTACCAGGCTGAAATATTAAAAATTGGAGGTCTTGTCCTCATCCCTCACATCCATAAGCTTTTCAATCAAGAATTCAAGCAAGGGTTCCCTAAAACATGGACTTATAGCCTCGTTATTACTATTTTTAAAAGTGGGGACACAAATAGCCCCTCTAATTGCCAGTCAATTATGGTTAGCCCTCTCTTAGCTAATTTATATGGTATTATTTTGGAAAATAATATGAGCATATGGCTTGAAAGTGAAGGTAAGTGGGATAAAGGCCAAAAGGGTTTTAGAAGGGAGAACTCAACAACATACCACCTCATTACACTTAGGATAATTGTGGAGGAATGTCGTAATGATAAATCCAATATCTTTTGTTGCTTTGTGGACTTTAGAAAGGCTTTCAATATAGTACCTAGAAATAACCTATGGAATATATTAGAAGAGCTAAAGGTTCCTTTAAAGTTGAGATCTATTGCTATAAGGTTATACAAGAATGCAATTTCCAAGCTTAAGATCAATGAGGGATTATCAAAAGATATTAAGTGTAGTATCAGAGTTAAACAAGGTTTCCCACTCTACCCTAACCTATTTGGAATTTACATCGATAAACTAGAAGGTTTTTTAGAGGAAGCGAGTTGTGTTGGCATGATCTTAGCTGGAATATTCATCATCCTTCTTCTCTATGCTGACGATATTGTTCTTCTGGAAAGGTGCCCTTTTTATCTTGATAAGAAACTTGGATTTCTTAAGGATTTTTGCTCTACCATGGGTATGACTGTTAACACTAACAAAAAAAATGTTATGATTACCTAATCCAAGAAGAACACTTACGCTAATTTTTTGTATGACAATAACAACTTAGAGGAAGTGTATTCTTACAAGTACCTAGGAATTTATATTCATCACAAGATACTCTGGAACTATAGCATTGAGAAAACGATTAATGGAGGGTGGAAAGCTTATTTTGATATTCAAAATAATTGTTAAGCAACAAACCTTGTGATGTGGGATAAAAAGAAGCTCCTCTTTGAAACTTTAGTCACTCTTGTTATCTTTTATGGATGTGAGGTTTGGGGTTTCAATATCTCTAGAAAATCCTAGAGAAATATTGATCAAATCCATGAGTGTTCTATAACGTATAACCTCAAAATGAAAAGAAATACACCCTATCCTATTCTCCTTATAGAAGTGGGTATTTCCCCTATCGAGAGCCTAGCTATGACTAGGCTCCTGTTCTACAAGCACAAAATCAATAACATGGGAGACCATAAACTTCCTAATCTAGATTTAAATTGTAGCCAAAACCACCTAAGGCTCCAATGAGGTTGGTATAAATATACCAGGGCCTGGCAAAACTATTGGGAGATTGACGAAAATGTTTCATTGCAAAATATTAATAACATTAAAAATATTGTTACTTCTAAGTTTAAAGAGAAAATGTGGTGTGAGAAAGATTTAGAGGCTAAAAGAAAATTAATATATTATAAGGAGGTCATCAACCCTACTATAGAAGATCAAAAGTATCTCACTGTTTTAACTAGCTCAAAGAAAAAAATTAATATAGCCAAGATAAGAACGAACTCTCAAGAGCTCCATAATGAAATAGGTTGTTGGGAATTTCCTAAAACACCATGGGTGGAAAGGATCTGCCATCTCTATGAGAATATGAATATTGAGGATGAAAATAACTTCCTCGTAGAGTGCCCTGCATACACCCACATTAGATCTCAGTTTCATAATCTGTGTTGCAATAATGACCTTCCTAGCCTTTTAACATGTTAAAATTATAGTGATCTCAGGACGCTTCTCTCCAAGCTCTTTGAGCATAGGAGTACAAATTTAAAGAAAACTAAATAATTCATTTCTTTAGGTCTGATAGACCAAATTTTCGTCTCAATGGACGTTAACCACAACCACCACCACCACCACCATCATCATCATTTTATTAAATTTGATATTTCATAATTGTTAGAATCTATTTTTTTATTTTATTTTGAATTTTGATTTTTTTTAATAATATCATATTTTATTATTTTAGTTTTACAATAAATATAAGAATTCCATATATCAATATATAGTTTTTAATATTGAATATTTAAGGTGATGATAAAATTTAGTTTGGAAAGATGGTAATGTAGAAATTATTGTTTTTCATCTTAAACATTTAATACAAAGAATCTCTCTCTCTCTCTCTCTCTCTCTCTCTCTCTCTCTCTCTCTCTCTCTCTCTCTCTCTCTATATATATATATATTCAAAAATAAAAAGTAATATTTATATTGATATGGATAATATACATGTCACTATCACAATGATTCATCAAAATTCAATATCTAAAGAGTGAATTCCAAAATAACCACTATAATTAATGACATTAAACTCACCATTTTTATTGAAAAAACATAGAAAATTTCCATAATGATAGCAAAATTTGAAGCTTAATAACTTGTTTCAAGAAAAACTTTAGAAACATTTTCACATCAAAGAGATACAAAAAATGATGAGTTCTTGACTATCCCAACACTCATAGAAACCAAAAAGGATAGGCTATAATTCCAAAGCTTCATATAATAATTCATGTAACTTTTGATTCAACTATTGTTGTTATTATTGAAAGATTACCTCTGAAAAAATATAAAAGAATATTTTGAATTTCCTTAGAAAGAAGGGGGAAAAAATACATTATCCAACACAACAATTTTGCATTTCCAATCTATCACCAATTTATAGTCATCCATGACCTCTAATCTGGATACTCCCTACTTGCTTGCAAAATTAAGAAAGGTATATAAATCTACAAACTCAACATTTTTTTTTATCCTTTGCATGAACAATAATGAATGTAATCCATAAATTTGTGTGGCTATTCCATTGGAATTGTTTGTCAAATTTGAAAAAAATAACTGAAATATTTAGTGTTTATTTTTACTATTCCACATTCTTTAGTTAGTTGATTTTATACTTAATTAATTGGGAGAAATATAAAATAGAAAACACACACACACACACACACTATCCATAATAGATAGAAAATTTTCCCAAGAAACCCTCTAGAGGAAATACCTAGCTAGAAGGTGCGACTGTTCTGCTATGTGTTTTATTTTTTCCCCATAATTTATTTCATGTTATTAAAAAAAAAACAAAATAAATTGAACTCTTGTGGGTTTAAGGTGGATCTAGATTGTATTGAATGGATTTTTTGTATGCGAAAGTCCAACATATAAGAACAAATCTAGTTTATAACATACCATTAATTACATGTTATGTATTAAATTTTTCATATTAAAAAATTTTACATATTAACAACTTGATCTATTATGTGTTTAATGGACATGGGTTTAAAAGGGTTGTTTTAAATGGATCTTGTATGCAAAGATACAACATATACGAAACACTATTTTACTCAATAAATTAAAATAATAATAATAAATGATAACAATAATTTAATTTTAATGTCAAGAATAAGATAAATTGATGTATGAGACCATAATTTAAATTTTCATATACTTAATACTTTAAATTAATAACAAAATAGCAATAATTTAATTTTAGTATCACAACTAAGGTAAATTGGTGTATTGGTGTATGAGAGAACCTACCACTAACTCCATGTCATGTATTATTTTTTCATATTAAAAAAACATACACATTAGCTAATTTGATCTTATTGGTGGTTGTAGGTTTTTTTAAATGGATCTTAAGAAAAAATAAAACATGCAAGAAGCACTATTTTTCCAAATGGAGTTTATAACTTACCATATACTAAATAAAATTATAAACAACAATAATAATGATTTAATTTTCATGTTACATCTAATCCAAACTATTATATCAAACCATAATATAAATTACCATATAGTCAATATAGTAACATAATAATAAAAATAACTATAATAATAATAATTTAATTTTATTGTCAAGGCCAAGAAAAATTGGTGTATAAGACCATAATTTAATATTCCATAATACCTAATATTAAAAGTTTACCCTCGAACATTGTTTCCAACACTAAACATGTCTTGATAAATAGAGACGAATCAATGAGCTCTGCTAGGGTTTCTGAGAAAACCCTGATACTCTGATCCTCTGCGCACTTTGCTGCATTGCTATTCGCTTCAAGCTCTTCTGCTGAATCTCACTCCATGCACCAGGCCACTGGAGGGGCGGGCACAGCCCCCCCTCCCCCCCACGGTGCTCCTCCTGACAACTCTGCAAGAACGGATTCCTCTGTCAGGCCAGGCAATATTCCCCTGGCTGCAAATGACGTCGTCCCTATTGGAAACTCCACAGCCGCTACAGACAAAATCGACATTCTGATTGAAAGCTCCTCGGCAGCAACAGACAAAGTCGATAAACCGGATGATAGCACCACAGTCGCTACAGATAAAGAACCTGACCAGAACGCCTCGACGACCAGGCCAAAAGACTCCTCTGCAACATGCATTCCAAAAACCTCCGAAAGAACCAAAATAGATCTGCCTAGCCACCGAGTCAACGGCCAAATCCAATACATGATGGATCACGCCCTCATTGGAAATTTCTTGGGACTCTGGCCTACTGAAAAGGCCTTGCAATGGTGGATCGTCTCCAAATGGAAACCTAAAGGACAAGTCACCCTGCAGCTTGGCCCCAAAGGCTTCTTCACAGCTTTTTTACACTGCCTGGAAGACAAAACTCGAATCTTCGAAGGAGGCCCGTATTTCTTCAACTCTGCAGGCCTATACCTTCGTGAATGGGTGGAGAGATTCAATCCAGATAAAGAAGACTTTAACTGGGCTCCAGTATGGATCCGTTTGTATTCTCTGCCTCTGGAATACTGGGACAAGGAGACCTTGAAGGACATAGGAAATGGCCTGGGGGACTTATCAAAGTAGCAGAGGAAACCAAAAATCGACGATACACCTCCTATGCCAGAATCTATGTCCATATGCACCTGGCTAAAGCTCTAACAGACTCGGTAAGTCTATTTCATGACGATTTTGAATGGGTCCAGACAATAGACTACGAGCATGTTCCCTTTCGTTGCAGGAAATGCCACGAACATGGCCATCTTTTCAGGGATTGCCCCCTAAATCAACAGGATAAATCCCCTGCCATGGAGACCAACAAAGACGTGGAAGGCTTCACCAAGGTCACTGGCCGTAGAAAGCATGCCAAGAAATCTCCAGTTGTGTCCAACCATCCCAACAAACTGGAAACTAGGAATAGCTTTGAAATTCTGACTGCTCCTCATACCCTGGAAAGTTTACCAGTTAACCCCTCTTCTTCAAATCCTCCTCTTAATTCGTTCACCCCCCTTCCTAAATCCTCAGATCTACTTTCAACCTCTATCCAAACCCACATTCTCGCATCCACTTCTACTGTCAACACTCGTATAGATCCAGGTCTCAAAGATTCCATCATGGAGACAGATTCAGCTCTTGCTCTCACGCTACATCAAAAGCTAGATAATGAAGAAAAAAATCAACCCATACACATGGAGGAGGAACCAGAAAGTAGAGATCTGGGGGATCTGGACATTCCCAGCCTAGAAATAGCATGTCACCAGAAAGAATACAACACAATACCCCCCAGGAAAATCGAAGGTCTTGAAGTAGTCTTAGCCAGATCTCAACAACACAAATGTCTAGGTATTCAAGCAGGTAGCTGTTGGGATGGGAATTTTTTTTTGAAAGAGTAAAAAAAGCGAGGGCGCAAAACGGATCTGCAGAGAACCATAATCATTGGAGAAATGCTTGTAGACTCGGGAAGATTCCCCAAGCTGACCAAGTTTTACAAAACCCTCCCCCACCGTTCCTCATGAAGCTCATCTCCTGGAACGTGAGAGGGTTCAATAGCCCTACAAAAAAAAGAATCTTAAAAAACATGATTCAGCAAGATAAGCCTACTATAGTCTATCTTCAAGAAACAAAATGTAACAGTATTGTCTTGGAAAAAATCCTCAACAAAATCTGGTCAGGATGTCGATCAGTTTCTGTGGATGCTTCTGGGGCATTTGGAGGGCTCGCCATCATCTGGAATCCTCAAGTCCTCAACCTTGAGGATTTTCACGCCTCTCACTTCGTCATTCAAGCTACTTTCCACCTAATAGGGAGCAATATCCACGGTCACCTTTCCAACGTGTATTTCCCACAAGACCTCCAAAATAAGCTGGCTCTATTGGACACACTTACTGCTCTTAACTCAGCCAGAAGATTCCCCTTATGGATTTGTGGCGGGGAATTCAATATGATCTCAGATTTGGAGGAAAAAACAGGAGGGAGAACGAGGCTCGAAGGTGATAGCATGGGCTTCAGAGATTTCATCCACATAAACCAGTTAATGGATCTTCGGACTTCCAATGGAATATACACTTGGACCAATAAAAGAAGGGGACCACAGCACATAGCCTCCAAGATGGATCGTTTCCTTATGTCAGATAACGCCATTCATCTGGGTGGGGACTTTCACGCCTCTATCATGCCCAGGTGGGCTCTGATCACTGGCCCATATTGCTTCAGTGGACGCGCTCGGGTTCAAGGTGCAACAGACTCTTTCGCTTTGAATCATTCTCGTTCTCTCATCCAAATTTCAAAGAGGTAGTAAAGGATGTTTGGAACTCTTTCACTCCCCCTGAAGGAGCCAAAATGTTCCAATTTAAACAAAAACTAAAATACCTCAAACAAGCTCTCAAATCCTGGAATCGCAATCAGTTTGGCAACATTTTTGATCATCAGAGAGCGCTGGAGCAGAAAATGAGAACATTGCAAGAGTGCATCATCTCTGAGGGGAGAACTGAAGACAAAGCACAACAGGAGCATGTACTTTTAGCGAAGATCGAAGAACGGAGACTACAAGAAGAGATTCCGTGGCATAAAAAATGGTTAGATGGCTCAAGGAGGGGGAAAAGAATACTAAATTCTTTCACAGATCTACAATTCAAAGGCGTATGCACAACAACATCACTTTTATCAACAATCGGCAAGGGGTCGATTGGAGCTGCATGAAGAAATGGAACATGAATTCAAAGATTACTTTCAGGATATCCTTTAGGAGCCTCAGGGTTGCAGAAATCAAGCCATTCACTCAATTACATAGCACATACCAAAAATCATCACGGAGGATCACAACATCAAACTTCTACAACCAGTTTCCACGCAAGAAGTGGAAGACGCCATGGCCCAACTGAAGGATGGAAAAGTGCCTGGCCCAGACGGCTCTACAGCCAATTTCTTTCATAACTTCTGGGATCTAATAAAAACAGAGGTCTGGGAGCTTGTGGAGGAGTCATGATCGATGCATTGGATCCTTCCTTCCTTGAATGCGACCTTCATAGCGCTTATACCCAAAGTGGAAGAATCCAGCACTCCTAACAAGTACAGGCCTATTGCGCTTTGCAATGTCATATATAAGCTCATTTCTAATGTCCTTGCAAACAGGCTGAAACCTCTCCTTCCTCTCCTCATCTCGCTAGAACAGATAGGCTATGTAGAAGGACGCCAGATTCTGGACGGTATAATTCTATCCCATGAAGTTATCCACTCCCTCAAGATGCTAAAAAAGCCAGGTATGATACTCAAGCTTGATCTTTCAAAAGCTTTCGAAAAACTCAGTTGGAATTATATTAATCAAGTCCTATTAGCATTTGGTTTCAGTTCTACTTAGACATGCTGGATAATGAACCTTATTTCCTCACCCAGTTTCTCCATCCTCCTCAATGGTTCCCCCTCCTTGCCCTTTCGTCCATCCCGTGGTATCCATCAAGGCAATCCTCTCTCCCTGTTCCTCTTTGTTCTAGTGGCTGAAGGTCTGAGTCACCTTCTTCATGCCGCTATCACCTCTCACTCCCTTAAGGGCCTCTCCCTCCATGGTCAGCTCCCCATCTCCCATCAACAGGTTGTCGACAACAATATGCTCTTGGCCATCCGTCGGTTCAAGAAGCCTCTGCCTTCAATTCCTTACTTAATATTTTCTCATAAGCTTCTCACACTACCATCAATGCTTCCAAATCTCAGCTTTTTTTCTTCAATACTCCCATTTTAACTCAGAGAAACATGTCCAGAATTCTGGGTTTCCCAATAGCAGTGATTCCTTCGAAATATCTTGGAGCTCCTCTCCTTGACTCTGCTATCAAACACGCTTCCTGGAGAACCCTCCTTGACAACTTAGACAATAGGCTTTCCTCTTGGACTTACTGTTTGCTCAACATCGCTAGCAGGCTTATCCTAATCAAAACCATACTCCAAGCTATGCCTCTATACTTATTCTCTATTTTGGCGACCCCCAAATGGGTCCTAAAAAAGATTCGCAATCTTCAAAGAGACTTTCTCTGGGGTTCCTTAGGACTCAACAAGAAATGGGCTCTTGTTAAATGGTCTGAAGTTTGTCTTCCAAAGTCTGCAGGGGGGCTTGGGCTTCGGGATCCCCTTCACAGCAACAATACCATGGGTGCCCGCATATGGTGGAACTGGATTTCCAAATCTCATACCCCCTGGGCTCGTCTTTGGCATGCCAAATATGCTCCCGGTAGTCCTACGGACGATCTCATCCGTATCAACACGACTACCCCTGGATCTTTGATTTGGAACGCAGCAAAGCAGCACAGCGCCTTCATTCAAGCACACAGTTTTTTGGAAATCCATTCAGGATCCTCGACAAGATTCTGGGAGGACTCTTGGCAGCAATCTCCCAAACTAGCCTCTCTCTTTCACAAACCCAAATGGCGGGCTACTATGCAGGATACTGGACAAATATTTGTTCAACAATTTTGGCAGCAGCAGCCTGCTCAAGGCTTTCATCTTTGGAGACCTAAAGAAACATGGCAGGCCAATTAGCAGGAGGAAACCTATGCAGAAATAGATCAAGAGCTCAATCTTAGGAAAATCAAACTCTCTGATCAAAAGGACAAAGTCAGATGGGGCTACACTCCCAAAGGTATGTTCACTACCAAGGAAGCATACCATCTTCTCTATCAGCCTACGCAGATTATAAAGGACCAAATATGGGACCAAATATGGCAACCGAACATATGGCCTAAAGTCTCAACCTTCCTTTGGATGCTTAGCAAACATCGAATCCTCACTTGGGATAGTCTACAAAAGAGAGGATTTATTGGCCCTTCCATGTGTCCAAATTGCAACCTTCATGCAGAAACCATTACTCATCTCCTGGACACTTTCTCTTTCGCTGATCAACTATGGGAGAGAATTGAGATATGCAACAGAAGAACAGGTCGACGTGTGGGAGATATAGTCAACACCATAAGGAATTGGCCCCAGAATCCTTTCCAATGTGTATTTCTCAACACGCTCTGGAAACTTCTCCCGGGATTCGTCTACTGGATCATCTGGAAAGAGCGCAACAACAGGATCTTCAAAAATAACAACACACCGCTTGACATCCTGTGGCTTCATCTCAAACAGTATCTACAAGAAACTCTGGTTCTAAGACAATGGCAAGATTCAGAAATGCCTAATTCCCCCCAGGAATGCCATATTTTGCAAAATTGGAACCTGAACCTTTCTTCCTCAGCCCAAGTTAGTTCTAAACCCACCCCACATCAGGATTCACCTCTTTGTTGGTCTCCTCCCAGCCCTCTCTCTTTCAAAATGAACTTCAACGGAGCTGCCAAGGGTAATCTTGGTCCTGCTGGGTTTGGTGGTATTTTTAGAGATGCTGAAGGTTCACTTGTGCACATCTACCATGGTTCGCTAGCCAGAGATTCTAATAATGCAGCTAAACTGGAAGGATTGTGGAAAGGAATATGCATAGCAGAAAACAAAAATTTCTTCCCTCTTGAGATAGAAGGGGACTCTCAAATCTTAATTGAAGCAGCGATCAGAATTCAATCTGGTACCTCAGCATCAAAGATTGCGTCCAGTTGGCAGCTTCTAAGCAGATTGGAACAAATTGAAGATTGGCTTAGGACCCCAAGGAGCATAAATTTCAAGCATATCAGGTGAGCAACTAATAAGGTAGCAGATGGATTGGCTAACCAGGGCGTCAATCAGCAGCTCCCATTCTTCTCCGGTCCCTTGAGCAGTTCCAATGAACTACAACTTCAAAAATACTGCACACTCCTGGTGCAACAAGATCTCTCTCTCCCGGATGCGGGGGAAATTCGAGATGATTGATCGGCTGGTGATGTGGTGGATTGGCGCGTGGTTCATCTCCACCGCCATCCACCCTCGCATGATGTGGGCGTTTATATCTCCTGCTCAAAACTTAAATGCTGCATTAATGCAGCCTACCTCTCCAAGTTATCTCGACAATTCCTCTGCTATGGCGCCCATTCGGAATTTCATTTGTGCTCCTCCTCTGCGAACTTGTTGCCCCCTGGCTAATGCTGAGCCTTGCTTGTGCACCAGCACAGGGAAGCGTTGTTTTCTGAATTTTTGTATCAATCTCTCACTTGGAATTCATATATCCTTCAGTCCTTATTGCAATCACAGTTGTTCATCCTCTGTTTTCTTTGGGACCCCTCTGCAAGCAGCCTCCAGCCCCCTTTCTGCCAATAGCTCCACCCTCTTTGCTTTGCAAATCATGCCTCGATTGCGCCCACGAATGAGCCGTAGAAGAGGCTCCTCTCGTGGGCAAGAAAATCGCCAGCCCTCGTTCTCCTCCTCGGCCTCTTCGTCAGACACCTCAGATTCAAGACCTGGTCGTGCTCCTGCTCCCAGAAGGGGACGAAGACGAGGTCGTGGACTTCCTCCAAGGCCAATACTCATATAGCCCGCCTTCAGTACCCGTGCATGTTCAATAATCATAATTTCCTCGCCTCTGTCACTATCAAACTTCGCGATGCACCCGTCGATCAGGTTATGGCCCCTCTTGAAGTGACTCGTGAGTCAGGGGAATAAATTATGTTTTGCTCCCCTCAGGTAGATAGTCGGAAGGGTGATCAAGGCGGCCAAGCTACTCAGCAAGTGCTTCAGCAAGCAGGGCCCTGCGTTCCTCCAGGTGGTGACTCAGGCAAGGATTGCCCTCCTCCAGATGAAGATGATCCTGTTCAGTACGCGTGCCCCGTCGTCGAAGAGGTGCCTTATCCTACTAATGATGCTTAATCAAGTTTGTGCTCGCTGGTTTTGGAATTCAGGAAGAAAGGAGGTGCTCATTTCCCTTCTTTTCTACAGTTATTTGATGTTTAATCCTTATCAAGAACAAATTCTTTCTCCTTCGTCTTATAGCCGGTTTCCCCTGCGTGGGCGGCATACTATTATCTATGTGTATGTTCCAAGGCGAACACTCCAGCGTTAGATTGTGTCTGTTTTTGTTTTTTGCTATGGGCAGCATCTTTTTGTGCTCTGTCAGTAGATTAAAGTCCTATATTCCAGTCAACAGTCCAGTCATAAGCGTCAGCTGCTCCTAGAGTCGGACAAGGTCATGGCTTTAAAATATTTTTTGGTCAGTATCCAACTGTTTTTGTCTGTCAATGATCAACATTGTAATGTGAGAATGCCGCATCTATGGGCTAGCTCTCCTGAGGCCTCTGCCTCTCTGTAATTTTATTTTGTATCAATATAGAAGTAGACCGATTTAGAAAAAAAATATATTAAAAGTTTACATATATGCTCTACTACCTTCTAGATTTGAAGCTATTACTACTATCCATGTTCTTAATCATTATACCTACTTTATATAAATGCCATTGATTGAATAGAGATTATTATATATTATTTAAAAAAAATAAAAATAAAAATAAAAATAAGAATGAATTTGAAAGTGCAAGTGGAGAAAATAGTTCATTATAGGGTGGTTGATCTAGATAGATAGTTGGCATATGGTATAAATATTGGACATGCTAATTTTTCCATGACGTTATAATTCTAATTTCTAATTTATTGTGTAATGTGGTTCCTACATGACGTTATAGTTATCATTCTGATTTCTAATTTATTGTGTAATGTGGATCCTTGGGTGGCATGCGGCTTCAAGGGAAAAAAATGATAGAGAATTATTTATTTATAGGACAAAAATAAAATCCCATCGTTGTGTAATATTAAAACCTATAATATAGTTTGTACATAAAAAGTGTTATTTTCATTCAACTTCTTGACGCAGAAAAATTCATTTTTCAGAGTTAGTCATCAACAAGATTTGATACTTGTATTACAAGATTTAATCATATATAAATCTTTCCTTGAATTTAATTCCACCATTTTTTACACAAATATTTCTCATATATGTCTTATAAAACAAATACACATGCACACAAATTTTTCTTCTCCCTTAATTCTAAAATACATAGAGATGTAGAAATTCTTGATTCATTCATAAAAAGTGTTAAAAACACACATGGTGTAGGAGAAAATAAAAACACACAAAGGGAAAGATAATCATTAGATACATATTACCATTGATATGATGTATATTTATAATACAATGAGGTGACCCTTGGATTCATCTTCCAAGGTCACTTGGACTCCTTTGTGACTCTTCGCCTTCCACACCTACCCATAGAGGATTAGGTGTTCAACACAAAGAGACAGTCATGAGCATAAAGACGCTTTCAAATCCTTTCATTCAACAATTTTTTTACATACAAATATTAAAAAACATTCATTCCTCTCTCTTGATCTGATTCTACATGCATTTTGCCATTAGTTTTCATTACTCATAGGCTTACAATAAGTAGAATTAAGAAATGAAAAAGATTTTATAAATCCTAAAATAACTCCATAAATCACCCGTATATCACTCCATAACTCCATAAACCATCCATACATCACTCCACAAATCATATTTTTCTAAATTCTAAAGGTAGATTTTATTTTTCCTTATGGACAAAATCTCACATATCCATAACTTTTCTAAAACTATGAATCATCTAGTTCTAAAACTCATCAAATATACAAACTTGGAAAATACAATTTATTTACATTAAAAAGGTAAATTCTTCTAAAAAATCAAGACCCATTTGAACTTTTTCTAGGGAAAATTTTACGGGTTGTTAAGCACGCACATGGTAAGAAAACAAGACGTAAAAGATAAAAATTGCATGCTCTATGAATCACAATGATACATATTTATCATACAATGCAGTGACCCTTGGATTCCATATTCCAAGGTATGTCAGACTCCCTAAAACTCTTCATCTTCCACACTAATCCTAGAAGGATTAGGTGTCGATCATGGATTAATATTCGTATATGGGATAATTTTCGATGCTTTTCCTAAGAAAAAAAAAGATTCACCAATTCCCATTTTTTCCTAAAAATGATTCGCCCAAATTTTATAAGAAATAACTATTTTACCTTAAAAATCACCAAAATTTTACAAATACTATATAAAATCATTATAATTTTGAATATTTTTACGAAAATATCACCAATCATTTTATAGTTTGAATATTATATATTAATAATATTCACTAAGGTTTCTATTATTTAAGATAAATTTACATCCTAAAAATTTTCACTGATTTTTTTCTCATCGATGAATTACTAACTTAGGAAGCTCTTATGCAGGACTTCCAAGGTAGAAAAATTCATGACCTCCTGGTCATGTGTAATTAATTTTTCGGATCCTCCTCGATCCCACATTTTTCATTATAGCTGGTCAACCATCTCAACATGTTTTTGTTCAATTTCTTTAGTTTTTGTGACCATTCACTCTTGTAGCCTCCAAATCTTATACTGTAGGCTTCAAATTACCCTTTTGATAATTTCTTGTATAGTCATTTTACCTTTATTTTTGAATTCCTTCTTCACATTAGTGTACCATCTGATGGGTACTTTCATCATTAACCTTCTCAATTTCTTAGCTTATATGCCCAACCAGTTCTTACTTTGTTGGAAATTACTACTATTGTTGTCCGCGGTTTGTTGCATTATTTCTTCTTCTATGTCACTTTTGTGTGACACTTTAATTTTCTTCATCTCTTCACCTAAGTCTTTATCATTCACATATCTTTCTAAACATTTCTCTGAAAACCTCATTTCATCTTCCTTTAGAACAAAAATAAGGTTTTATCCATTCTCTTCGATCTTTGTGACAATTTTTAATGATTGTGCCCCTTCATTGTTTGTATAAATTGCAAAGACACATAATTTATTAGTTTCAAAATAATAAGGCCTTATGTCCTCATTTGATTCTTCAAGTGTTATTCCTCAATCGACATCATCACCATTCTCACTAAGGATTTCTCCGCGCTTAGTTTCACATATATGAATTTTTTCCTCATACTTAGATACCCTGAGTTCTTCCTTAAACCTATGAGAACATTTCATTGTTTCATTTTTTTCATTATATTGATTTGAGTTATTAAACCAATCTTATAAGAACTCCAATTCTTCTACAACATTTCCCATGTGTACTCTCTTGCAGTCTTTTATAGTCTCTTTCACAAGTTCCTTGTACTTCATTGGTTGAAGTGTTTCCAAGCCAACTCTCTCTTCTCTACACATTCTCATCCTTTTCTTCACTGAGGACTAGCCCTTGTTCTAGTTCCCAAATGAAAACCTCCATCTCTTACACCTTGAGATCTCTTTTCCTTTGTTAAATTCTTAGCATGTGTTTTAGCTTCAACTCCAACCTGTGCAACTTCACCTTTTTCTCCAACACCCATCCACACCTTTATTCTTTAACATCTTGTTGTATTAACTCCATAAGAACATCTAACCATACATTCACCTCAACCATTTCTTTCTCAAATTATTCATCCTTCATCTTCCTCATGGAAACTGCTTTGAGATTTTATTTCATCTGATTGTGACTTCTCATTGAACCCTAGACACGACTATCAATAATCATTGACACTTATTTCATGAACTTTGTTTGTCCACTTGTGAGTTGCAATCTATCCAACACATCACCAAGGTATCTCTTTTAAACTTGGCCAATGGTTCACTTCACTTTAACCTTCATTCTAGGCACTCCTTTCTCTCTTGGTTGTTGCATTTACCTTACTTATTGAGAAATTCTTCTTTGAAATCAAGACCCCTCTTTGAAATAAATTTTCTCATTGATGAATTAGTGAGTTAGGAAGGTCTAATTCTCCTGGGTCACTTCTTTTTAGTCTTATTAATTATTATGAACTATTAATTTTTCACCTTATCATGGGATATTAATTTCTCAACCACTTATTATTTAACCTAATGGTTTATAAGGTTAAAATGGTAAAATATGATAATCAGAAAGATGGAAGCTATCAAATTAAAGATTATTAATTTAAATCAACTTAAAATAATAATTATTTGTAAAATATTCTAATTAAGTGAATTCAATATCTTCAAAATAATCTCTTGATTAAATTTGTTATTTCAATATTAAATACCTGAAAATTTAATAACATTAGGTTAGGTAAAGGTATTTTCGTCAACAGACTACCATCACATCGAATTATGACCATATCAAAGATTTCATTGAGTTTTTTGAAACACCGATATATTGATATCGTTGACATTCTATATCCCAGTGTATTTCACATCGAGAGGATCCCAATGGGTTTCCCATCTAGAGGCATGAAGGAATGAGAAAACATCACACTAAAACATGTTTATGTTTTTATTTTGAATCCATTTCTTGATCAATATTATATTGGAAAATGCACCCAAAAGGATTACAAATAGTAGGCTATACTTAGTTAAATCCTATTATTTCTTCATTTGGGCTAACCTCAACAATATGTGACATGATTAACTTCGAGAATGAGGTTATGAAAATAAGTCAATGAGTACAATATAATCCCACAATGTCTTGAAGTGTAAGTTAAAATTAATACAAAAATAAAAAATAGGCTTCTTGCTTGAATACTTGCACTATGTTGGAAGATTACAAGTACTTCACATACATGGATTGTGACATATGAGATTATTTACACATGGCATGATTGAATAAGAAAAATTTCTAAAACTATAATTAAGCATAAAATCCTTAAGTTCATAAGGTTTTATAGTATAAAAGTTTTAGCAAATATTGAAACTCAAATTTCAATTGTATTTCATTTTCATTATATTTCACTTGTTTATTGCCTTTCACATTCCCTGATTCCTCCTATCGGAGTTCTTTTGCACCTATCAAAGAAATTTCTATTTTAAAAGATACAAGTAACTTTAGATCCGACATATCTTCAGGTTGTACAAGTATTTGTGATATATGATATTTTAAAACTTGAAGTGGGTTTCAAAGAGGTTTTATGTTGATTTTGATTTATTATTAGCTCAAATAATTTGATTTCATATTTATTGGGTTCAATTTTGTGGTTTACACATTCAAGATATTATTTGATTGATGATATTTGATGAGGTGTTAAGATATTTGATGTAGAATATGGTACGTAGTAGAAATTTTAAAAAATTATATTGATTAAAAAATTGTATTTATCAAATATTTTTAATATGTAAGTTTTTCCGTATTAAAAATATACACATTAATAAATTTGATCATATTAAGAGATTCTAGGTTTGGGTTTAAGATGGATCTAGATTGTATTGAATGGATTTTTGGCATGTGAAAGAAAGTCCAACCTATAAGAACAACTCTAGTTTATAACTTACCATTAATTACATGTCATGTATTAATTTTTTTCATATTAAAAAACTTTACATATTAACAACTTGATCTATTATGTGTTTAACGAACTCGGGTTTTAAATGGTTTTAGATTGTTTAATTGGATCTTGTATGCAAAGATACAACATATAAATAACGCTATTTTAGTCAATAGATTAAAATAATAATAATTTAATTTTAATGTCAACAATAAGCTAATTTGATGTGTGAGACCATAATTTAAATTTTCATATACTTAATACTCTAAATTAATCACAAAATAGCAATAATTTAATTTTAGTGTCACAACCAAGGTAAATTGGTGTATTGGTGTATGAGAGAACCTACCACTAACTCCATGTCATGTATTATTTTTTCATATTAAAAAAATATACACATTAGCTAATTTGTTCGTATTGGTGGTTGTAGGTTGTTTTAAATGGATCTTAAGAAAAAAAATACAACATGCAATAAGCACTATTTTTCTAAATAGAGTTTATAACATATAGTCAATACAGTAACATAATAATAAAAATAAGTATAATAATAACAATTTAATTTTATTGTCAAGACCAAGCAAAATTGGTGTATAAGAACATAATTTAATATTCCATAATACTTAATATTAAAAGTGTACATATATGCCCTACTACCTTCTAGGTTTGAAGCTATTACCACTTTCCTTGTTCTTAATCATTATACCTACTTTATATAAATGTCATTGATTGAATGGAGATTATTAAATATTATTTATAAAAAAAATAATTTAAAAATTAAATTAAATTAAGAATTTATGTGAAAGTGCAAATGGAGAAAATAGTTCATTATAGGGTGGCTAATCTAGATAGAGAGTTGGCATATGGTATAAATATTGGACATGCTACTTTTTACATGACGTTATAATTGTAATTTTTAATTTATTGTGTAATGTGGATCCTTGGGTGGCATGAGGCTTCAAGGGAAAAAGAATGATAGAGAATTAGTTATCTATAGGAAAAATAAAATCCCATAATTGTGTAATATTAAAAATTATAATATAGTTTCTACATAAAAAGTGTTATTTTTATTCAAATTCTTGATGCAGAAAAATTCAATTTTTAGAGTTAGTCATCAACAAGATTTGATACTTGTATTAAATATTTAATTATATAGAAATTTTTCCTTGAATTCATTGACATGAATTCAATTCCACTGTTGTTTACACAAATATTTCTAATATATGTCTTGTAAAACAAATACACATGAATTCATATAGAGAGATAATCATGAGCATAAAGACGCTTTCAAATCCTTTCATTCAACAATTGTTTTACATACAAATATTGAAAAACACTCATTCCTCTATCTTGATATGATTCTACATGCATTTGGCCATTAGTTTTAATTTCTCATAGGCTTACAATAAGTAGAATTAAGAAATGAAATATCTTTTCTAAATCCTAAAATAACTCCATAAATCAGCCCTAAATCACTCCATAAATCATCCATGCATCACTCCACAAATCATATTTTTCTAAATTCTAAAGGTAGATTTTATTTTTCCTTATGGACAAAATCTCACCTATCCATACATTTTCTAAAAATATGAATAATATAGTTCTAAAACTCATCAAATAAAACAACTTTGAAAATAAAATGTATTTACATTAAAAATGTAAATTCCTCTAAAAAATCAAGACCCCTTTGAACTTTTTCCAGGGAAAATTTTAGGTTTGTTAAGCACGTGCATAGTAAGAACACAAGACATGAAAGATAAACATTGGATGCTCTATTAATCACAATGACACATATTTATCATACAATGGAGTGACCCTTGGATTCCATATTCTAGGGTCTGTTTGACTCCCTAAAATTCTTCATCTTCCACACTAACCCTAGAAGGATTAGGTGTCCAACATTACCCCTCTTAATCCGAAGGCATATGTATGAGTCCAAGAAGAGAGATATAATACAAATGTGAAAAAATATGCATGGAAACACTAGGCTGAATGAGTTGTATGAAATGTTGGCATAAGGAGGTGGTTTACAGATGGCAATCAACACTTGAAAGCTTAAGTGTAGTTCCCGTAACTCTTCCAAAAATGGAAAGAAGTTGAAGTATTCTTCTAGAGGAAGTGTCCTGAATTATTTGAAGAGGGAGAAGCTCAACCTTGCATAGATTTTTTAATGCTAACAACGAACCAAAGGCATGCTCATGGACATCTGTGTCTCTAGGCTCATTTGATGTGGTTTTGAAGCTTGTAGATGACCATCATTTCTCCCCGTGTCAGATATTAGGTGAGATGATGGTGAAAAATCAACTACAACACTTTTTAATACTCTAGAAGAAATTGTGACATATGAATGAAACATATTCTTGGTTGTTGATGCCCATTTCCAAGAAGAAATCTATCCAAGATGAATCTTTGTTCTTGCAGGAGGCTTGTTTTGGAAGCACATGTTTGGATAATGAGTGTGCTGACCACAATACTTGCATGGGTGAAGATCAAAATAATGATCTTTCATATGGCCAACTTGGTCAAAGTGTTGGCATTTCACAATCTGTTTTTGTGGAGGAGGAGCAGAAAATGGAACATCTAAAGATGCGTTGTCATGAATAAACCCAACACTCTGAAATTGAATGGGCTTGGAATAGTCTAGAATATGAAGGGACACATCCTTGCCATATCCAAGACCTATTCTGTGCTTGTTACTGAAAAAATCTTCCCAAGGTCTGATGATGGGCTTGGGAAGTGGAACGTGAACTTCTCCATATTTATGTAATATTTCTCCTGAAATGGGCTCAATGATTTGATCAAAGAAATTTTCAAAATGATGACTATGATTCTCTAATTCCTCTTGTTGTAGCTGAGATTGAAGCTGCAAAAAATCAATTTGTTCTTGTGTGTTGTGCATAGAGGTTTGAATATCTATGAGAGTGTATTTGTTGATTTTAACCATTAAAAAATGGAACGTATTAGAGTATTCAACAAGTCTAATACATCACCCATTCAATCCATTTCACAACATTGTCATTGTAAAAAATGACTGGCAAAACAATGCCTGCTGATAGTAACAGTTACATGTGAATGTTGTTAGCTCACAGAATGAAACTCCAACTTTGGTTCATGGATTATGTTGCCCATAAATATAAATTATGGCTCGTATTCATATTGACCCCTTTGATCTCAACGATACATGCAAGGTTTGTTCTTGAAATGTTACCTAACACTCATGGTGAAGTTACAATAGTATCACAGGCATAAAAACTATCTATGCATGATGAAATGACTCCATAACGCAGACTACAACCTTTTCCCTTTAACAACGAGTTTCTTTAGACAACATTCAAGGTATACAGAATATGAGGATCATGGCAAACATTTCCACTGAAACCACCATAATCATGCTGACATTACAAGACTAAAGAAACAAGTTGTTCTTGATTCTGTTGAGGAAAATTAATGAATAGCTTCTACAGAGAAGCTATAATGTAGCAATGACCAGTGAGAAAATAATAATATCTATTGTTTTTTGAAGGTCATGGGCCGTTTTTCCTTAACATGAGATACAATGTTGTCACCACTTGAGTCTAACCAACACAATGAGGTCAGAAGTTCGATTACTGGAATTTTTTTTTGGAGAAAAACACCTCCATTTAAAAACATCATGCCGAAAATCACTATCCAAATATTAAATAAAAGGAAAGAAATAAGATTCTCCAGCCGCTATGTTCACGAAAAAAAACATTTCGTTCTCATTTTGCATGAAATTTCAACCTTGAAAATAGGTATGGTTGTTATATTTCTCATAGGTTTCTACCACTTCACCTTGATTTCATATTCTCCAATGGGAAAAAGATATTCCTGCTTCTGTTTCTTCCATATTGCAACAATTGGTGGGTGTAAACGGGGTTGTGGCCGAAGAATTGGAGAAGGCCTGGTTGCCACAAGTGGTATGAAGAACCGGTGCGGGAGTGTAATCTATTATATGATTGTCATATATATATATATATATATATATATATATATATATATATATATATATATATATATATATATATATATATATATATATCTGTGTGTGTGTCATTACCAGGCGAGGGGTGATTCTAGGGAGGTGTGATGTCGCGAGGAGGTGTGAGGGGAAGGGCTGAGAGGGCCTAAGGAGATGACACATAACATTGGTAAATCCTGATAGAGGGCAAAGAGGTGTGGGAAAATGTGTATGTGTTGGAAATTAATCTCAACCACCGCAGTAAATGAACCGGAAGCAACCATACCTCAGTTAATGTTTTTCAGGTTGTGGATTGCGTGTGCAGAGAAGGACAAGTTCTGAGCAAAGGAAAATTACCCATTTCGCAACATATTAAATAAATCAAAGTCAAATAGAAGTTAATACATGGTTATTAAATGAGCATGGGAAAATATTTAATCCACAAGTTATGTTTAGTTCACGCAAGTTCTGTAATGTCCAACAAATGATGTCTGCCCATGTTTTTTATTAAATTGTGTGTGTCATGAATTAAATGTCTTAGATATATATGTGTTTATATTTTGCATGAAATGTTAGTGAAATCAGAGAGTGAGTAAGATAGATAGTGTTGTGTAATGTGGTGGATGTAAGTCCGGAAAGACAAGTGGAGAAAATCGTGGAGCGAATTTTGGTGGGTGCATGAAAACAGTTTTACTGTGTGTTACTCCGCAACCCTGGTGAATGTAAATCCAAGTAAGAAGTCTGGTTTTACTTGTGAAGGAGTCACAATATCCATATGTTGATGTATTTAATGTTTTGAAGTTTTAATATAAAGTTTGGTTAGTTTCGATATTGTTCTGAAATTTTCGCGTATGTGTTTTACTGCAACAATCTGTTTTACTCTATTTCCCCGTGAGTAAATTAGTTGATTATATTTTCTCCTCTCCATAGTTGCGATTTTAATCTCTGCCACTCTGTATTGAAAAGAGGATTCATAAGATTTTATTTATGCAGTTGTATGGTATGGATTAAGTGAATTCTGCAACTCTGTGTAAAATTTAGTAATTGTGTTGTCTTGGTTAAAGTAATTTGCACAACTCTGTGTGAACTCCATGTGTTGAGGGAAAAGAATTTACTCCCTCTATTGTCTTTAAAATTTTCTAACATGGTATCAGAGCAGGTTTAAAATCTTAGTAAAAGATAGTGTTTTTACGAAAGAGCTAAAAGGAGTTTTGAAATTTCTTGTGGAACGTATTCTCCAGCATTGAGAAATTTTTCACACAGTAAGAAAAGTTTTACACAGTGAGAAGTTTGTTTACACAGTAAAAATGGTAGCAACAAGCACACGCTTGACTAATCCACAAATACCACAACTAAATGGAAAAAATTATGATTATTGGGCCATTACGATGAGAGCCCTATTTGCTTCACAAGATATATGGGAGCTGGTGGAACAAGATTTCCAAGAACCAGCAGATGCAGCAGCATTGGTTGCTTTGACAACAACAAAGAGAGATGTCTTGAGAGATAACAAGAAGAAGGAAAACAAAGCCCTCTTCTATCTCTTTCAAGCAGTGCATGAGAGTATATTCCCAAGTATTGCAGCAGCAACAAGGTCTAAGGAGGCGTGGGATATTCTTAAGACAGCCTATCAAGGCATGGAGAAGGTGAAGAAAATAAATCATGCTGAGGAGAGAATTTTAAACTCTCTGTATGAAAGAGTCTGATAACATAGACTCATTCTTAACACAAGTGATTGGGTTGGTTACCCAGATAAGGTCTCATGGAGAGATGATTGAGGAAAGAAGAATAGTGGAGAAAATATTGAGAAGTCTACCCTCAAGATATGATGCCATAGTAGTGGCAATAGAAGAGAAAATGGATCTCTCACAATTTTCAGTGGATGAGCTTTGTGCATCCCTGATGTCTCACGAAAATAGAATGAAAAGAATAGTGGAATCCTCATTGGAGCATGCATTAAAGACACAGATGTCTTTTGGTCAAGCTAGAGGTCGAGGAAGATCAAACTACCGAGGAAGAGGAAGAAACCCACATAGAGGTGGAAAAAGAAGCCCTGTAAGCACGAGTGGAAGGGGCAGCAATCAGAATCAAAGCGAAGGCTCAAGCCAACACCAAGCATAAGGACAAAGGTATGAAAAATCCCAAGTCCAATGTCATTATTGTAAAAAGTATGGGCATTATTCCAATGAATGTATAAAGAAACAAAATGACATGAATAATAGGCAAAATGAAAATTTTGCAAAAGAAGATAAGAACCATAGTAATGTTCTTCTAACATGTAATGTAGCACGAGAAAAACAAGATGATGTTTAGTTTTTAGATTCAGGTTGCAGTAACCACATGACAAGAAACATAGCAATTTTTGCCAATCTTGATGAGAATGTGAAGTCTGAAGTGATAATAGGGACTGATAGCAAAGTATCTGTCATGGGAAAAGGAAGAGTTTCAATATTGACAAGGAAGGGAGAAAATAAATTTGTGCCAGATGTATATTATGTACCTGGCTTGAAATGTAACCTTCTAAGCATTGGATAACTTGTGAACAAGGGATACAATGTGTTTTTTAAGAATGATGTGTGTACTATCATGGACATACCTCCAAGTAAAACGGTCATTGTTGAAGTGCACATGAAAAAGAATAGGATGTTTCCTCTCAAGATTAGAATAGACCTGAAGGAAGAAGGTGTGGTAGCAGCAGTCACACAAGAGGTCTTTCAAGAAGAAGTGAAAGATGAAAACTGGTTATGGCACTTGAGATTTGGACATCTCAATTTTGGAGGTTTGAACCTCTTGCATCGAAAAGGAATGATAAAGGGATTACCACTCATAGAAAAACCAGACAACCTATGTGAAGGATGCATCTTGGGAAAATAACACAGAGAATCATTTCCAGCAGGAAAGAGTATAAGGGAAAACGCACCTTTGGAGATTGTCCACTTAGATTTGTGTGGACCAATGCAAACGCCATCTTTAGCTGGCAGCCATTATGTTTTGACATTCATAGATGACTACACAAGGAAGACATGGGTCTATTTTCTAAAACGGAAAAGTGAAGTGTTTGAACAGTTCTGTCACTACAAAGCTCTTGTTGAGAAGTAGAGTGGGCAGTACATCAAAGTGCTAAGAAATGACATAGGTGGAGAATATGTCTCCAAATATTTCCTACATTTATGTAGGGAGAATGGCATACACAAGCAGTTTACCACAAGGTACACACCACAACAAAACGGTGTTGCAGAAAGGAAGAATAAGACCATCATGGACATGGTCAGAAGTATATTGAAGGCAAAACATTTTCCAAATGAGTATTGGGCTAAAGCTATCAATTATGCAGCATATATTTTGAATAGATGCCCAACCAAATCTGTTATGAGTAGAGTTCCAGAAGAAGCATGGAGTGGAACAAAGTAGTTTTTCACTCACATGAAAGTATTTGGATGTGTGGCATATGCACATGTCCTGGATCAACTAAGGAAGAAATTGGACAACAAGGGGGAGAAGTGTATCTTTTTTGGATACAGTGATGAGTCCAAGGCATATAAACTCTATAATCCATCTACTAAGAAAGTTATAATCAACAGATATGTGCAGTTCATTGAAGAAGAAGCTTGGGATGGAAGCTTAGAGAAAACGGTGAATGTGAAGATATGTGTGTCTCTCGAAGATCAAGAGGAGTGCACAGCAGCAAATAATTCCTCCATAGTGGTTCCTCCTCCACCTACACAAGCACAGCAGAGCACACCACAAGCTAGAAACAAAAAAACCTTGAGAAATCAAGGAAGTGCTTCTCCAAGCACACCACGGGGATTTGAAACTCCCTCGAGTTCAAGTGGAACTTCAAGCACACTAAGAAGACCAAAATTCAGAAATTTAAGTGAAATATATCAGTAAGATGAAGCTGATAGTAGCACTGGTCTAAATTCATTATTTGCATTATTTTGTCATGTAGATGACCCAATCCATTTTGAAGATGCATATAAGGAAGAGAAATGGGTTTCGGAAATGAATGAAGAGATAGAAGAAATAGAAAATAATGACACATGGGAGTTAGTGGACCTTCCGCAAGGTAAATAATTCATTGGAGTGAAGTGGGTCTATAAGACCAAGAGCAATGCTGAAGGAATGATTGAAAGGCACAAGGAAAGACTTGTTGTGAAAGGTTACAAGCAACAGCATGGAAGAGACTATGCAGAAACATTTGCGCCAGTTGCGAGGATGGAGACAATGTGTACAGTGTTGTCAATCGTAGTGCAATAGAAATGGAAAGTCTATTAGATGGATGTAAAGTCAGTGTTCTTGAATGGAGTGCTAAAAGAGGAGGTGTATGTTGCACAACCTCTTGGCTATGAAATAAAAGGCCAAGAACACAAGGTGTGTAGGTTGCGGAAATCTCTCTATGGGCTAAAACAAGCATCACGTGCATGGTACAGTAGGATAGATGCTCACTCGTTGGAAACTGGGTTCGACAAATGTGATGGTGAACCTACTCTCTACATCAAAAAAAGTGATGGTAAGATTCTTATTGTCTTTTTGTATGTAGATGATTTGATTTTTACAGGCAGTGATGATTTTCTCATCGTTGATTTCAAAGAAGTCATGAAAAGTGAGTTTGAAATGACTGAATTGGGTTTATTGAGATACTTCTTGGGCATAGAAGTAAAGCAAAATGAAAATGGAATTTTTATCTCTCAAGCAAGGTATGTAGCGGAAATTTTGGAGAGGTTTAATATGCAGAACAACAAGCCATCACCAACTCCAACCATCATGGGGTTGAAGTTGAGCAAGGAAGATTGCAACAAGAATGTCAATCCGACATTATACAAGAGCATGGTGGGTAGCCTAATGTATTTGACTGAAACTAGGCCTGACATAATGTATGCAGTGAGTTTGGTGTCGAGGTTCATGGAGACACCCAAGGAGACACATTGGCAAGCAACGAAAATAATTTTAAAGTATGTCAATGGGACAAAGGAGTATGGCGTTTTGTACTCTGCAACTGATGATTTTAGGCTAATTGGTTACACTGACAGTGATTGGGCAGAAAGTGTTCATGATAGAAAGAGCATGTCAGGATATGTTTTTCATTTGGGTTTGGGAGCCATTTCATGGGCTTCCAAGAAGCAACCGATAATATCATTGTCAACAGCAGAAGCTGAGTATATCGCTGCAACAACAGCAGTGTGTCAAGCAGTTTGGATGAGAAGGATGTTGTGGGATTTATGTCATGAACAAGATGGAGCAACCACTATTTTCTATGATAAAAATTCAGCAATTGCGCTATCAAAGAATTATGTCTTTCACAAAAGGACAAATCATATTGATGCAAAATATCATTTCATAAGATATTGGTTAATAACAGTGAGATTGTGCTACAGCATTGTAGGTCAGAAGAACAATTAGTTGACATCTTCACAAAGCCATTGCCACATGAAAATTTTGTTTATCTCATAGATTGTCTGGGAATGGTCAATGGCGGTAGTTGTGATTAAGGGGGAGTGTTGGAAATTAATCTCAACCACCACAGTAAATGAACTGGCAGCAGCCATACCTTAGTTAATTTTTTGTAGGTTGCGGAATGCGTGTGCAGAGAAGGATAAGTTCTGGGCAAAGGAAAATTACCCATTCTGCAACATATTAAATAAATCAAAGTCAAATAGAAGTTAATACATGGTTATTAAATGAGCATGGGCAAATATTTAATCTGCAAGTTATGTTTAGTTCACGCAAGTTCTGTAATGTCTAGTAAATGATGTTCGCCCATGCTCAGATGAACTAAACATAACTTGCAGATTAATTCTTTATCTCAGAGATTTTCTGGGAATGGTCAATGGCGGTAGTTGTGATTAAGGGGGAGTGTTGGAAATTAATCTCAACCACCACAGTAAATGAACTGGGAGCAGCCATACCTTAGTTAATGTTTTGCAGGTTGCGGATTGCGTGTGCAGAGAAGGATAAGTTCTGGGCAAAGGAAAATTACCCATTCTGCAACATATTAAATAAATCAAAGTCAAAGAGAAGTCAATACATGGTTATTAAATGAGCATGGGAAAATATTTAATCTGCAAGTTATGTTTAGTTCACGCAAGTTCTGTAATGTCTAGTAAATGATGTTCGCCCATGCTTTGTATTAAATTGTGTCTGTCATGAATTAAATGTCTTAGATATGTATGTGTTTAGATTTTACATGAAATGTTAGAGAGATCATAGAGTGAGCAAGATAGATAGTGTTGTGAAATGTGGCAGATTTAGGTCTGGAAAGACAAGTGGAGAAAATCGTGGAGCGAATTTTGGTGGGTACGTGAAAACAGTTTTACTGTGTGTTACTCCACAACCCTGGTGAATGTAAATCTAAGTAATAAGTCTTGTTTTACTTGTGAAGGATTCACAATCTCCATAAGTTGATGTATTTCATGTGTTGAAGTTTTAATACAAAGTTTGGTTAGTTGTGATATTGTTATGGAATTTTCACGTATGTGTTTTACCACAACATTCTGTTTTAATCTGTTTCACTGTGAGTAAAATTAGTTGATTATATTTTCTCCTCTCCATAGTTGCAATTTTAATCTCCGCCACTCTGTATTGAAAAGAGGATTCATAAGATTTGATTTCTGCAATTGTATGGTATGGATTAAGTGAATTCCGCAACTCTGTGTAAACTTTAATAATTGTGTTGTCTTTGTTAAAGTAGTTTCCACAACTCTGTGTGAAATCCATGTGTTGAGGGAAAATAATTTAATCCCTTTGTTGTCTTTAAAATTTTCTAACAGTATGGAGCGCAACCTGTGGGTGATTGTGATGAGGGTGCTAGCACGGGATAGAGGGTGGAGTCATATGAAACCAAGGGTGCCACAACATATTAACTGTGGTGATGTTGCAACATATGCATAGGAGAGAAAATAAGAACCAGAGGGTGCAGAATCGACTGTGGGTAGTCAAGGGAGTTCAAACGCAAGTCGAGCAATGGGAAGCATATGCGGTGGAGGAGGTCATCTCTAATATTAATCCCATAATTATAACCAAACTTTCACACAACTGTCAAGGTGGTTTCAAGACATCCTTTTTCAATAAAATGTGCATGGAGAAAAAAGAAATATGGTCAATGTGAGGCCATGTTCATTGACATCTTCTAGAATTTTTTCCGACACAACCTACTTCACCCCAACAATTTCCAAAGGCTGTAGAGGAGCATTAAATAATTTAACCTAAAAGCATCACTAAGAGCTCCATCTCTATCATGATCGCATAGAATGAATATCCTCTTCAATTCCCTTACATAGTGAGGCTTTAGTGTTTGGGTTTCTTGATAAAATAAAGGTGATGTTGGATGAAGAACTTCCTTTTGAGCATAGTAAAATACTTCTACAACATGAATATGCTTCTAGGTTTTTTCGGTCCTCAGTTCTGGATGATGTCACTACAAGAAAAAAGCACATTGGTGAGGGGCGAAAATGGTCACCATAAGCTCATTGGTGAGGGTCAAAAGAGCCTTCGTCACCAAAAACTAAACGTCACCAAAGGTGGCGTTGCCGAAAGTATAGGTGTTGTGGTGACATTCAAGGTCCATCACCAATAATGGTGACCGTCACCATTTTATATGAACAACAACGATTTTTTGTGATGGACCTTTCATGGCCGTCACTATTGGTGCATATATATATGGCGACGTTCATTGACCGTCACCATAAACTCATTGGTGACATCAAGGTCCGTCACTAATAATGACTATAATGACAAACAGTGACCCTCACCATTTCATATCAACAACAACAATTTATGGTGACGGATCTTTATTGGTCGTCACTATTGATGCGTATATATGGTGGCATTTTTTGACCGTCACCATTTCATATTTTGGTGAGGGTTGAAAAATGTCACCATAAGCTCATTGGTGATGGTCAAAAGAGCATCCGTCACCAAAAACTAATTTTCGCGATTCCCTATATATGAATATCAGGGCACGATGGAATCGAACCACCAACCTCCTAATTGTAAAGAAGGTGCTCTTCCATTGAGCTAGCACCCTTTAAAGAATTATACTTTAAACTAGCAATTTCCCCTAAAGGTGCAAAGATACACCAAAGGAATAAGAACCAGGAAAACTGAAAGAATTCAGTGTCCTTGCTCCTATTTTTATTCTACGACACTCTACAAAGTATGATCTTGATCTATGACGTATTTGTGTCGAGTGGTTCTAACTTAATAGTAAATGTTATGTTCAGATAAAATAAATGAATAACTGAGAGGCCTTACAGACTAATTTTTAATCCTTGCACCAAAATCTATTAATATTCAAGTCTATGGAACAACTAATTCAAAGTTCAAACTGAAGTAGATTTTAAATGGAAAGCCTAAAACTAGCTAAGTAGTTTACAAGTTAACATTTTGGATATAACTTCTGTTCAATTTATATGACAAGTTATGCCATAACCTTGAAACTAGTTTCTTAGCTAAAAGACTTTCTTAAGTCAACAATGACAAAGAAACATAGTCATGGCAAGCAAAATTATCTTGTTTTTTCTAATGAGGGTGCATGTAACTTGATAAAGGTTGTATGAGAGTATCAAACCATAAACAGTTTCACTAAAACATGAAAATGACAAAGTCTTGTTAAGCAACAAAATTTTAGTTGAATATATGAAAAGCATCGAGCTAAATGATATAATTAAACTAAAAGTAACTGTAAAAAATGAAATTTCCATCATATACAATTTGGTTTGGTTAGTTCTTCGAAAAGAGAAAGTGCAATTGCATGATACAACTCCTCATCTTGATTATGTAATGGACCATCCTGAACAAAAATGTCCACATACAAAAATCAATGTTATTGTATTGGTAAGACTTTTGATATAATCTATCAAAGCATGCACTATGTAGGAGAATCACTGGTAGTTGAATTAATTCTCTACTCGCATGTACTACCTTTGGTGGTTGAATTACTTGGAAATAGAAATCCTTATTAAAAGGTAATGCGAAGAAAAGCAGAAGCCTTTGAATATGGATGGCCATCTTGATTTTATAGAGTTATAATTGAATACTAAAGGACTAGGAATGCTGCAACGAAATAGATGGATGGAGTGTAATAAAAAGAATTTGGATAATTTAGGTTGCACATATCTTTAAATGGAACCACTTTTTCCTTTTGGATTCCCAATCTTTAATATGCAAATAAAATTTTCGATTCAACCAAAGAGCACAATATTTTGAAGTCTTAGTTGCCTGAAACAGGGTAAGGACAACATTTGGAAACGGGGATGACTTTTGAAATGACCACTTTCAAAACCTTTGGAAACAGAGCAACGAGCACTTCCACACACAGGTCCAAAAGTCATGACTTAGGAGCATGAGCACACCTAATTTAGGGATGATTAAATATGAAATGATTTGGGCTGCAATTATACTCAATTAAACGTAAAGCAATGATTAAAATCTATTAAAATGACTTAGAAGTCAAACATGACAACTTTGGAATATGGTAGAATGTTGGTATAAAAACTTTGTTCATTATACATTCTCTTTCGTTCAGTTTTGATGCTTTACTTCCAAATTAGGTGTTTTCTTTGTTGGAGATAGCAATTCGTACATCTAGGTCGAACCATTAATGATGCCCATAATGAAGGGGCGTGTAGCTCAGTAGTACAGCAGCACACTGGCCAAGGGAAAATCTGGGGTAAATCTTAGTATGTATAATTTTCAAGACGAGGATAGAGCTAGTCTTGCTTGAGGTTAGCCAGGGGACCTTAGCCAAAGTGTGGCCTAACGAGGGTGTTGGAAATAGGAATACACACATCTATGTTGAACCCTTAAGGGTGTCCCTCATGAAGGGGCAAGTGGCTCAGTGTTAGAGCAATCCAACCAGGCAAGGACTTAAAAGTTTCGGAAATGTTTCAAGTAACAGACACTGTTAATTAGCCTATTGTGCTAGACCAAACGATGGATGACCTGCATCGGAAAGTGTTTGCATGGGAAAAGTGGCTCATTTTTTGAGTAATCCAACCAAACAAGGACTTAAAAGTTTTGGAAATGTTTCAAGTAACAGACAATTGTTAATTAGCCTATTGTGCTAGGCCAAACGGTGGATGACCTACATTGGAAAGTGTTTGCTGACCAATATTGAGGCCCCACCCAGGTTCGAAACTCAGTTAACCCACCTCATGAAAGGGAAAGTGGCTCAGTGTTAGAGAAATCCAATTAGCCAGGGACTTTAATGTTTTAGAAATGTTTCAAGTAATAGAGAATAGTTAATTATACAATGATATGTGGTTTAACGGTAAGTTTCACTGGGTGAAACTAACGAGACCATGGTTCAAATCCCATTGAGAATATGGCCTCACTGGGTGAAACTAACGAGACCGCGGTTCAAATCCCATTGAGTATATGACCTGCTATGATCTCGCCTCAAGGAATAGACTCCCCATTTCCTAGTCTCCGCTCTTGCTAAATCATAAGATCTGGTATATCTGGCTTATATCTGGCTTATAGGTTGTTGGATATACTCTTGGTGTTATAAGGATCTTGCTAAATCATAAGATCTGGTATATCTGGCTTATATCTGGCTTAGAGGTTGCTGGATATACTCTTGGTGTTATAAGGCAGCCACAAAGGTTGATCCAGGACCTCCCCCAGATTAGTCCAAGGAAGAAAGTTTTTGCTGAGCAATATTGAGGCCCCACCTAGGTTTGAAACTCAGTTAACACACCTAGCATGTATGTGGGTAGTTGCATAATGCATTAGGTTCAGGAGTATAGGGTCAGTCCCTCATACATGACCCTGTGCCTCCTCAGAGACAGGCAGTAAGTTTAGGAATTCTCCTAATACCCAAAAAATAAAAAATAAAGGAAAAAGAAAGAAATTATCCTAATACTGAAAAAAAAATGAAGGAAAAAGAAAGAAATTCTCCTAATACTTAAAAAATAAAAATAAAAATAAAATAAAAAAATAAAATAAAAATAAAAAAATAACAGTAGTAATTACCGATTCTCGTGATAAAAAAGAAAAGAAAAGAAAATAAAACAGACAATAGTTAATTAGTAGTTTCCAACTTTTCACTAGCATGTCCTAACATTTTTTTATGTATATGCAGAAAGACTTTGACTTCAGGATGACTCAGGGGTTGCTTTGTCAAAGTTTACTTGCATGCCAAAAATTGTTCTGATGTCAACTGACATGGATAAAACATGATCATAAAGAGATAAAATCTGATAAAACTTCAACAAAAAGCATGGATGAAGTTCACACTCGACAACAAGAATGACGTGGGAAGAAACATCTAAAGCAAATTTTTTAAGGTTCCATCTTTCCACTCCTTAATGATAGGTTTAATAAAATAATCAGTTCTTAATGAAGGTGCTACCTCCCCATTAAGTTATAATCTTCTGTTCCCACATTTTAAGAGTAAAAGATAGCATCTCAAGGCACTGGGGCTGTTATAAGTGAAATTGTAAGTAGATAGATTGTGATGTTCGGAATTTGTAAGTGACTGGTGTGGAATTCTTAAGCCATGGGTGGTTATTAAGCATGGAGTTAAGCTTGAACCCTGGGGTTTGCCAGTTCATAATTAAGATAAAATCTATTCAATGGTAAAAAATTGAAAATTCAGAATTTGCGTGAAGGGAAACACAGAAGAAGCACCCAGAAAATAGTCTTGGAGAAGAAAGTGCACCCACCACAGAATGAGCATCGACTCATGCTAAATTTCCAAAGGCCAAAATTATAACCAGTATGTATGGTAGAAGGTGGGAGAAAAACAGTGAATTTTTCCACTAAATACAGTTTCAAATTAATCACTGGCATGGTGCTAACTTTGTTAGAGGTAAGAGATAGAAGATTGAAGTTTAAAAGACAATACACTCTGATGAATTAGGGATTACCGTGACATTAGAGGGCACATGCCAAATTACATTGTCATCTCCAAATGCACCCCTACATAGTGTCCATCTGACACTTTGTGACTTGAACCTTTAAAATGCTTTCTCAGCCACTTCATCATTCAAGATTTATTGTGAGAGTATGATGGTACAATGTGACCTGCATGTCCCAAATAACATGAGCCAACAATGAAAACCATAATTAAATTATTAATGCCTTACTAATTTAATCCTTGAAAAGACGAAAAACATGAATCCAAGAAAGAAAATGATAAGGTTCTCAATAACCAGCTATTATATTTATAGATATGGCAGAATTGTTGATTTGTTGTTTCAGAATTTAAAGCATTTTACTTATTCTCTCAAACATATGAAAAGACACTAAAATTACCAAGGTCATATTTCAACAAAAATCTTGCACAAAATCAGATTGCAACTATGAAGATATTGTTCTAAATTTTAAAAATTATAGTAATAAAATCTATCTTCAACATGACTTAACATTTTATATCATATTAGAAAAATTTCGAGTCAGGGAACAAGTACAAGGTTCAGAGTTAAAATATTAAGGAGATATCATATACAACTTTCTGAGTTGAGGTTATCACTAGAGAACATAGTCTTGAGTCTTAAACCAATACTTAATTAGGGACTTATGGAAATAAATGGGCACAAAATGTGAATTCATCCCTCATGAGTCATGGAACACACACAACTCCTAAGGCTTTACAACAACTGCAGTTGCACCCATCACACTACCATTTTAGGCTGAATTGTCCACACCTGAGGATTTTCAAGTTGCAACCACTGCAGATGCACCCATCACATCACCTTTTTAGGTTGAATTTTCCACATGTCCTAACCCACAGAAGATGTAGTTGAATAGTCTGTTGTGCTGAATTCCACAACTTTTGCCCACAACTGACCATAAGTCCTTGCATGTAATGAGTGCACCAGACATGTATCATGGGAGCCACAAAACCTGTAAACAAAATTATCCATAAGTCCAAAATGGGCAGGATGTGACTGGCAATAACAAAGCTCAGAAAAATTCTCCCTTGCAATGAAATTCCAGATGTGACTCCTCATGAACAGAGAGCCATTCTTATCAAAATATTCTAAGAGAAACATGTTTTAAAGCTAAATGTATACAATTCATTAACTACCCTGCCATGCTACCGTGTCATATCCCTTGAGCACCCCCCAACACAGTGACTCACTTGGTAGAAAAGGCCAAATAACTAAATAAGTTTGCTCAAAAATGTAAAAACAACATCTAGATATGGGAAGAATACACCAATGCCCAACATGCTTGGGACTATGAGTTAGTAGCAAGGAGCTTCACACCTTTGGTCAATATTTCATTCTCACAGGCTTCACCCATGGGAGATAGGAAGGGATTGAACTTATGGCATTGGGAGGTGATGAACCATGTGAATATATTGCAAACCCAAGCCTACCCTTGTTCTCCTTGAGGCAAACACTACCGACCAAGTTCCATTCACATAGCTTTTACCCAACACGTGGAGGTAGTCATTGAACTTACACCATCACGAAGTGATTAAAGTCGTGTACATGTTATGGACCCAGGGCCACCTCGTGTTCTCCTTTAGGTCTGCCAAAATATGTTTTTCAAGCGGGTTGTGATCAAGTTGTAAATCAAATGTGTTATCATCATGGAGACTCAAGTGTAATCTCCCCTCAAGAACATGATGTCATGATTTAATGCTGTCAATTTGTGTTATCGTCTGATATCTCATCAATAACTAAGCCTAGGCAGTTGGTCCTAGGCAATGTCCTGCATAATTTTGATGAAATAGATACAGCTTGGTCATGGAATTTAGGCCAAAAGTAGGCCCACTTCATTAAAAAAGGCTTATTTACTAACCAGAATAAAAGGGGATGAATATGTCAAGGAATAAATGAATAGGAGCAGGGATAATAACATACGAAGAAGGTTCAAATTTGACACATATTGCAAAGTATATTTGTTAGGCCTAAAATCATTCAATCCATGCATAGAATGGTATACCAAATAAAGCATTGGAATATAATGCACGTCATACCATGTTTAAACCTAGGCAAGTGCAAAATCCTTCATGTTCTTCTCTAATCAAGAGAGTCCACATCTTAAAGAGCTCCCGATTGATTTGTCAGATAATGTTATTCTAATGGGAGTGGATGTGAAGAAACTGCCTTGAAAAGCATTCCAATGAGAAGACATACACATGGCACAAAAAACCCTAGCATTTGGTCAAATGAGCACATTTCATGAGAACATTTTGGCTAGGAGGATGAAAAAAGGCATCACGCAGAAGCTCTCTCCATTGTAAAGGCATGGATGGATTAATGGGAAATTCCCGTGAGCCTAGTTGAAGATTTACTGGAGAAAGAAAATTCAAGGATTTCTTTTGTAATATCTGGTTCATCATTGCATCCATATTTTTGTCTGTCTATTGTTAGAAATTCATTAAAATTTTCCCACAAAATTAGGCTTCACATTAGGGAAAAGTCTGTCATTTGAAGAAGGGCTTTGGTTGAGGTGTTCCTATCAATTTCCCTTGCCAATTACTATTAAGTTAGACAAATTACTGCTGTCATTTCAGTTCATGGTAGGACACATTTGCAGTTTCTAGTACAATCACCCCTTTTGTTGCCATGAATGTGTATTAAGGAGCACCTTTGTAAGGGCCCTCTATGTAATTTCTGCAATCTGGAAAAAAAATTCATAGGTTGAGTTTTTGGCATGTTGTAACAGCACTATCGTGCCATCCACATTCATAATTTCAAACCCTCTGAAGGTTGCCACTTGACTCCATTTGCCCTAATTGGATAGGCACTAATCCCAGTTGGGATTACAAAAGGCATCACACAGAAGCTCTCTCCATTGTAAAGGCATGGATGGATTAATGGGAAATTCCCCTGTGAGCCTAGTTGAAGATCTACTGGAGAAAGAAAGTTCAAGGATTTCTTTTGTAATATCAGGTTCATCATTGCATCCATATTGTTGTTTGTCTATTGCTGGAAATTAATTAAAATTTTCCCACAAAATTAGGCTTCATATTAGGAAAAAGTATGTCATTTGAGGAAGGGCTTTGGTTGAGGTGTTCCTATCAATTTCCCTTGCCGATTACTATTAAGTTAGACAAATTACTGCTGTCATTTCAGTTCATGGTAGGACACATTTGAATTTTCTAGTACAATCACCCCTTTTGTTGCCATGAGTGTGTATTAAGGAGCACCTTTGTAAGGGCTCTCTATGTAATTTTTGCAATCTGGAAAAAAAAATTCATAAGTTGAGTTTTTGGCATGTTGTAACAGCACTATCGTGCCATCCACATTCACATTTTCAAACCCTCTGAAGGTTGTTGCTTGACTCCATTTGCCCTAAATGGATAGGCACTAATCCCCACTAATCCCAGTCTTACATCATAATCTATGTCTAAATCTATCTCATATTTTAATTAAGGAAACCCCCCCTGTTCCAGGCGATAGACAGCCGAACGCAAGAGAGGAAAATATTGTGGTGGCAAAAAACAAACCCTCTTAGTTCCCCTAAAGGTTGTACATGTGTTTTAAGGCTTTACCACTTAAAGTGTAGGTTTGTGAGGTAACAAGAATCATCAATGTATCTTAATGCTGGGCATTGACTTAGTTAGAAACAAGAAAGTTGAAACAAGCAGTCTTTATGTTAGATAGAAAAACAACTCAGGATAGTAACTGTGGATTCACCCCTTCAATCTTTTAAAATATTAGAGTTTGTGCTTTGTTTTTGGTTTACAGTTTCATCATTACCATAGAGCCATTTTAACAATCTATGATACCAGTGCTTTAATGGTGTAAATTCAAAGAAAACAGATGACCACACTGAATGGATGTGATCTTTCAAATCTTATGACATAATCTTGAAAAGCAGAGGAAAAATAAGGATGGGTATGAGAAATGTCTTCTTTGTAATAGAATGGGTGAGATAGAATGATGGCCCGCAAAAGTAAAAAACTTAAAAGAGTTGCAGGATGCTCTGCTTACACTCAAGGAGATACACATTTTCCTTGAGAGGGATCACTACAATGTGGTCCTTCAAGGGGAAATGACAGTTTGTAAGGAAATGGACTGCATTACAAGGGATGCCAGGGTGCATTCTCAACTATAGTGGAATTTTTGAAGGGGATGAAGGATCCAAATTCCAAAGTCTACTTTGACTACTTGAAAGGAAAAATGAGAGTTACAAGATTCTTCGTTTGCATCAGCAGGATGAATCTCTTGCAGAGGATCAAACAAAGGTCAAAGGCATGTTCCGATTGCATTTTCAAAATATTTTCTCTTAATTCTTTTACGGATCATGTGGTGGATGTCAGGAACGCTCATTGTAGAGCCATTCCATGCAAGATTTATATCTATTGGTGTAGTGATTGAGTCAAATTGGATAGTGAATTCTCGAAAGAGAGGGGTTTTTTTAGCTCTTAGTTCTATGAAGAATATCAAGTCATCGAAAATGGATGGCCTTTATTGTGATTTTTTCATCAGGAATGGATGGCCTTCGTTCTGATTTCCACAAGGCCATGTTGAACACAATACAAGATTATTTCTATTATTTGAATGCTAAAAATTTCTCTTCTAAAAGGCTATCTAAATCTCTCAATCAAGGCCTTAGTAAACACATTACCAAGAATGTAGCTAGGGGCACTATTGGAGGTTGGAGCCTAATTACTTTCCTCGGTGTCTCATACAATATCATGGCTAAATAAATGGCTCTCAATTGCATGGAAGGTATTTCAGCAAGATCAGACAGGTTTTGCACAGGGTCCAATTATTCTAGACATGTAATCTAGACTCGAGAGGCCTTGGAATGGGCTTGAGACAGTGGCTACCAGCCTTGTTTTCTGCAGATTGAAGCTTCATCACACACATGTTAGTTTTTCTTGTACTACCGTCTGACCCCCACTATTCGTTCCAAACCGTATTGCCCTTTGGCCTTGATGTTACTTGCTTTATCTATAATGTCCGGTCCTTTAGACCTTACATGAATGACATTAATTCCACCAAATAGGTTGTGAGCACTTCCCAATATTTCCTGCACAGATTTTAGATTGGCCATTTAAACATTAAACTTGACATATGGTTCGTCACGGAGAATATGATTAAAGGTTTGGAGGATACCTGAAAAACACCTGCAAGGAACAATCCCATGTAGTACGGTTCTCCTTCACACAAATGGTGCACAGAGAGCACACTTTCAACCTTCCCACTAGGTCCAATAAAGTGTTCTATTTTTCCATCACTGTCACATGTCAAATCAACCAAGGTTACCTGTGTATTTGGATTTTCATGCAATTGATGCAAAGGCATTATAGGGAAAACTTGATTTATGGCCCATGAATCAGGTATGGAACGGAAAATAGATAAGTTGATATGATATGTCGCTGCTAAGTATTTCTTAAGCTTATCTACTTCATCTAGTAACTCAGAGTCTACAAAATTTTAAGACACTAAATGAAATAGAATCATAGACATCTTCAACTTGTTCCCTATGCTCAAGACTTAGGAAACCAAGCTTAAATAAGCTATGGGCTTCTTTTTTTAACCAATTTGCATCATTGTAAGCTTCTTGTACATTTTGTTGGCAGATCGTTTTTTTGATATCATATAAAGTTAATTCACCAGGATTGCAATCTTTTCGAAGCTTTGTGTTTGTATGATATGGAACAACTGAACCTGCATGCAATTCACTTGAATGCATATCCTCTTGAACAACTGTACCTGAATTTTGGACCACGATGTGTGGCCATGGTGAACACACTACTCTCTAATGCATCAAAATTTCTCCCTGTTAGTAACTCATTATCCCTTGAAATTTTTCTAAATCAATCTATTTGTCAAGGGTGCCCCTTTGCCCCAGATTTGTATATTTGACAATGGATGCCTTGGCTCACCTATTTGAAGTTGTTGGAATTCAGGGGCAAGTGAAGGAAATCTTACATCCTGATGGGTTAGACATGGTCAATAATCATTTTGCTAATGGATCCTTTATTTCTATGAGTGTTAAGCAGAGCTTGGTTGATGGTGCTCATACTTGTTTGCACATCTTTGGATCTACATTAGATGTTGTGGTTAGTGACCACGAGACAATTTTTTAGTTGTTAGAGTTAGAATCTCAGCCTACTAGATTCGCACAGCTTAGACTTATGTTCGACCGAGGGTAATTTTGAGGTATCTAGGCATTGTATTTGAAATTTTGAAGTGCGGCTTTCATCAATGGCTATCCAATATTGGTGCATCGTGTCTTCAAAAATTTTAGTGTAAGCATTGATTTTGGCATCATAAGGACCTCTCATTAGATGGGAAGTTGACAAGGGGGTTGGAAAGATCCTCTATGCCTCACACGTTTATTATGTATCTTGTTGGTTGCCTAGTAAGACTCAATTTCAGCATTTAGAGCAGATCATGCAACCATACCTGTGGTAAAAGTATGGTGGGAAGGACAATATTCCACAAGGACCAGGGGGCTCATCCTTTGCCCAATGTGTTGAAAAATAAGATTGCGACATCGAGGCCATTTTGTAGGGATGCGGGGTGGATCTTTGGTCAGTCCTTGCAGTAGTATCAACCACAAAGGCTTTAACCTTTGTTGCTTTAGCAGAATATATTAAATCCAACTCTCAATGCAAGATGGGGTGTCGGTTGATCTAGAAGACAGGTGAGCACACAAATTACACCATTTCTAATCTATTTGGAAAGATAATCAGGACCAGTATTTAGTTCTCCTTCAATGCTGCGCTCACCTGTGTGCTGCCTTGTTTGGAAATTGTAGCTATCTGGTCCACTCTTCCTTCATTGGGATTTGGCAGTGATTGAGAGTCTCTGCTCTGTTTTCCCTAGGAATATTAAGTGTAAGTTAGCAAAAATTTAGTTATATGTCTACTTTTTGTTCCATTTATCTGTTTAATTTTTGTTCCATGTGGTGTAATGAGGTACATGACTAGCTATTAACTGTGGATGAATTATTGATAAGAGATGCTCAATATTTATATTCGGTAACCTATACAGACTTCATTTCCGCTTCGCTAGTCATCATCAAAATGGAACCCCCAAAGGGAGGACAATTTAAGTCAAATTTTGATAAGGCTGCAAAAAGAGATCCCAGAAGAGTAGTTAGTGGAAGGGTAATAAAAAGCAGGAATGGGGAGATGATTGTAGTATATATGGAAAAAATAGGAATCAACATCAACAATCAAGCAGGAATGAGGGATCTTATAGCGGAGTTAAATTTTTCCTAGGCCCAACCTGGAAAGAGTGGCAATGGAATGGAGTGGAATTCTCAGATTATAATCAATGTTGTGATGACAGAATGCATTTCTTCTTGAATTTGGAAGTTTGAACCCCCAATGTCAATGGATTAAAAAGAGGTTTCAGCAGAAAGGTTAGAGAAATAGATCTCATTATGCTACAAGAGCAGCCAACAAGGTTCCTGATTGGCTTTCTAACATGCCATTGAGTGGCAAATATATGACATCAAGATTTTCAAAACCTGAGGTTCAAAGGTAGAAGAATGAATTATTGAAATTAATAGTAATTCAAAATGTTGAGACTTAGAAAAAAACACTAGGCCTTGGGGAGATGACATAGATGTCCCTGTTTTTTCAATTAGAAAGATTAAGGTAGGATACCTTAAGTTGAAGGACATCAAATTTATGGACTGATTGCAAATCCATCCATATTTTGCGACAATGGTGGCAGCCATTAGTGAGTAGTATAAATCATAGTTTAATTCTTATGAAGTTTCTATTTGTTTTCACACCTGGAGAATAACTGGGCTCGTTAATTCACTTTCTCTCTGCATTATCTCAGTCTCTATTAGCCATTAGCAATCAGAAGAAGGCTAGAAAGGAGAGGAGAAAAGCCCAAACTCTCCCTCAAGGAACTGTGAGGAAAGAGGGTCCTGCCTGTCAATTGCATAATTAAAAACGATGGAAATCCTCTAAGGAGACAGTCCAGATTGACAAGCAATATGTTCATAGGCAGGAAGAGTCCTCCACGTGGAATGATACTAAGCAACCCTTTGGGAAGTGAAAATTTTCCTTGAACATGTGCTCCTCAAACAATAAATTCATGAGTCACTTGTCAGTGTGGGTGAGAGATTTGAATGACTGGAGGATAATACTCTGTTTTTTAAGTTGGAGGTGAGAGAAATCATCAGGGAGGCAATGGAAAAAGCTACAGCATAGTTTGCTAAGTGAGTGTGGAAGCATGAGGAAGACAAGAGGGCTGCTGATATTGAGTTAAGGATAGAACATTGCTACAAGCTTGATCTCATTTTCCAGCTTTCCCAGTTCAATACAAAAATAAGTTCAAAGTCAAGGAGATTATATTGTACACTGATGGTTCAAAGAGAACAAGTGACTAAGTGGATTCCAACAAGGTGCTACTTAGCCACTGGGAGAGGTGCTTGGAGCAACTACCTCACTTAATCATTCTGCCAGTGATAAGCTCAAACAACAATGATGACAACCCAAGCCAAAAAACAAGGCAATCCATAAAATGTACAATAAATCCCCATTATGCTTATTAGTTGTTAAAGGAGGGACAAACAGTCTTTGTATTGTTACTGCTCTTAATAATGCTGAAAAAAAATTGATGCAAACATCAGAAATACTCTGAAATCCTCTTGTACATGTAGCTGATAACAATGTTGCCAGAAGCAAGAATGCAGATAGAAAAAAAAATTAGGAATAGGGAAGCATGAATCCCAAAAAATAGAATTTTCAAACAAAAAAAAAATGAGAACATGAAAGATAAAGAAGATATAAAACAGTATAAATGCAAATATATTTCAATATTTTACTTCTTAAACGATAAAGCATGAGAAATTACATCATGATTCATGGTTCATATGAAAAGGATGAATAACTTTTTTTTCAAAGAAAACCTCCCAAGATCTCGCCACCCCCCCTTCCCCCAAATATCCAAATGGAGAGCACGACAATCACTAACCACAACAACAGCTGGAAACCCTAACAAACTCGACTAGCTTTGAACCTGTGACCTATGCCATCCCCATCAACAACATGCCTTTAGCAGACGGTTAAACTAATTGAGCCAACCCTTGGGCCTACATAACTATTATTTATTAGCCAAATTTTGGAATTTAAAATGACTACACACCAAATTGTGGAAGCTGTAAAAATTGAGTTATGAAGATCAACTCAAAGCATTAGTGCAACTGCTCCACAATCTCATCATCCTTGTAAACAACCAAAGACCACCATGGAGAACAGGACAACCACCAACCACAACAACAGCTAGAGACCCCAATAGACTCGACTAGCTTTGAACCTATGACCTATGCCATCCCCATCAACAACATGCTTATGGCATATGGTTCAACTAATTGAGCCAAACCTGGGGCCTACATAACTATTATTTATTAGCCAAATTTTTGAATTTACAATATGACTACACACCAAATTGCGGAAGCTACAAAAATTGAGTTATGAAGATTAGCTCAAAGCATTAGTGCAACTGATCCACAATCTCAACACCCTTGTAAACAGCCAAAGACCACCCTGTGTTCGTCATCCAATTTCTTTTTTACTCTACAAGCTAGAGCCTACATCATAGTGGACAGCAGAGTGCCTGAAGAATGGATGGATGAATTAGCTAAAAGGGTTTTTATTCCATGCATTCGTATGCACATCCTAATTTATACATTTGTTCAATGAACTTTCAACTTATGTACTCTTTTATTTATTACCTCATTTTACTATGACATAGGAAAATGCATTTTTAACTTTGATATGTTCACTACAATAATTCTTGGTAGGGTCCATTATTTTCTGAAAAAAAAAAAATTTGTAAACAATTCTCGGATGATGTTTTTAAAAGATATCCCAGACAAATTCCGCTAGGCCAGGGAAATGCCATTTCTTTTATCTTTTTTTCCATCCCTAATACCCTCCCTTCATACCTGACTATCGGCATCTTCAACTTTATCTCAGTTACCAAGATAACAGACATTACTTTGACATTTCAATTGGTTATATTTCCTTCTCCATAGAAAGCTCTACTAGTAATGTTCCCAATACATCATTCTGAGTGAGACAGAAATGGAGATGGATAGATTAAAGAAAAATGAACCCCGATCCTTGAAATAAACATTATGGTCCTTAAACAATATATACTTAACAGGGAAGACAAATTAATAGATAAAGATAAGATAATTTTATTAATGTCCAACGAATGACCACAAAAAGGTTAACGAGACTGCTGGTTACAATGATTACAGCATACTAGCTGGTGGACCAAACGGTCCCCTTTCTTTATAAGAGCAGGAAAAGAAAAACTACAAAGAATACGAAAGTAAAAGTCTGGATGACTGAAACATCTTGACAATGAGTTGTGGTGAAGAAGTCCTGGAGGAGAAGGATGAGCCTCCTGAGTGGGGGGAGACTCCTTCTCCTAGCATCCGAGGCCGTTAGAAGAGGACTGAAGGAAACTTGTCAATGTCTGTTCCCCTGAAGAGGAGCTGGACTGCTGCCACTATCATTAGGAGGATTTGGGGCACCCCCTGGAGGTGGGGGGGGGTTCCTGGTTCTAAATCACTAATGGGGTCTAGTGGGACGAGATTCCTGGATCCGCACTGACCTGGAGTCATGGTCTAAGGATCGATCATTGGCTCTCTTGGTGCCCTGCGATGCTGGGAGTGCTCTAAAGAAGTCAGTGATCCTCTGGGTGGTGGCCAAGGTGGACGGAAGCTAGAGTAGAGTCAAATTGTGTCTGAAGGTCTCCTGGAGGTAAAGTGCCAAGCGTCTCTAGTTGATGTATCTAAGGAAGCTGGCTGATAAGCAATAAAAGCGCCTGTGGATCCCATAGTAGACGGGGCATCTCAAGATGAAGTGTGACTCAGTTTCCACCTTCTGTAAGTGACAAAGTTGTCAGATCCTCTCTATCATGTAAATATGGTGGTTTGTTTCCACCCGAAGCTTGTGCGATCCAACTCTGAGCTGCCCAAGGGGGATCCTGATGGCATGGATCTAATGTTGGAGGGTATAAGGGGGTCGAGTGATGAGTCCATCTCTGATCTCCAGGAAGTGCTCAGCGTAAAAGGCCATCTTTGGGCGCAAAATACCCAGAGGATTGATGCATTTAGTCCCTTAGTTAAATAAGGGACTAATCCTGGAATAATATAAACCTATTTAAGACCAAGAGTGAAGGATAGTAGATATGAAAAAGAGACCCCTATATGAAGTACACAACTCACCAAAGAGATAAGGTTGATAAGGAAGCCTAGCAAACTGGAAAAAACCTAAATCTAGATAATTAATAATGTACAAACACAATAATTGACCAAACAACATAGAATTCCAGTTGAAATCCAAAAAATGGGCACTCCACGTAACATGCTTTTATATGTCACATAATAATATCTACTTTGAGATTTGCTAATAAAAACCACATCATAATATCTTTCAAGATTCGTTAGTAGATGTTGTATAACAATATCCTTCTAGATGTGTTAGTCATTCAAGTCTCCATTAAGAAAAACCTAGGAAAAGGAAATATTGTAGGGAAGCACTCCCCTCGCTCAACTTTCAAGCAAGTATCTACAATAGTGCACTCCCAAAATACTCCTGATCAAGTGTTTTCAAGCAAGGTTACTTGGGAGCGGGAGCGGGAGCAGGAGCGCCATTTTCAAAAGCTCCCAATCTGGGAGCATTTTGAGTAGCATTTTTTTAATATATATATATTTTTTATATTTTGATGCATATATGTCAACAAAATCATGTAGAATGACGAATTAGACATAAAAAAACATAGATTGAACCAAAGGTATATTTATCATTACCTCTAGATTCGTATAGGGATATTCTTCATTAATATCACCCTCTAAACATTGGCTCTAGGAGCGCGCTCCAGGAGCGGGTTCGAGGGAGCGCGCTCAAGGAGCAGGTTTGATAGGGGGGAGGCACTCCCCTGCAACCTTGTTTTCAAGAGCACGCTCACAATCTGCATCTTCATGTTGTCTAGAGAATGTTGAACACTCCCCAAAGAGTAGGGCTAGTCCCAAGACAATTGGAAAAGCTATTTTTACCTTTTTTAAAATAGGTTGGGGCCTACGAGAAGGCCCCAATAGGCCTCATGTGCTCAATGAAGGGGGTTTAGAGCTTTATAAATGCCTAATTCCTCTTCATTTCTCCTTGCATTTTTCTTTCCAGAAAATAAAGGTTTGATTGTTAAAGGTCATCAATTTTGGTAGAATATCTTCCATTCAAACCCAAGAACTAAGCCAACGGAAGTCCCTCATGGGAAAATTTCTTGCAGTAATTCCTATAATTAACCAATTAAAAAAATGCAGTTAGCTACCTCTTGAGTGGGTTTAGTAGCCTCTAGAAGCTTCTCCTTTAGCATAGAGGCTTAATCCTGCTTGTCTTAGTCCATGTCATTTCTTTGAGATCCAATTTCTTTGCTTTGGGACCCTTGGGAGCATGGGTCCAAGCAAATCCGAGGCCATTTTGCATTATGATTTGGTATGTGTGGTTCGATGCTACCACAACAAGAGCTTGCAGTACACCATGGAGTCTCATAAATCTCAGCAAAGGTCTCAAGTACTGTGTTAATAAGAATAATACTCTATGCTACGGTGTTGATCAACACCAGGTGCTATATCATAATGTATAACCTCGACACTTCTAGGTACTGTGCTCACTAATGTTATCATGCTAAGATGCTCGAAGCTACTTGGTGTTGAAAAGTGTAACTAGGATCGGTCTTCATATTGACTATGTAATTATGTATTTATGTAAAGAAGAAGACAAAGATAATAAAATGTATTTTTGTTGTACTTGCTTCATGGGTTTCATGAGCAATATTTTATTATAGGTCAATAGACTTCTTCTTGATGTCTATTAGGATTTGTCTTCTAGTTATAAATGTAATTAAGGGTCATAAATATGAAGAGTAGTCATCAAAATGCTCCAAGACCTTGTCATGTTCACCCTCATTAAACACTGGAATAATTGCACTATATGTCGGCCTATATACACAGTGATCTAGTTGGCCTCCAATCAGCTTGAAGGGTCGGCCTAACAATAGTGACATGATGCCTATATATATAGTCAACTCTGTGGTCATTTGAACCAAGGAATTGCGGATCTCCAGACAGGAAACAGTGCAGATTTCAGGAAGCATAAAAGTGCGGATTTCAGGAAGGAGAAAAGTGCGGGCTAAAGGATAGAATTGCGGACATTCCTATGATAGTTACCTCATAATAAAGTCTGGGTTAAAATACAAATTGAAGCAGTAAGTGCGGTTCTGTTTTGTGTAGCATTCTGGTGCAGTGAACATGGATTAGTATGAAGAAGCTACGATCAAGTGAAGTGCGGTCAAACTTGTAATGAATTCACTAATAGTAAAAGGTCAGTGTTCTATGTATTGTAATGACAGTAAGCATTCAAATTTTATGCTATGCGAAGGGCTAAGCTCAACGATCATGATGTGATGATAAGTCTAAGGGCTAGTATAAGTATGGGAAAAGGAGGAAGGTAAATCTATGATTTACCTTCCTACTCTTAGAAAGGTTACACATCTCGAAATTCATGACAAGTGAACGATGAGACTTCAAATTATTTGGTCTCTTATATTTGAATAAGCAATAAGAAGTGTATGAAGAAGAAATTAGAAACCAAGTTCTCTAAGGTTGATGTAAATCAGTGCAAGTTGTTGAAGAAAATAAGGATCAATATTGAAGGAAGACTTAGAAGCAGTGGCAATATCTTGGAATCATTAATAGGTCAAGGGTCTATGTCTTGGTCATGGTACTTGTCATCTTGAAATTCTATAAGAAGAATTTCTCGTGGGGTTTCCTCTCCAAGAGGGAGAGGTTTTTCCCTGGCTCAAAGAGCCTAACTTTGTGTCTTTTGTATTTTGGTAATTGACTTGATGAAAGACTAAATAAGCTAAAGAAGAGAAGACATAAGCAACTCAAATAAGCTCACAAGTAATTATCAAGAAGAGAAATTGAATTAATCACCAGCCCCCTAAATTCTCAACACTTGGTGCTACTCGATGTTGTAGTGATAACATGAAGTTCAGTGATGAATCACTATGTTTGGATGTTGCTATAGGGATTATGATTTGAAGATCAAATGATCAAGGAAGACGACTATGTCTTGGTCTTGGAGTGGCGAAATAGGTCAAGGGCCTTGGTCATGGTATTTGTCAAATTGAATCTCTATAAGAAGAATTTGTGTGGCTTTTCCTCTCAAAGAGTGAGAGGTTTTGGCCCTGGCTCATAGCCTACATGTTGTGTCTCTTTTCTATTTATGTTTATGCATTGGTTACTGTTTGATGAAGAAATAACACTAATAATCTAACAAGAAAAATATCTTAATCTAAAGAAGTTAAAGGCATTCACAAACAATCACTAATGAAGAGAAATCTCTTAACACTAAATCCCCTAGATTTCTCAACATTGTAGTGGTCAAGGGCCTTCATTTAAAAGGCTTGGTGCAGGCCCGCCCTTTCTCCATTCATAATGAGTGGCAGATAGTTTTGGAGAGTTGTATGAAGCTGAATCCACCTTCCCCCCCAGTTGTAATCAGGGATTCATTTCTTTTGTTTTTTCTGAGTTCTTCTCAGGGGGATACTATGTTTGCAAGTGCGAGCTATGAATCTGGTCTCCTCTCTTGCAGCCAAGATTCAAGAATGGATTGGGATCCCCTCTGCCTTATGCATCTCCTTTATGAGGGCCAAAAACTTTAGGATACAAATAAACTAAGTGAGCACGACATAGTAAAGAACATAGTAATAAATCTAGTTTCTAGATTGTGAGGCAAAGCTCAAGGAAGGGGTGGGCCCTCTTCTTCTCAGCCCAAATGTTTTAAAAGAAGCATTAAAGCTAGGGATTGTGAACCAGCCTCCTAAGGAGCTCTCAATGCTAGCCTTTCTTATGGATCAAATAGAGAAAATCCCATCCACTAGTGTGCCAAAAATTTAATCCGACTCTCTCAGTGTTGACTACATGGAGCATGCTCTAATTTGTCAATTTAGTGGATTTTGGCCTTCAGCATATGTACTTCGAGATTGGGTGGCTAAGACCTGGTCTAAGCACATTTATCTGTTCTTCTCCTTAAAGGGATACTTTATAGTGTGTTTCAAGAACCAGAGGGATCGACATGGGGTCCTTGAGCTTGCAGCATGGTTTTGGGCTGATTAGGGCTCTCCATTCAACCATGGTTTGTAGATTTTAACCCCTAATAATGCCAGATTTGGCTATTCTTATTTGGGTTAAACTCCCTAATTTACCTCTTAACTTAATACACCCTGATATTTTAGCCGATATTGGTAATGCCCTAGGCCAATTCATTAATATCAACATGCACAAGCTAGCGAAGGGTATTGTGACCTTTTCACAGATATGCATGGAAGTTGATTTCAACAAGGGATTACTTGATAAAATCCTCCTGAATTGGAGGGGAGCTATTTACTCACAAGCACTAGATTATGAGAACACAACCTTCCGTTACAAGTCTGCCAATAGCCAGGTCACCTCCAAAATCTATGCCCTTCTTCTCAAGGGCCCTCTCCACTTCACCAAGAATTTATTGCTAGTGTTCAGTGAAAAAGAAAAAAATGTAGAACAATAATACTTCACCCTTTCATTATTTTGGTTCATATAGATGGTCTATTCAGACACACATTTCTTTGAGAAATCTAAAACATATACCAACTTTTCTACAGGTCCATTGGAACAAACCGTTGTTTCATTCACTCCTTCGTATGCCTAAAATTTTGATGTTATGTATTTGACAAAACATCAAGTAGTAGGTCTGACAGGTCTCTGACTTATCCTTCCAATTTAATAAATTTATTGAAATGCTTTCTCCTTTGACTTTGTGATTGTTATATTTGAATTTGGGTCAATCTTTCCAAGTTTTACAATCACTGGATTGTTCAATTTGAGTTTTCTATGCGACAAGTTTCTTGAACTAGATTTGTGATGTTGTTTGTTTCTCGAACATACACTTTTATTTTGAATTAGACTTTTCTAATACTTTTAGGATAATAGTAACTTTCATAGCTAGGTTAAGTGTTGCCTTGACAAAACGGGCATCTTTGTAGACAAACTTTTCAATTTGGAAGATCTATTTAGGAGGGTGTTTCTCCATCATTGTTTTCTAAAATATTCCTTTACCTAATAACACAGACTTTCTAAAATGGTCTTCAACTTTTCACCATTACACTTGTAACAAATTGTATTCTATAAGATTTGTAGTCTAAACTTGTCTTTGCTTGAACAGACATTGTAATTGTAGCAAAGCATAGATAAACATGAAACTCTAATGTGTTTGGAAGAAATTCGGTTCATGCTTCTAAGAAGACTTAGAGACCATTGTGGCAGAGAACCAACTGTTATTCAAGAAGCTCTAGCATTTGCTAGTGACAAAGATGAGGAAGATGATATACATTCAAACCGTTGTGCTCGCCAAAAATCTTCAACCAGAGAAGCAAATAAAACAGTCCACTGTAATTAAAATGACAAAACCGATGAAAATATTAAAAATTAAAAAACAAATGCTAGAATGGCCTTAATTATTTTCTTAATTGAATTATCCAATTATTGAAGAATTCAAAGCTGAAGCATAGAATGGCCAGTGTAGTAGTATCCAAGGTTGCACTAATAGCTGTGAGCATGCTCATAGTGCTTCAATTATAGCATACAACACTATGATCCCTAAAAGGCTAAAGGAAGTGGTAGCAACACAAGTTTAAGGGTTGCAAAGAATACTAGACATTTAAAAAGGCAAGAAGGACATACCAACATTGAAGATCATTTTCCAAAAAATTCAATACATGAAATGACAGAGCTTCTTGGACAATACACTTTCAAAAAATTAGATGTGTTAATTGGTAGGAGTTGGCATGCATTACAGGTCCCCTTATTTGTTGTGACTAATCAATCAATAACTGCAATCACAACCTTAGTACATGTCAAGGGGTTCTGTATTCTAAATTTGTTATCCTTGTTACTTGGTAGAATGGCTTTCATTCACATTGTAGGTGGGAGCCTTATGAAGGAAGGGAAGATTCATATTTAATGTGGTTTCTGTTTTTTCAAACACAAAAGTTTTGCAGAATTCTAGCATAGATTGTGAAATGTGTGGTATATGAATTAAATATATAGTGCTTCTTAATAGGGAAAATTTCTAAGATAGTGTAGTGTGGTATTTGAAGATGCCTCATACAGTTTGTCGAAGGAGGTTTTCAACGACTATGGTCTTTTATTGGCTGATTGACTACTCTTGTGCATCCAAAAGTTTGCAAAATCACTCTAGGTTTGATTTTCTCTTTTACTCACTGAGTGATTACCCCTTTACATCCCAAAGGCTTGTGGAATTGCTTCAGGTTTGTGGAGTTGGGCCTCGCAGTTTGTGAGAAAGAGTAAAATGATTGCGGAGTATTGGCTTATTTCACTCTTTGCAAAATATCTAAAAAAAAATTAAGTATTTTCTAATATGAATCATACTTTTTAAAGATAAATTATACTTATTTTCATAATTTAAGAGGTTTCACCGATCTAAAAATAGAGAATAAATAAATGAAACAGAAGCTTACTGAGGGTGACATTGTCGTCGGGGTCTCTGAAGCATCTTTTCTATTCCCTTGAGGCTGAGTGAGGTGCAAAGGATTCTCACAGCAACTCTGTTGGCCGCAATGCTGGTCTTCTTCTAAACCTTTCATTTAGGTCTTCTATTCTTGCTCCTTTATTATGAAAAATGGCCTCCCCAACTCATCAGAAGCTAATGTCATCCCTGCAAATAGTAACAAAATGCAGCACAGAGATTAAGCTGAAACATACAAGCATGGATGCGAAAAAAATAGTAGAACCAGATACCTGTGTGTACTCGTCTCTGTGGAACACTAAAAATTGTGGAAAAGCAGTGAACAAATGTAGCGCCGTCAACCGTCAATGTACTGAACATCCGATAGTGGGGTTCGAGATCGGATATCCGGTCTACCCTGGTAAAACTCCAAATCCCAACTCTCTTCAATCTGGTTTTCGCTCCCGCCCCTGTGCAAAGGGAAAGGATTCTATTTAAATAATTTGAGAGTAAATTTTTTCATTCCCGCCCTGTAAAAACCGAAAAAACATACTACTTCAGAACATTTTGGTTGCCATGGGTTTTGTAAATCATCCAAAAAAACAAAAACAAAAAATCCCATAATTTTATTTCCAAAGTTTTTTTAATAGTAGTTGAAAGCATTTATTGTATATTTTTGGTTGTGATGAAAGCATTTTTTTGGTTATATTTTGGCATATTTATTATTATAATAATAATATATTTTTAAGATTATTTATTTTATGTAATGATTTTATTATTAAAATTTGTTAGGATAGGAATGCTGTATTTTTTGAATTTTATTGTGAAAGTATTTTTAACTTAGTTGTATTGAATTTTTTTTTTTATTTTTTTTTAATATTGGGTGGGTGTTAACAAAAGAGGGTTTATGGTAAGTGGGTTTAATAGTTAAAAAGTGTTAGTCTCTTAAATGTCATATGAAAAATTTGGAAGGAGTAGTGTGTAATTCTTCTTTAGGTTAAATATATTCAAATGGTTGTGTGAATGGGGTTGTAAGAGCCTATGTTTTCATCTTGAGAAAATAGAGTCATCTCGAAGTCACTCTCATAGTTTAGGTTGTCATAAGTAAAATATGTGTTTTTTCTTAAGATGTGAACATTTCATTTTAGGGAGTGTGATAATGTGGTTTTAGCGAGGCATTAAAAGATGGAACGAGCATGTACATTTGGTATGCTAGTGTTGTGTTCTTCTTGAGGCATGAGTGCACGTCTAAGAAGACTCTAACAAGGGTTGAAGAGGTGGAATACTTAGAGAATTTTTGGGGGTTGTAGTCTCACTTAGAGATGTAGAAAAGCAAGTTAAGCACCATGAGAAGTTTTGAAGCAAACTTAAGATATTTGACAAGTTGCACGAAGAAAACTTAGCAGTGGTATTAATTGAACATTCTTTGATCGAAGTTGATACACTCTCCTTGGCACCACCACTTTGCAAGACAAAGAAGAACTGTGAAATGTATGTGGAACCCACTAAAGAAGTTGGAAAGGTTGTTGCAACATATATAGGTGGTTTTTTCGTGTTGCAAAAGGAGTTATTGGAACTTAGAAGGTGAACATTGGAGTAGATTTTTCATGGAGTGTCGGGGAGGTGCAAGGGTGTAGGCCACATGTTACGGGTATCTTGTACTTTTGGTGTGCGTTAGCGATGTTAGTGCATTGTGTTTAATGAGCAATAGCTATATAATGTTTCATGAAGGAAAAAACCCACAAGTTTGAGATGTCTTAACCATTTGGCATTGTAAGATGTGTTATGCCCAAGTTTTGAGGAGATAATTAGAACCCTCTCAGAGTATGATGGGTTGTACCATGGACTTAGGTCCACTTGCATGGGTTGAGGTGTAAAGGTGCCTCGTGAGTTGAGGAAAATGATTGCAATTCTTACCTATATAAAGTGTTTATGATATAATATTAATGATTTTTTTGGAGAATGGAAGAGGAAGATAAGAAAGGAGAGGCACTAAGGTTTATTGTAAATCAATCAAAAGGAAGGAAAAATGTCTCCTATTAGAGATATTTTTCAAGTTGCCTCTTCAATAGTATTAAATTTCGTTGGAGCTATGGAGTTAGCCTCAAAAACATTGATTGGGTACTCGAGAAATCCCAGACCTGACATATCCAAGCTAGTCCATTAGATAGATTCGTCTTGGGTAAAGGTTGCAAATTCTAAGGTGCAAATCTCCCATTTTTAATGTAGGTTTTAAACCTTTGATTTGAAAATGATAAAAGCAAGGTCATGATATTGAAAGGAGGTCCTTAATTTTACCAAAACTCAATGCCAATGTTTAATCCATGGTGTGATTCTTTCTATTTGGGTTTTGCCTTAAACATTGAGATCTATCTTTGCGTCTAGCTATTAGTCTATTGTTTCATTTATGTGTTGAGAAGGTCTTAAGGGTTGTAGGGGATGTGATGGTTATTTTCCAATACCCCTCCCTTAAAACCTTATAAAGAGATAGTGTGCCCCATTTTGTTGTCGTAATATTTCAACCATGAGCTCTTCTTATGAGTATGCCCTTGAAGGGAGGGTATTTGAAGGAAGTAGAAAAAAACAAAATTTCATGTTGAGTCGAAGGTGGGGTATAGATTGTATGTGTCTCTAGAGGTCTTGACAAAGGTGAAGGATAAAGGAGTTTACCTCTTATTGAAACACCTTCCATTCCACCATTTGAGTTGCTAAAGGGCACTGACTTTAAGGGTCATAGGTGAGTTCTCACGAAGATCTTAAAAATAAGAAGGTAGGTGTGATTTAGCATAGGATTTATTCTTCAATGGTTGAATTTTAGGGTGAGATTTCCTAGTAAATGGAAAAAATTGAAGCCCTACCACCCATAGATTAAGTAGAGTATGAGAAAATGTTTCCTAAGTTTCAAAAATTCTCACCATATATTGTCCATGATATCCATGACAATTATGTTCAATTGTCGATAACTCATGTTATGATATCATCTTTGATTCATGGCACATACACTTCTTCAACTAGTGGTGGAGAGTCCAACCAATGAGTAGGTAAGGTTTTTCATTTACAAGGTTGACATCAATGAAGTATTCCCCCTCTCTGCCCAAATCTAAGAGAAGAAGTATGCATAATGGACTTATTATTGTAAAAAATTGTAAATATTGGGTTATCTTGAAGTTCAAGGGCTTGAAGTTTTGCGTCAGTGACTTCTAGGTGTGTTAGGTGTCAAGGCATGGTAGGATGCGCTAGGGAGTACCAAAGCATGCCAAGGAATTCAGGGGATTCTAACAGGTGCCACATAGTGCCAAGGGATTGTTAGACGTGCTAGGTGTTAGGACATGTCAAGATGTAAAATATGTTGCTTAGTTGTTTTACGACCACGAATGGATGTGAGCCTTGTCTTCATAACTTATTAAGTTGTTTGATTTGAGATTCGGCATGAGTATCCTAAGATGAGTTATAGGAATTTCTTAAGTGAACAAGGAATAGTATAGTTGTAGTAACTATAACTTGATCAAGCTATTGTAGTCGAAGAAGGATTTGGTTGGGTTCCCAAGTTGCAAAAAAATAAGGGTAGTTGCTAGGGCATGATAAATAAGGAATGATAGGGCATGCCATGGAATGAAAAGGTGTGCTAACAAATTCTAGATAGTTTCAAAGCATGTCGAGGAGTGTTGGGGAGTGTCAGGGCATCACAAGGAAGAACTAGGTCAAAATGCATGGAAATGAATGAATAAGAGTGTGTGCCAAGGAGTATCAGTGAATTCTAGGTGTCTCAAGGATGAAGTGTGTTAGGATAATTTTAAAATAGGACTTGTAGGAGGAAAGCCTACGATTGCAGTAATGGGCTAGACAAAGCAGTCGAGACTTTGGGTTAGGCACAACACTATTGTTTCAATAACTTGGTTAGGTACCCAAGTCGCAAAAAAGTAAGGCTATCTATAAGGGCATGACAATTAGGGAGTGCCAAGGTGTGCCAAGGAATTTCAATAAGTGCTAACACATGTTAGACGGTTCCATTAAGGCATGTTAGGCACACCAAGACATGGCAAGTGATAAGGAGGGAGTGACAAGATATGCTAGATAGTTCCAAGGTATGCTAGAGTTCTAGGGAAGCATACCAAGATGTGTCAAGTGCCAATGTGTGTTTAGTGTTAGTGAGTGCCAGGAAACACAAGGGAGCACTATGTCAAAATGCCTGGAAATGAATGAATAAGAGTGTGCGACAGGGGGTGTCAATGAGTCTCAGGTGTGTTAAGGAGGGAGTGACATGGTATGCTAGGCAGGGTTAAGTTATGATAATGTGCCAGAGTGGCATGCGGCCAAGATGTGCCAAGTGCCAAGGTGTGCCAACACATGCTAGGAAGCGCTAGGGACCCACAAGTGAGCACTAGGTCAAAATAATGCATGCAAATGAACGTTAAGAGATTGTGACAGGAAGTGTCAATAAGTTCCAAGTGTGCTAAGGAGGGAGTGACAAAGTATGCTGGGTAGTGCTAAGGCATGCTAGAGGCCATGGAAACATGCCAAGATGTGCTAGGTGCTAGGGTGTGCCAATACATGTCAAGGAGTGTTATGGAGTGCCAAGGAAAAACAAGGGAGCACTAGTTTCAAATGCATGGAAATGAATGAATAAGAGTGTGTGACAAGGAGTGTCAATGAGTTATAGGTGTGTTAAGGAGGGAGTGACAAGGTTATATGCTAGGCAGTGCCAAGGTATGCTAAACTACCAAGGCATGTTAGGAAGTGCTAGGGTGTGTTAGGGTATGTAAAAGCATGCCAAGGAATGTAGGGGATGCTAACACATGCCACATAGTGCCAAGGCATTTAAGAGATGCCAGGTGCTATGGTATGTCAATATATAAACTGTGTTTCTTAGTTTTTTTACAACCATAGTTGGATGTGATAAGCCTTGTATTGGTAACTTGTTAAGTGGGATGAGTTGAGATTGGACATGAGTAGCCTAAGATGAGTTACATGTAGTTTTTAGGTGAATAAAGTATACGTTGAATTTAAATGACACACGAGAGTTTGTTTTTGGTCTTAGAATATTTGATGCAAACACACTCAAGTGCCACAATATATATACTTTGCACAACAAAATGTACACACATTAGGGAATCAACTAGTGCACATGACAATTTTTAACTTTTTCAAACCGTTCTTCGTTAAATACAAACTATAATAGAATAGGCTAGAGCTCTTGTACCACGGATCATGACCCTTCACAATCACACTGATATAAGGAATACAACTAGGGCTTGTTGTTAGTCTTTTGATAACCAATCTACCTCGAACAAGACAACACTTTAACCACTTTTTGATGGTGGCCACACATAGCCCTTTCAATCCACATGTCTTGAACATCACATCTGGCAGGTCCTCTTGCCTCCCATTATGAAACTCCTCAATTTTCCTGTATCAATGATTAACTCCTAATCAGTGTATAGATAGGATTTAGTTGGATTCATTTTTATCATCACTTGACTTGGGGTCTCTCTATCTTTAGATAACTTCACATTTTTCCTTGGAGGACTATTTTGGACGATGGATGCATTTTGATGTATGGATTTGGGCTATTTTTATGTTGGAGCTTTGTTTTTGCAAATGTGAAGATAGTTGGATATACTCTCTAACATTGTGAGTGATAATTTAACTCTATTCTTCTTGTTGTTGCATGCTATTGAATTCACTATAACTAGGGCTAATTGTTGCATGATGGAAATGTGGAAGTATGTGTCTATTTAGCTTATTTAATGTATGGGCCATTGTTAGATGAATGAAATGTCTTTGAGACCATTGTATCTCAATAATATTGCACCATTTTTATGAAGTATAAATTCTTGAAGGTCACTTTTCGTATTCCTCTAACATTGGACGAAGTTGACTTTCTGGGCCTCCTTGATCAAGAAACCAAATTCTTGCTTATTATCATCCCTGACTCCATATCCCCAAGTGAATTAGGCACTAGTACCTCAAAAAGGGTGATGATTTCCCCCCATTTTTTCACAATTTTCCATTTTTCCCTAGGTCTAGCCCCATTATGTCACCTAGGGCATCAATTTCCCATAAATCTAGCCAGAGGAAAACTTCGATCTCCTAGAGGAAACTGGGTTGATGGGTCCCCTCACTCTCCTCAGAATTTGGGCCAATTATGACGGTGGAATCTCCAGATACCTCAAGCCCTATCTCTAGGATCAAGTTTTGCCTAGGTGTTCCCAAGGCTAGAACCTAGTAGGATCAATTTGACCCATCGAAGTAAAAAATCTTGCTTGATCCTTTCCCCTCACATTGTCCAGGATAGGAACATCATTGGTTGCTAAATTCGATCCTTGAACCTTGGTTGGTGTTGGGCCGTTAATATGCCATTATTATTATCACTTTTGAACACTTATTCCACCCATTTCTACTATTCTTCATCATGTCATTTATTATAATTTATTATATAAATCCATTTTATGATGATTTATGCTTCTATGAATGAATATTATTTATTCTCCTTTATTTCTAATAAATTGATAGTTATGCATGATTTTATCAATGATAGTTTTAATAAATCAGTTGTAACATTATTCACCATTTTTAGCCTCCAAGATAATTTCCAGATTGAAGATTTGATCATTAAAAGTGCCAACTCAGAAATTCGCTGGAATAGGAAGTGACGGTTTGGCAGTTGCGATTCTGAGCAAATGAAGCAGAATCTGGAAACTCCGGAACATGGGTTTTGTCCAAAACGGACCCAATTAACTTTAAGAAAGAACGGTTTGCCCAAATTCGGCTTTTACTAAGAGAAACGCAGGTTTCTTTGAGCAGGATTTTCTGAGATTTGTTGTTGCGGCCGTCCTCCAAATCTCAGCTGTAAAGCCAAATTCGCCTTGTTCTTGTTGATCAAATGGTTAGAAGCAAACCAATTTTGTAATAGAAATCATGTTATACTTATCTTTATTGTAACTCCTCTCTGATCTCTCTCTATTTAGATGAAAACAGAGATCAGAGATGGGGGATGATTTGAGGATGATTTGGGGATGAAAAATGATGGAAAAATGATGGTGGATTATTCATGATAGGATAGGGATTGTTGCATGCTATAATTCTCAAGCCTTTGCTGTTGTAATGATTCCACAATTTGCTGATTAATACATGATTTGGGAGTTGCTGTTCATTCTTTTCATTCTGAAGTAACCCAGCAGCGTCCGCTGGCGGCTAAGGGCCCAGCCTCTGGTGGAGTACGTTGATGCTGCTGTGTATCATATATTTACAATTGTTGCTGTGTGATGGTTTGATTTATTTCCTATTTTTTTGAATTGCATTATTTTACAGTTTCATGTTTTTATAGTGTGTTGTTAGAATATTTTATGGAATTATTTTATTGCACAAGTTGAGATTGAATCGTGTGGCTGTTCTTTTCCATCATAACAGAGATTATTATCCTTTTCAACTTATATTTTTATGCTATTCATTTCAAATGTAAAGCTTCGCTGTTCATTTCAGATTGTTGGTTATTCGATTCCACTAATTAGAGTTTGCTGTTCAGATTTATTAAATATGATTCGTTGTTTAATTTCTTTCTTATGACTATGCCATTCATATTCTTTATCATCCATTGCTATTCTTATTCATTCTCAACACCTCCCTTATTCCATGTTGTTTTACACCAAGCATAGAATTCAACAACTGGTAGCAACCACCTCTATTTTTTTTCTAGCATTGCATGAGGGCATGCTAATTTTTCAGAGAGGGGGAGGAATTGCTACGCATGATGGATGTTTTCTATTTTCTTTCTCATTTAAGGCATACAATTTCAGTGTAGAAATTGATTTCCATAATATTTTTAAAACTATGAACTCAATTCTTGTGATTTTTGGAAAATGCAGACGTATCATTAATACAAACCCAGACAATTTCAAGAAATATTGGTTCATAAAATTTCGGAAATCATGCACTCTCACCTACAGCCATTTTGTTTATATCTCATGATCCATGCATCAAAACAGTCTGATTTTTGGAATCATAAAGGCATTCATATATTATAAATTTACTTGCCAAATTTCAACAAAAGTTGGTTTGTAGTTTATTGCACAAGTTGAGATTGAATCGTGTGGCTGTTCTTTTCCATCATAACAGAGATTATTATCCTTTTCAACTTATATTGTTATGTCGTTCAAGTAAAAAATGCAAAGTCACTGCTCATTTCAGATTGTTGGTTATTCGATTCCACTAATTAGAGTTTGCTGTTCAGATTTATTAAATATGATTCATTGTTTAATTCCTTTAATTATAAGTTTGTTGTCCATTTACTTCGCTGTTTAGTTTGGTTGATTAATTGCAAGAGTTTGCTTTTAAGGAGTTTTCCTAGTTTACTTTCAATAGCAGCTTTAGTTCAATTTCGATTTCCTTTTAATTGCTTTAAAGCAGGACTCTCAACTGTAGAGAACATTGGTTATTGCTTCCTCGCTCCTAGATTGATTGTCTTGTTCCGGTTTGATTTCAATTGCATCAATATCCAGAGGAATGAGTTATTGCTACTGTATCCTTGATTGATGGTTGTTTGAGTGAATGATTTAGTTTAGAACATTTCAATTTCTTGTTGTTCCAATTAGATTTTGTTTCCAGCTTTCATTTCTTTTGGATTTTAAGCACTATACTGCAAAACATTACTCTTGAGTAAATAGCCGCCTCAGACTGAGTACACTCTTGAAATAAAAAGTCGTCCCTGGGTTGACAATTAATGTGAAGGTAATTAGGAGTTAAAAAGACACCTTTTTATCACTCCACATTTTGGCGCCGTTGCCGGAGAGAGTGTAGCCATTTCTAAAGAGTAGTGTGAATCTGATGAGTGCCTGCTAGGAGAGAATTGGGTATTAAAAACGGAAGGTAAGAACCTGTGTATGGAGCATGTAACAGCCCTGCTCCCCCGCCCGCTTTCCGGCAAATTTGTTAATTTTTTGTGTAGAAATAGATGTTTGAATTTTTGTGTGAATGACTAGAAAAAATATAGAAATTAAAAAAAAAACGAATCACATGATTTCACTCAAGTGGTGATGTAAGCACCACCCATTTCACTAACTAATTGACAGGAACATTTGAAGAAGGAGCCTTGAAGAAACACATGAAAAACATCTTATATTATGGTAAGAAATGGCTCACGTTTCTACTTTTGAATTTCCTATCAAAGATCTAGGAGGAATGACACAAATGCACATAATTCCCCCATCCTTACCAAATTTTCATGGTTTAGCAAATGAAGATCCAGATACATTCTTATTTGAGTTCGAAATACTTTGTAGAGGATATGATTATTGTACTAATGATCAAAGATTGAAAGTGTTTCCTCTTACTCTAAAAGGAGCAGCTCTCTGATGGTTCATGAGTCTAGGTGGGAATTGCATCCAATCATGGGAGGACATGAAGAACATATTCTTGAAGAAGTACCAAGACTATTGCAAATCCAATGAAGATATTTTCGGTATGATACAAGGGAAGATGAAAGTTTGGAGGACTATGTAAATCGATTTCATTATCACCTTCAAAAATCAAAGCATAAGCATTTGGAAAAAGAGATCTTAAAAACACTCATTCTTAAAGGAATCAAAGATGAATTTTTAGAACTCTTAAATCTGATAGGAAAAGGTGATGTTTTTCAGCTATCATATGATGATGTTTGTGAGTTGTGCATAAGGTATTCAAGAGGAATCTCCAAGGCTGGTAAGAATTCTAGAGATGTTTGTTCTTTCTTTTCCAAATATGCTACAAGAATAGGAGACATAAGAGCTGAAATCAATGATTTATTTGAAAATTTTAAAGTTGATTTTATTAGCTCTCTAAGCTCAAAATTGGACGTTTTGCAGGTTCATAAAAATGAAGAATTTGATGAAGTGTTTTTTTCTCATGACCGAAAGGAGCAGCCCATAGATACTCACTCTTCCTTATCTAGGATGGAAGTATCATATCAAAGAGGTGAGGAAGCTGCAACAAGGTCAAAACCATGGAAATCATGGCCTACAGGTATGGTTCAAAACACTTCTTCTCCATTCTCTTACTTGCATAATCCATTATGGAATACTCATGTTCTAGGGCAGCCCTGTCAATTTCAATATAACCACCAATCTTATCTACAAGTTTGGCATGGTTCACCTTATGATTGCATGATTACTCTCCCTCATCTTGTAGCACAAGCACATTCTCCATATTCTCCACCAGCTCTTTCACAACATCCTGCTTGCATATCAAATTTATCCACTCAACCCAACCAACCACATCATCACAATGCTCCATTCCATACGCAATTTCCTGCTCAACTAATTCCACACCCTCACCACAATAAACCAGTACAACATGCTTACAATGTTGAACTGCAAAATTTACCCATCCTTCCCACCCATTCTATCTCACATGCACCAATGGAGAAAACTTACAATGAAATTCAGAATATTTCAAATTCAAAAATTGTAGAAGTTATGGAAGAAAATGAGGTTTCTTTTAGTATGCCTCAACAAGTCATTTTAAAAGCTCAAGAACTTCATGATATGATGGCTATGGGAAATCAAGAAAGTAAATGATATATTGAAGATTGGTTTCATTCCATCACTTGTTTGCAGCATCACTCTATACTTGAACAATTTTTGACAACATCTTTTCAAGGGAAGTTGGCTTCTCATACCCTAATTTTTATCAACATGCATTTTTCAAATTTGGGTATGTACATATTTGAAGCCTTATTTCGAAAATGGTTCCATTGGAAGTACTCCTATACATAGTCATATTCATATTTCAATCAAAGTAGGTTAGTGAAAAAATAAAATAAAATAAAATAAAATAAGAACATAAATAAATGCATTTTGTTTTTTTTGTAAAAATAGTTGTTTTTTTTTGTTGCAACACGCTATCGAAATCAACATCGGTGATAAATATTTCAATTTATTTGTGTATGTAGATGAATCATAATAGAAATAATAAGTTCTAAAAACACTGATTTTTCATTTTTATCACCAATTTGAAAAAATGCTTGAATATCATTTTTTTGGCTTGCGGGCTTGATGAACTTTCTGGAAAAACAGTCGGGACAGTCATGTTTTGAGGGACCAAAAGTGAATATTTTTAAAACCTGTTTCTACCCTAGGTATCCCTTGATGTCTACTTTCTAACCCAATTTGAATCAGTCAATTTGGATTTGAAACGAAAAAGTTAGAACCAAAACATTGACCGGATGTCTAGTGGGCAGCTCAGGAACAGAGTTGGGACAGTCAGTTTTTGGAGGCCTAAATGTTTGAATTTTTAAAACATGTTACTATGGTAGATTCCCCTATGAATATAGTTTACAATGCAATTGGAATCACTCATTTGCGATATCGTATGGGGAATGTATGATCAAAATACTGACTATCTATCGTAAATCAGCACCCTTAAAACTATGTCTTTCCGGCTGTTCCTTACAGTATTTGACCTATCAATTATTCTTGTCTTCAAAAAATGTTTCTATTGGAAATAAATAAATGAATCTAATTTCATTTCCAATTTGAATCATTCGAATCCGACATCAAACGAAAAAGTTACGCTTAAAACATTAACTGTTGATCTGAGCTGGGTAATTGAAAATGACTATGTTATGCAGGTTGTTCTAACTAAAATTGAAATATCATATCATTGAATTTCTAAAACCTGTTGCTACTGGAGATAAAACTTTGAATTAGCTCTCATTTGGCTTTGGAATCACTCAATTTCGATGAAAAACAAAGAAGTTGTGATTAAAACACTGCTGGATAGTATGGTCGACCACTGCTCTCCCGCAGGTGACAAATAAATTTTACTTTGTTATTTTCTCAATGGATTTGTTATATAGAGTAACTAATTGTTGTTTTTGGCATCATTCTTGGATTAGGGGAGCCCGATCACCTTTCTTTCTCCATGATTTAATGTTTTATTGCAAGTAGACACTCGCTTTTTTGCAGGTCCTGGGAAAATAAAGAAGGTCAATTTATGGACGAGTGATTCTTGAAAATTTTTTTAACGAAACAAAGAAATTTCATCTAAGTCATTACCCAACAGATTCATAATAGAAGAAATGAAGAATTGATTTCGATTTGAAGATTCATGTCTTGTCACTGCTGCCAAAACATTCTTCAAAAAGATCATTTTTTTTTACATAATATCATAGCTGTTGTAACTTAATTTACATATTGTTTTTAAATAAAATGTTGTTTCTTTTCTAATTTCTCTTATATTTTGTGTTTCAGGTGTTACTTCATTCAAAGTGTAACTCATCCTCAGCATCAATGCTGTGAACAAAGAATTTGTTTTTTTTGCATGTTTGCATTTTATGATTGTCCATTTTGCTGTTCCTTTCCGAATGGAACAGCACTTCTGCACTTTCACATTTTGCTGTTCCTTTTCGAATGGAACAACACTTCTGCACTTTTCATTTTTGCTGTTCCTTTTCCAAAGGAACGACACTTGCGTTTCTGCTGTTCCTTTTCCAAAGGAACGACACTTTTAGTTTTTGCTGTTTCTTTTTCCAAAGGAACGATATTTGCATTTTCACATTTTTTTATGTGTATTTTTGCTTTTTGGTGTGCATTTCCTTTGCTGTTCCCTACACGGAACACCACTTTTTGAGTGTTTTTGCTGTTCCTTCAAAAGAGCAACCCTTTGGGAGTATTTTTGAGAGCAACCTTTTCTTCCTCTTGTGGGACTATTCCTAGTTCATCTCAACCACATTTTACTGATTCCCCTTCATGGCATGAAGTACATTATTTTTATAAGGACAAGAATTATGGATTCTATTGAAGCGAGTTAATATCATTCACGTTATGATCTTTAACAGGACAGCTCCTTGATGATAGATTATTTTCAAAAGGGACACAATTATTTATATACTACTTTATTGCATTGTTTTCTGTTGAACATGATATTGATTGATCATCTTAATACCATGCTGGTTCCACCCTTCTGGATTATAATCTTCTCTGTCTGTAATAAATGAGATTATGGGTATATTTTTCTATTGACATGTTCAACTTCTTCCACCATCCCTGCTCTTAAGGAGTGTTGAGCCTCCCTCTTTTTATCATAAAATTGTGTAATAACAACAAAATTTTGTTCACAGATGGAGGATAGGGGGTCTCATTACGAGCCACCCTACCATGTTCATAAGGTTGTAAGAAAGTGACATTCCCATTATGGCCACCACACCAGGGTTATGATCCATTGGATAGTCAAATTATCCTTGGAACAGGAGGTCTCATCACGAGCCGACCTGATCACTTTTGCTACATCCCAGTGAATGGCAGTGTGGTTATCTGGTTACCACGCCAGCACACTGGTCTCTTCTGTAAGAACATCACTGAAACTCTCTAGTTATAAATTGAGGATTCTGGCTTATATGGGTTAAAAAGAAACCCTGCCGAGGCTATGGACGCCTGCTGGCAGCAGCGGCTCTGCTTATGGTATTGAAGTTATATCTTATCGTCAATTATTATTATAATACCCTTTTCTTATTTTTTCTTTTTATCAGAGAAGTTATTTCCTTAACTTTTTCCCCTGTTTTGAACCTTTATGCATGAGAAATTGTTTTATGATCAATCGCATCATTTTCAGCTAGCATACTATCAGTAAAGCATCTTTTTGGCATATTGTTGTTCTTTTTCTCTTTTTCATCACCTATCATCAATTCAAAGCGTCCTATCTCTTATTCATAACTATCTTTACACACTCTGCTCTCATTATAACCATAACTCCCGCTATCTTATCATTGATATGTGTACTCTGCTTCATTCATTGCTATATTGTTTATTCCTTTGCCTTGCCATCAGCACAACACCTCTCATATGCTTTATGGTCATGGAATTCCTTTTCCAATTGGAGGGGGGAATGTATGCATTATGGGATTGCATGCGATATGATTACTGCACTCTGCCATCACTTGTTGATTTGCCAAAATATTAGTATTGCATGTATACATAAGTTTTTCTGATTGAAATTTTTGCATGCATCTTATCTATTGCTTACACTATGGATTCAAGAACAATGTATGCCAAATAGTGCTTTGTTTGCAGGAAAACAACAAGTATGGGCAGAATTCTATTCATAGCATGACCACACTATTGCACTTAACAGAAGAGGCTCGCACACGTGAACAATTCTTCAGACATGATGTGCTTACCTGGATTCCACCTTTTGTATCACTTTCAGCACCAACTCTGCCTACATCACCTTCAACAAATGCCAGTCCATATATGTCATTCCACATTTTTCTTTTTGGAGGTAAAACTTGAGGTAAAATAGCATAATTTTCTGATTTATTACGAATTTAGGAGAATTTACTGAAATCCATTTTGAGCATTATTTATCATCCTTCAGTCCACATCTGTACCACTTCCCATTTTTTTTTTCAGCGGCATATCATCTTTCAGTTTGGGGGAGTGTCGCTTTCATTCATTTCTTTCTTATAACCATGTCATTCATATTCTTTATAATCCATTGCTATTCTTATTCATTCTCAACACCTCCCTTATTCCATGTTGTTTTACACCAAGCATAGAATTCAACAGCTGGTAGCAACCACCTCTATTTGTTTTCTAGCATCGCATGAGGGCATGCTAATTTTTCAGAGAGGGGGAGGAATTTCTACGCATGATGGATGTTTTTTATTTTCTTTCTCATTTAAGGCATACAATTTCAGTGTAGAAATTGATTTCCATAATATTTTTAAAACTATGAACTCAATTCTTGTGATTTTTGGAAAACACAGACGTATCATTAATACAAACCCAGACAATTTCAAGATAAATTGGTTCATAAAATTTCGGAAATCATGCACTCTCAGCGACAGTCATTTTTTTTATATCTCATGATCCATGCATCAAAACAGTCTGATTTTTGGATCATAAAGGCATTCATATATTATAAATTTACTTGCCAAATTTCAACAAAAGCTGGTTTGTAGTTTTCGAGAAAATGGTTAATGAAGTTTGCTATTACTTATATCATATTTTGTTGCAACTTCATATATACATATAGTTGAATGTCAATATAAAAATTGTTATGCCTTCATCAAGATTACTAAAAGTGAATATTCATTAATTAAGGAAGAATTCATTTGTTCTATCCATTTCATGAGCCGAGATGAACATATTTTTTTTTATTGCTTGGTTAACACATGGGTTTTTGTCTTTGGGTTGCATGAGGACATGCAATATATTCAGTTTTCGTTGCATGAGGACATGCAACATATTGAGTGTGGGGGTATGTTGGGCCGTTAATATGCCATTATTATTATCACTTGTGAACGCTTATTCCACCCATTTCTACTATTCTTCATCACGTCATTTATTATAATTTATTATTTAAATCCATTTTATAATGATTTATGCTCTTATGAATGAATATTATTTATTCTCCTTTATTTATAATAAATTGATGATTATGCATGATTTTATCAATGATAGTTTTAATAAATCAGTTGTAACATTATTCACCATTTTTAGCCTCCAAGATAATTTCCAGATTGAAGATTTGATCATTAAAAGTGCCAACTCAGAAATTCGCTGGAATAGGAAGTGACGGTTTTGCGGTTGAGATTCTGAGAAAATGAAGCAGAATCTGGAAAATCCGGAACATGGGTTTTGTCCAGAACGGACCCAATTAAGTGTATTAAAGAACGGTTTGCCCAAATTCGGATTTTACTGAGAGAAACGCAGGGTTCTTTGAGCACGGTTTTCTAAGATTTGTTGTTGCGGCCGTCCTCCAAATCTCAGCTGCAAAGCCAAATTCGCCTTGTTCTTGTTGATCAAATGGTTAGAAGCAAACCAATTTTGTAATAGAAATCATGTTATACTTATCTTTATTGTAACTCCTCTCTGATCTCTCTCTATTTAAATGAAAACAGAGATCAGAGATGGGGGATGATTTGAGGATGATTTGGGGATGAAAAATGATGGAAAAATGATGAAGAATGATGGTGGATTATTCATGATAGGATAGGGATTGTTGCATGCTATAATTCTCAAGCCTTTGCTGTTGTAATGATTCCACAATTTGCTGATTAATACATGATTTGGGAGTTGCTGTTCATTCTTTTCATTCTGAAGTAACCCAGCAGCGTCCGCTGGCGGCTAAGGGCCCAGCCTCTGGTGGAGTACGCTGCTGCTGTTGTGTATCATATATTTACAATTGCTGCTGTGTGATGGTTTGATTTATTTCCTATTCTTTTGAATTGCATTATTTTACAGTTTCATGTTTTTATAGTGTGCTGTTAGAATATTTTATGGAATTATTTTTGCACAAGTTGAGATTGAATCGTGTGGCTGTTCTTTTCCATCATAACAGAGATTATTATCCTTTTCAACTTATATTGTTATGATGTTCATTTCAAATGTAAAGCTTCGCTATTCATTTCAGATTGTTGGTTATTCGATTCCACTAATTAGAGTTTGTTGTTCAGATTTATTAAATATGATTCGTTGTTTAATTCCTTTAATTATAAGTTTGCTGTCCATTTACTTCGCTGTTTAGTTTGGTTGATTAATTGCAAGAGTTTGCTTTTAAGGAGTTGTCCTAGTTTACTTTCAATGGCAGCTTTAGTTTAATTTCTATTTCCTTTGAATTGCTTTAAAGCAGGACTCTCAACTGTAGAGAACATTGGTTATTGCTTCCTCGTTCCTAGATTGATTGTCTTGTTCCGGTTTGATTTCAATTGCATCAATATCTAGAGGAATGAGTTATTGCTACTGTATCCTCGATTGATGGTTGTTTGAGTGAATGATTTAGTTTAGAACATTTCAATTTCTTGCTGTTCCAATTAGATTTTGTTTCCAGCTTTCATTTACTTTTGGATTTTAAGCACTATACTGCAAAACATTACTCTTGAGTAAATAGCCGCCTCAGAATGAGTACACTCTTGAAATAAAAAGTCGTCCCTGGGTTGACAATTAATGTGAAGGTAATTAGGAGTTAAAAAGACACCTTTTTATCGCTCCACAGTTGGGTCCACTTGGCCCTGTGTGGTCCCATTTGTTGTTAAAGGCCTTTCATCAAGTACCATTTGGGAATCCAAGTTCCCAAAGCATTTTATGGATTGAGAACTTCTTTCATAAGTCATATTATTCTCCTTCAACCCTTCAATGCCCCTCCTCTCTCCCTATAAGATCAAGTCCCTTGCTTAAAAGGAAAGGAAGTCCCACTCTTTATTATATCTCAGGGAAATGGTTTCTAGGGCTAGTGAACTAGGGCTAGGGCTAGTTGGCTGGCCCACTTGACTGCTACTTTATTCCTTCAGAGTCTGCACATCCTTAGGCCCTATACACCTGCCCTTCTACCAATCTTGTTGTCCTTCACAAGTACAAGAGTTAGGCCTCTTCTTTGACAGTAACCTAACAACCCTCCAACTGTACTTGGACTACCATAAATCTTCCCAACCACAGTCAATTCTTTTTACTGATCTAGGGCCCACAATATTATCTTCATCTACGGATCTTCAAATCTTCCACTTAACAATGGTTTGAGTCCTCTCCAAATCATTGTTCTTGTGTATCGACAATTTGATCTTTGTCTTCAAATCTATGAAAAAATCTAAACTACTCCTCTTATCATCCTTCTAACAATCTGTAGATGACTGAACTAGGGTCATAAATTAGCCACTAACAGTCCATTGACTAATTTTGTATAGGTTGCTTTAGATCTTTGTCTAAAACTCTCTGGATAGTCCACCAAAATCAACTCCTCTGCATGTCAATCCATTCTTCATATGGCACATTTATTCTGCATGCTCAATCTTATGCTCAGGTTCCACCCTCCTTTGGATATGATATCTCCACACATACCGAATCTACAAACCATCTTCCATATCTGCAATCTATATTTCAAAAATAAACCTCGCTCTAAGGGTCACAACCGTTCTTCTTCTACGCAAATTTGTCACAGTCTTAAGGGCATACCTTATGAACTAAACATGCTAGGAAATTGTCCTAACTAGGGTTAAAGAAAAAATTGTGGTGATGTTTGGATGGGTGCTAATTTGTAGGGTTTTCCATTTTTATAATTTTATGTTGTGCTTTGTACCATGCTACCTAGTTGCTTTCCTGTTGCCCTAGCATTTTAACTTTTTCGATGTCTATCTCTCTATTGTTTCTTGCCCCATTTGAAACGTCATCCTTATTTGGTAGGTGTTTTCTTTGGTATTCAGAGCAACATATTACTGCCATTACATAGAGGGATTCAGAGCAACATATTACTGCCATTTTTATTTCTCTGTTGGGTGAATCAATTTTGGTGCCCAAGATTGTTGTACTTAGATTCTGCATAATAATGAAAACCCTCTAGAGCTAGCTGCACCAGTTTTCCTGCATTGGGTTTTTTTCAGGGACAGTTGTCTAGAAAATTCGTCTGCCACTTTGTCTATGAGCATGTTATTCAATATTTGATCTGTATGCATAGGTTGCTAGTTGTATTTACTATTTACTTTGCTAATTTATTAAATATTTCATAAATTAACTTGTAACTTAATTCAAGTAGGAGATGTAAATCAAGATACTGCAGTAGGGTTTCTTAGATTAAGAAATTTTCACATTCCCTAGGTCTAGCCCCATTAGGTCACCTAGGGCAACAATTTCCCAGGAATCTAGCTAGAGGAAAACTTCTATTTCCTAGAGGCAGTTGTGTTGTTGGGTGCCCCCACTCTCCTCAGAACTTGGGCCAATTCCGACAGTGGAATCTTCAGATTCCTTAAGCCCTAGCTCTAGGGTCAAGTTTTTCCTAGGTGGTCCCAAGGATAGAACCTAGTAGGATCAATTTGACCTATTGACGTAAAAACTCTTGTCTGATCCTTTCCCCTCATCTTTTCCAGGATAGGAACATCATTGGTTGCTAAATTCCATCCCTGAACATGGGCTGGGTCCGCTTGGCCTCGTGTGGTCCCATTCGGTGTCAAAGGCCTTTCATCAAGGACCATTTGGGAATCCAAGTTCCCAAAGGATTTTAAGGATTAAGAACTTCCTTCATAAGTCTTTTTCTTCTCCCTCAACCCTTCAATCTCCCTCCTCTCTCCCTCGAAGATAAATTCACTTGCTTAAAAGGAAAGAAAAGCTCACTCTTTATTTTATCGTAGGGAAAGGGTTTCGAGGGTCACTTCCCACCTATTCATTGACCTATATGCTACAAGTGACTTCCTAAACTACCGGGACTCGACCCATCGGTGAAATTCCGTGAAGATAAAGGAGCCTTAGCTGTGGTGACAATGGGCTAAGCCTCCATCGTTTCCCTTTTCCTAGCAGTTGCCCTCTTAGGAACCCCTTTTAGGTCCACTACTAGTTTGAGTGGTAACAAGTTCTTCACAATTCGATTTGTGAAAAACTCTTTGGTAAGCCCACTTTTTCCATATTATAGCTCCAATATGAGAAGTCTAGGGCTATGGAGGCTGTCGTTCTTCTCTCTGAATCAATCCTCTACAATATAGTGAACTAGGGCTAGTTGGTTGGCCCACTTGACTGTTACTTTGGTCCTTCAAAGTCTGCACATCCTTAGGCCCTATACACCTACCCTTCTACCAATTTTGTTGTCCTTCACCAGAACAAGAGTCAGGGCTCTTCTTTGACAGTAACCTAACAACCCTCCAATTATACTTGGACTACCATCAATCTGCCCAACCACAGTCAATTCTTTTTACTGATCTAGGGCCCACAATATTGTCTTCATCTAGGGCTCTTGAAATCTGCCACCTAACAATGGTTTGAGTCCTCTCAAGATCACTGTTCTTATGTATCGACAATTTGATATTTTTTGTCCAATCTATGAACAAATATGAACTACTCCTCTTATCATACTTCTAACAATTTGTAGATGACTGAACTAGGGTTAAAAATTAGCCACTAATAGTCGTTTTACTAATTTTTTTATAGATTTCTTCAGATATTTGTTTAAAACTCTATGGGAAGTCCACCAAAATCAACTCCTCTACATGTCACTCCATTATTCATATGGCACATTTCTTTTGCATGTCAATCCATTCTTCATATGGTACATTTCTTCTGCATGTGCAATCTTCTGCTCAAATTCCACCCTCCTTTGGATCTATTGTCTCCACACATACTGAATCTACAAACCATCTTCTAGATCTACGATCTTTATTGCAGAAATAAACCTCGCTTTAAGGGTCACAACTCGTCTTCTTCTACACAATTTTTTCACAGTCTTAAGGGCATACTTATGAACTAAACATGCTAGGAAATTGTCCTAACTAGGGCATTATACTTATGTACTTCTAATTGTTGTAGAACAAACCCTATCCACACATAGAAAAAACACGACTCTTGCCTCCATAAGAGACTCGACCTAGCTCATATGGATCCATATATTATGGGCATTTATTTGATAGAATCTTGACATGAACTTCAGATCTCAATGTCGACCCTCAAACTAGGGTTAAATCAGTCAATATTACGCCTGCGTCGACTTCTGTTATGGCTCTAAATTACAATGCAAGCCCTCCTCCATTTATGTTGTTCTTTATCACAGACCTTGCCGCCTACTAACCACCACAAGGCAAGATGGTATCAACCCTATCTTCTATTTCATGTAGAAAATCTAACCAACGAGATTCAATCTAATCTTGTAATGTACTAAAACAAGATACTGAATCCTTCCTACAATTTGTGGAAACAAAACACGATCGCACAATCACATATAAGTAAGAGAAACAAGTTATCAATCGCACAACACTAGATGTATCTAGGGAAGAAACTGCTCAAAACCCTCTATCTCTATTTTGTATTAAGTCAAGGAATCATGAAACAATACAATGCTTAATCTCTCTTGATATTCTCCAGCACTCTGCCAATTGTCTCCTGCCGATCTAGGAAAAATTGGTCTAATACTTAGTCAATTCTCAACCTACCTTGCTCACGCAATTACTATGGAATTATCTCCATATTAGTTAGGAAAATCGACCTTCCTTGATTGTGCAATCCATCATGGCATCCCAATGACTTTATAATTGCACATGGGAAATTTTCTATAAATACAACTGATAGTTATGTTCCTCTTAACTGTGTTACAATAAGGATGAAGGGTCCTTTTTATTATTTAAAAATAAGATAAAACCCTAAAAAACCAAAACCCTAACTCGAGGAGATGTAACACCAAGATTTTATGGGCCCCGTTGGGGTTAGTTGGGCAGCCAACTTTCCGGGGTCATAACTTGGTCATATGATCTTCGTTGACGCACATGATACCTCGTTAGAAAGATCTCTCCGAGGACTACAACTGCTAATGCAATTTCTAAGAAATCGCCAAACCTTTCATGCCCAAAAAACGTCGTTTGGGGCCTCAAAACGGCTCTGGAAGTTCAGGACTCGAAAAAACTGACAAAAATAGTAAATTGTGCTATAATTAAGGAAACTGTAAAACTGAAAGAGACAATGGTGAGGGCCCAAGTGGAATAGGTGGGTGGCCACCAATATCCACCTCGATCACCTTAAATTGAATTTACTGAGCTAACTCAATCATCATGACTTAGTTAACTGACACAAGTTGTTATGAGATGAAATTAAAATTTATTGTCTAATTTATTTAAGTGAAAAATAAATTAGACGCCTCACATTCCTCACTCCTGGTACATCAAAATTACTCACTAGTGTGGGTGCATTTTTTTTGTCCTTTCTAGTTGCCAATTTCACTGTTTGTTGTTGCAAATTTCAACACTCCCTCTCAGCAAGAAAGGAATTCAATATATCCCCATCTGGTACCTTTGGAATGTTCTGCATGATACACTTCTCTAGTGTTGTTTTCACTTGCAAATCTTGAAACTATATAGCTTCCGAACAACTTACTCAGTATAATGCATCTGTCATAAGAGTCTTCTAACCACTGCTAGCTAATACACTTGTCTAGTACTGGATTCTCTGCGCTGCTGCTAACATCTACATCCGTGCCCTTTGAACTATTTATAACTCTGATTTGTAATCCAGTATTTGACATCTGTCACTCTAATTTCTATCTTGTTGACATTTGACTACATCAATCTAACTGATCCTTCCTACTACTATTGTACTGCAAGCTCCTCGTAGCCAGGTTTGATCCATGAGACACGCCATCTCAATGGACCTTGCCCAAATTTCTTATCTTGGGATTATGTCTACATATCACCCTACCTTACACCTCGACGTATGGATGCTCCCTCTTCCCATCTGGCTCAAAATTTCCCCCTCATGGAGGTCTCTGCTTGAGTGGACGCTTCCACTCAGTCTCCTCTCTGCTTCTCCAATTATGGCAGCTACTCCACAACCTTCTGAGACTGCTTCTCATGAGGATGCATGTTGAGAGGTAATTTATGCTCCCTCTAAACCACCAAGTCTCTAAATTCTGCCTTTCTCCTCAAATATTTGCACGCATCTGGTACCTCAATTACATATAGGTTCTTGACTCGCGCACAGTGTAATTGTCTCGACGTTACAAAAAATTTTCTAAAAAGGAGTTGATTTTAAATTGATGATATCTCCCTCATCCGAGCTCCTATTCAACCGATTGTTTTTCCCATTTGGGTATATTTTCGCGAGGAATCCAAATATTCTATTTTTTTTTGAAAATTTTGCACCAAAATATTCAAATATTCTCTACAAACTCACCGCCCAAAAAATTCCTACTCTGATACCATGTAGAAAATCTAACCAACGAGATTCAATCTAATCTTGTAATCTACTAAAACAAGATATTGAATCCTTCCTACAATTTGTGGAAACAAGACACGATCGCACAATCACATATAAGTAAGAGAAATAAATTATCAATCACACAACAACATGATGTATTTGGGGAAAGAAACTGCTCAAAACCCCTCTATCTCTATTGTGTATTAAGTCAAGGAATCATGAAACAATACATTAATGCCTAATCTCTCATGAGATTCTCTAGCACTATGTCAATTGTCTCTCGTTGATCCAGGCAAACTCGGTCTAGTACTTAGCCAATTCTCATCCCTACTTCAGCCTACCTTGCTCATGCAATTCCTAGGGAATTAACTCCTTATTAATTAGGAAAATCAGTCTTCCTTGATTGTGAAATCCATCATGGCATGCCAATGACTTTATAATTGCACATGGGAAATTTTCTCTGAATACAACTGATAGTTATGTTCCCTTTAACCTCTGTCTCAAATGGGTATTCGTCGAAACTGATATGCATGCAACTATTAATAGAAAATTATCAGTTATATGATTGATCACTCATTGTGAATTAAATCTAATTTAATTCACTGGACCTCTCACTATGTCATTACTCATTTAGAACTAGTTAAACTGATTTTAACTCATTTAGTCGAGTTAATTACACTTGCACCCACTAATGCATCAACTTCAACTGGACCTCAAAAATATTAGAATCCCTCTAGATGCCTCATCTTAGACCCTCAAGAACTTGAATTTCTTGAACTAACTCAGTCATCATGACTTAATTAACTGACACAAGTTGTTATGAGATGAAATTACAATTTATTGTCCAATTTATTTAAGGGAAAAATAAATTAGACGCCCCACATTCCTCACTCCTGGTGCATCAAAATTCCTCACCAGTGTGGGTGCATTTTTTTTTGTCCTTTTTTGTTTCCAATCTCACTGTTTTTTGTTGAAAATTCAACATTTCATAATTTGATGCAGCCTTCACACAAAGACACCATTGAAATCACATGCCCAGATTCTCATGAGAAACCTCTCTTAAGCTCAATCTGCCAGAAGAGAACCAACAATATGCCATCCTACTTCCTAGCGCAAACCGACCCTTAAGGTATGCAACATTCTTCTGAACCCTCACATGATGATCTTGCTCTTGGAGGATGATCATGACATCCCTTTAGCAACCCTTACTCAGCCCTCGTACTCTACCTACTTTAGGACTACATCTCTCTTCACCCCCTTGATGTGCCAGATAGTGGGAATACATGTCAAACATGTTAAGATGTGCCAAGTGATAAGGCATGCCAATATGTGCAAGGGTGTGTCAATGCGTGTTAGGTACTGTCAAGAGAAAAACAGAGATAAAAAAGTTAAACTATAAGGAAATGAACACACAAGAGGGTTAATAAGTCATCAATTTACCTTTTCCAAGAGGGGCATGCTAGGCACAACACTAGGTGCCAAGTGCAAAGTCTTAGTGCATTCTAAGTGCTAAGTATTCCTTTGTTGCTTCTCATCTACTTTCCAACAATTGATAATCACAAATAAATTTAATATTAAACCATGCCAAATCATACCAAGGCATCTCAACGTATTCCATACATGCTAAGACTTTCCAAGCACCAACATGTGCCAAGCGCCAATATGTGTTAGGGACTAGTGTTATGCATGTTATGAAGTGGAAGGGAATGTTGAAGAGTGCTAAGGTGTGCTAGAGAGTGATAATGCATGTTGATGAGTGTTAAGGATTACTAGGAAAAAACATTAAGGGAGCACTAGGAAAAAATTCATGGAAGTTAATGAATATGAGGAACGTGTGCTAGAGACTAGTGTTAATGAGTGTTAGTTGTCATGCCAAGGAGGGAATAACAAGGTATGATAAGCATTGGTAAGGCATGCTAGGGAATATCAAGGCATGTCAAGAATTCCCAAAGTGTGCTTGGGAGTTCCAGGGTGTGCTAATTATATCACGTGCCAATTAATAGTGCCAAGATATGCCAATACATGGTAGGTGCTAAGGATGTGGTGCAGGGTGCCAGGGTATGTCAATATGTGTCAAGGAAACAAAAGGATGAACCAATAAGAGGGTTAATAAGTCAAGAATTTATCTTTTTGAAAAGGGGCATGCTAGGCACACTAATAATAGGTCCCAATACATGCCAAGTGGCATTGTGTGCCAAGTGCTAATGTATGTCAATGCATTCAACCAAGGTGTTCTAGGGCATGCTAGGGACTATATGCAACATGCCAACACATGCTAGGAGAGTTCCATGTTGTGCTAGCTCATGCGGCATGTGCATGGGCGTCAGTGTCATCACGAGATGTTCTAGGTATAAAGATGTTCCAATACATGTGGGGTGCTAAGAAATGTTGGTGTGTGCCAAAGCATTAATTTAAGGCATGCCCAGATTGGTGAGGATCGTTAGGTCTTTCTCATTAATAGAAATGTCAAAGCTTGATTATGTATTAAATAATATATTTCCTACACACAATAGTGGAACTTTATCTAAAGGGAATTTGCTAGATAATAAACTTAATATATATGAATCATGTGTTGACTCATAGGAAATCTCTATTTGACTTGTCATTACTTGAGGGAAATGATAAACACTAATTACTTCTAAAAAAATTGACTGACCCGAACCACTATGGCCTTGGACATATTATAAAAAATACTCCACAATAATGGTATTAAATTGTTAACTTTTGACAAAAAATATATTAACAGGCACATAGCATCATCAAAAACTCATTGGAATGATCAATGATGATGGGAATTTTTTGACCGTCACCAAAAGTAACAAAAAGTGCATTGGTGAGGGTCATTAAAATTTCGTCACTAGAAGTGTCACCAAAGAGAGAATTAGTGATGAGCCTTTAACGACCCTCACCAAAAGTCTCACTGAAAATTTCTTTGGTGACGGACCATAAAGGACCATCACTATATACACTTATAGTGACGGTTTTTTAATTATCAATGATGACGGACATTTTTTGACCGTCACCAAAAGTAACAAAAAGAGCATTGGTGAGGGTCATTAAAATTTCGTCACTAGAAGTGTCACCAAAGAGAGAATCAGAGATGGGCCTTTAACAACCCTCACCAAAAGTGTCATTGAAAATGTCTTTGGTGACGGACCATAAAGGACCATCACTATATACACTTACAGTGACGGTTTTTTAAGAACCGTCACCATATGTGACATTGGTGACGGACCTTAAAGGTCCGTCACAAGCATGACCCTCACCAATGTGCTTTTTTCTTGTAGTGTGTATTAATTATCGTTAGTGGAACATGATCACGATAGAAATATAGAGGGAGTCTTGTTGGGAGAAACATTTGAGGATCACTCTCTGGAAACGAATCAATGACTACAGAAACAATCAAACTAGAATTCTCAGTACATTTTATCCTATCTCCACTAAGAAGAAATTTGTTGCTCCACCAATACTTCCACTTCCCCCCTATAAATATTATTTTACAGGGTCCATGTAAACAAGCGTAACATTGAATCCTTTCACAGTTATTTTAGTTTCAGTAAAACATAGAGCACATTTGCAAACGCTTTGTGACAAGTTAAATAGGCATGGATAAGGGAATGCATAAGAGTAACAGACAGAGATGCAGGCATAAGGTATAAAAATGACCGAGAGTAGGGCAGAGCGCAGATGGTCAGGCTTTTACATTTAAAACACTAAGCATTAATAAATTACTACCAAGATAGCGTAACTTACCCTGAAGAGATATTTTATTCCCTGCTCACAAAAATTTTCAATGTATTCTCATGATAGAGGGATGACATAGCACTCAGGTGTAGAGTCTAGGGAGGCAAAAATGATGATAGAACTAGCCACAAAACCCTAGTGGCTTAAATTGGAGCATAACAATAGATTGCCCGCTTTGATACCATGTTAAACACAGGCATGGTAAGCACACAAGACATGAAGGATAAAAATTAGATGCTTTATTAATCACAATGATACATATTTATGGTACAATGGAGTGACCCTTGGATTCCATATTCAAGGGTCTCTTGGGCTCCCTAAAACTCTTCATCTTCCACACTAACCCTAGAAGGATTAGGTGTCCAATAGGAGCTAATATTTGTATATGGGGTAATTTTCGATTCTTTTTCCAAAAAAAAAAAGATTTGCCAATTCCCATTTTTTCCTAAAAATGATTTGCCAAAATTTTATAAGAAATAATTATTTTACCTTAAAAATCATCAAAAATTTGTAGATACTATATAAAATCATTAGAAGTTTGAATATTTTTACGAAAATATCACCAAATATTTTATAGTTTGCATATTATAGATTAATAAGATTCACTAAGTTTTCTATTAATTTTCGAATCCTCCTCGATCCCACATTTTTCATTATAGCTGGTCAACCATCTCAACATTTTGTTGTTCAATTGCTTTAGTTTTTGTCACCCTTGTTTCTCCTACCCTCCAAATATTATACTGTAGTATTCCATTTACCTTTTTGATCATTTCTTGTATAGTTAATTTCCCTCTGTTGTTGAATTCATTCTTCACATTAGTGCACCTTTTCATGGGTACTTTCATCATTAGCCTTCTCAATTTATCAGCTTCTATGTCCAACCGGTTCTTACTTTGTTGGAAATTACTACTACTGTTGTCCACTATTTGTTGCATTGCTTCCTCTTCTGTGTCACTATTGTGTGGCACTTTAATCTACTTCTTATCTTCACCTAAGTATTTCTCATTCACATATCTTTATAAACATTTCCCTGAACCTCATTTCATCTTCCTTTAGAACAAAACTAAAGTTTTATCCATTCTCTTCGATCTTTGTGAAAATTTTTAATGATTGTGCTCCTTCATTGTTTGTGTAACTTGCAAAGATGCATAATTTATTATTTTCAAAATAATAAGGCCTTGTGGCCTTATTTGATTCTTTAAGCATCATTCCTCAATCGACATCATCACCATCCTCACTAAGTATTTCTCCGTGAGGAGAATTTGGCTCGAAAAATCATTGTATTTTGGTTAACTTAGGGGGTCTAATGTTTGATAAAGAATTTAATTTATTTTTAAATAATTTGAGTGAGAAATGGGTGTGTGAGGTTTTAATGTCAATATTATCACATAATTGAGCATACGAGAGATATTAGAGTTGTGAGGATATCATAAATATCATAGGGATTAGGAAATCCTAGAATAGAGAATTAGTTGAGTTAAAAGAGAATTAAGCGATTTTAGGAATTAGTTGAGTGATCTATGGAGAAGATCATGGATTTAGAATGATCCATAACTATGTAATTGTTTCTATGTATTTGTAAGCCTCACAGGAATTAAGGGAGGCCAATTTGAATGAAGAAAACTAGGTTGAAGATGTGAGGCCATTTGAAAAAAAAAAACTAGCCCAAAGAGAGTGCGAGGGTGAGGAAAATACATACCAAGACTCGGTCTTCGCACATATTGTATATCAATAAATTTATATTTGAAAAGGATAACATAGATTTGCATATATGAAATTATCTATGTTTGTGTATTCTTAATTTATTTATGTGTAATATATCTATTAGTATGTTGTCAATATCATAAATTATCCGGAAGATGGAATGGAATTGATATTTTTGCTGTAAATAATTGTTGAACTATTAGAGTATGTTGTAATTATGAGCTCAACTATAGTTTGAACTTGCCTCTCAAGATTTCTACTGTGTGGATAAGGTAGCATTGATTAGAATGCATGGAGAAGACATGTTACTATTCAAAGGGGTGTAATGTATTTCTTTTACTTCTGAAATTTATCCAAGTCTTTGAAATCCTCTTATGACACCCTAGACAAATATTATAAAACGATTTGAAAATATTTGGTTCGTTGTATTTCTTTTGGGGTTTCATTGGCCTTTCAAACTTGTCTTGCATATGTTTTCGTTATGTTGTATAGATTCTTGTAACAACATTCTGATCTATTTACACATAACAATTCTCATTAGAATGATAGATGTCAGTTCTAGAGATTATTGCTGCATCTTTAATTGAAATCATTGAATAAGCTTATTGAATATTGAAGGTGTTCCATTGAACCTATATTGTGGATGTTGTTATCACAAAATTGTACTTGATTGGATGCTTATCAAACAACTTAGTGTAATTGTTTCAAACCAATTCTAACTGAAGCTTATCCTCTTCAGTTTTAGAGGGCTCTCTCAAGGGGGTTTTATGATATTTAATAATGATAGTACTAGATGGCTAACTATATGAAAATTGTAATTTATTTTTTATGATTGTAGGTTGAAAAGAATGTAGGTTTGCCACCATTGGGCTTATGGAGTCAAAAATCAACATTTTCAGTGACAAAGGTTCTTCAACATGGAAGCTGAGGTAGATAGAGGTCTTTAACAGAGGCGGCTCACACATAAAACGTAGGACAACACAATCATTTCATCACTAAAGGAAGTCAGAGCATAAAATTATGAATTCTGAGTAATAGAGATGAAATCTACTGCAAGTGGTAAAACATAAAGATATAGATCAATAATACATCAAAAACCTCATGAGAATCTCAGGTCTTTCAAGGAAAATGTTACTTTCTATTACTGGTATTTGTCAAAACATAAAAGAAGTAGTTTGGTGCAAACGTTATCCAACCCTTTACTACTTCGATGCATTGTCTTTAAATATACATTATTTACAAAAAGGATGATTTGCCTGGTGGCTAGATCATCGAGTTCCCCTACAACACCTTTCATAACTAAAATACATAACTTAAAATAGAAATATGACAGCTATACCTTAAAGAAACCATTTCCTAATAGGACTCTAACTCCTATTTATTACATTTCTCTACCCTATCTATGAAACAATTGCATGATGGTTACAAAATAAGTATCACATGCTCGAAAGACACATCGAAAATTTCATTTCCACTTTACATATTTAAAACCCTCCTAGACTTGTGGAGCATAACCCTGTTTTTTAGGAATAGATGACCCTTATCTTCCACGTTGTTTTGACTGATGACTTGTCTTCATGGCACTCATTTTAAGTTATAAATATCTAATGATAAGATCCATTGACATGTTGGAGGTCTCCAACTGTCCAAAACTGCCATTAAGATGCTCAAATCCTTTAATAATTGCTCGCTACGAAAACATGACAGTTTTGTAGCGAGTTTTGGTAGCGTGAGAAAAGAAACCTTTCCACCCATCTTATTCAATTCTTTGTTGTTCCATCATGTCAATCATATATGAAACATCACCATCATGAATCTCCCTACTTGAAAACTGCAAAAACTGACTTTAGAAGAAAAAAGGCTACTACATGTTTTTTCGTAGCGTATTTCTAGCTTTAAGCCTGAGGAACGCTACGAAATTGTGTAAAAACCCAGAAATTTCCTATTTCAAAAATGTCTTAAAAAACTGACCTCCAGCTGCAAAATCTTGATTTTTTGTATGTAATAAAAATTCTAAGGCATATTCAATCTCAACTTATTTCTCCTATGGTGTTTCCTCCTCATTTATGATCATTTGAGCTATAGGCTCTTGCACCACAGTCATTTTCAAACCTTTATTTTCTAGCTCTTCATGAATTAGATCCAATTGTTCTTGAAGATCTTTGAATTGGTCCTTCAGTGTCCTATTCTTGGATTAAAAGTGCAGGTTTACCTTTTTGATGTGCTTAACCTCTCTTATTAGTGGCTGAGTCCACTTTATCAAATTTTCTGTATTTTCCAATGTCTTGAGACACTTATGACTTGATCTTCCCAAATCTTCTTCATTTGTTCAAACTGCACTCTTTCAGCTCCATGCTTCTTTTCCTCTTTCCTTAAGACTGATATCTCTTCAATTGCCTCTTTCAACTTTTCCTTAAGGGTTTCAACTTCTGATTTTTCAATGATTTTCTATTTACACTTCTTTTGTTTGATGACTAGTTCTTATTTTGCAGGTGAGGAGAGGTCTATGATGCTTGGTGGTGGCTAAGTAGTTTCACTGAACTTCTGAGTCTCTTTTCTTCTTTCCATGACATTTTTTGCATGTATTTTCATTGGTTTTCTAGCTTTAAACATGAAACCAACATCATCACCTACAAACTATAACTTTTTATCTGTTTTTCCTTTCTTTAGCTTTCTTCCCCATATTCAACATCTTCATCTTGGACAATGGGAGTTTCTTCAATATCAATTGCATGCAAGATGTTCTCTAAGTTACCATTAACCACTGTTTGGCTCCTAGTAACTATCTTGCTGCCATGTTTGCTGACTGTTGGCTTCTGTTTTGTAGGTGTAGCTTTGGGTGTGTCGATCTTCTGCAAAGGCTTTATCTCCATGCTCACTGGTTCTAACTACTCTGCCACTATTGGTGATGAAATATCTCTAGGTTTGATAAATATTTTAGGAGTGAAAACATCTACTTAAAAGCCACTCATGAACAGAAAGGATGTCCAATCTCTGCCTAATATCTTCAACTCCTCTAACACCAAAAACTTAATCAAACCATGGTGAAAGAGCGAAGTTTCATTTCCTTATTTTTTAACTTGGAACTTATCTAAAATTTTAGTTAGAATTCTGTATAAGTAAAAGGGAAATTCAAGAGACCTTTTACCCACAAAATGTAGTATAAGCCTAAGGTGGTAGGAGTAGACCATGAAAAACCTTCCTTCATAGGCGAAGTACTTCTAAATGATCATCAAAAAATTTGAGAAGTTGTCTTTCATATAAATCCTTGGGATAGCATTTGTGAGATCAATTTAATTATGCTCTAGCTTGATGAATTCTTGTAGTCCTGCATGGTGAACTTGATGCATTTAAACTACTGTTCCCCTCCTCTAGGGATTCCTATTACCGCTGAAATTTTGTCTGGTGTTATTGTGAGGTTTAGCATTCCCACATTTGAAGCTTTCCCAATAAAACTATTAGCAAATTATTTAGAAACCTATAGATGACAACACTATAGCATTTGGTAGAATTGCAAACAACCTGTTCTTCTGAATACCTCCAAGGTAGTTGGCTCTTAATTTAAAAAATTCATGTCCATAGGCTCATACCTATGGCAGTGACCGCCTTTTTTGGTCTTCTTCCTTGCAGCCATGCTAAATTTATATCTTCTTAGCCTTGCTTGATTAAAGACACTTGAAACCTTTCAGAATGCTAGCAACCTGCTTGGCTCGATGAAGCAGCTCTGCAGAACTCAATAACATGCAAAGATGAAGTGGATAATGACAAAAAGACTCAAATGGGTAATGTTTTATGGTTTTTATGACAACTCATGCCTTAATCATGACACATGCATGCTAAAAGAAATTATGATGATTTCAGACATGACCTTTGTACTTTTAAATTAACCATAACAAACTCGAATGAAGTCCACCATAACTCCTCCAATGATGAACTGACACTTCACCTCAAGTTTTACAAGAAAGACAGGAAAACTATTTTTCGTAGCATAGCTAATTCATTTTCTGAAAGTCTCACTATGAAACTATAAGGCAGTTTCATAGAGAAAATTGCTATTTCACAGTGTAAAATGCTATGAAAAGAGGTAAAACTGATTTAAGCGTCCTTTTTGAAATTAAACATTTCAGAAATGAAATATGACACCTAATGATGACTGATGGAACATGATATGACCTAAATGGGGGTGACCTTGAACCTTAGGATAGGTTTAAACATGTAAAAAAATAAAATTTTCCTATACCAATTTGGAAAAAGGCTTAAGGAGACCTTATCCTTTTGAGGAGTGAACTCTATGACCATGTCAAGTAATGTTTCACATTTTATCAGTGATAACATATGTGATCTTGTATATCATTTAAATAAGGGTGAATATGTGAAGCCTTGTTTATTTACAATATTTTGGCTTCAACCGAAATTGGATGTCGATCAACAAGATCGTTGAGGAATATTGCAAACGAGAATTATGGGTCAGAATTGTGAATGTCAAATAAGAAATCTACAGGTAATGGAAGATCAATGAAGATAACACTGCATCAAGCATTTCGATGTTGAAGTCTTTATTGTGTTGAAGCACGATCCAAAATCCGAGACCTATTGAAGGTGGAATTGAAGAAGCTAACTTGCATAGAAGAAAGTGAATTAAATCTTAGAGGTGCTTCTGCGTGAAAGAGACAACATTAATGAAACTGGAATATAACCTCAGGAGTGTTCCTGTGAGGAACAATTATGGTTAAGTGAGCATTCTATGTAATTTGTATTATCATAGAATAAACATAGTAGCATATGAAGGTAATTCTCGAGGAAAAACCATCATCCAATTTGTGATCCAATTTCTAATCAAAGGAAGATGAATTTTGGAATTTCGCCATTTGGGTTTTCTATAGAGTCAGGTCTATTTGGTAACTATTGGGAAGCCTTCCAAAAAGGCCTCTGGTTGAGGAGTTTCAAAGTGATATTTGAACAGTGGATTTGTAGACTAAGTGACTTGAAAAAGAAAAACAACTTGCTAAGTTTGGAAAAAATTGAAGGAAATCAATGAGAAAGAAAATCGCCCCACTGTGAGGAAATTTTTGAAGTTCCTGCTCCTTCAGTTTAGTTCATGTTCCTAAACCAATGGTTTAGTTCCTATACCGACAGTGAAATTCCTTCCAGAAGTGGGTTCTTGTTCACCACTCCAACGTTGTCACACATCTAGCAAATATTGAAGGTAAATGGGCACATAGGTTTTGAATATCAAAAGGTTTACATGCTTATGTTTTGACTCAAAAAAACTCAAGTATTCCACTAGCATAAAACTTTGAAACTATTCACTAATATACAAAAAAATTAATGAAATTGATTAGATTTGGAGGGATTGAAGTCTCTTTCTTGAGACTTGGAGCATAGTCGAGGTGTTAAGGCCGCTACTTAGAAGGAATATACCTGGAAATTGCATCAAGTGGTATCAGAGCTAGTAAGAGCTCTTTTGAGGAAAACTAGAGTAGATTTATTCTCTTCAAGATGTATACACATATATAATAGTGATTGTAGGAAGATAGGATGAGTTTTTAAATCAGATAGGAAGCAGACACACAACGATATAGTGTGACAGAATATTGGGGAGTAATTGATACTCTTAAGGGGAATTTGCAGAGGAAAATGAGTAGGGAATAATCCATTCAAAGTGCAGATGAATGATGAAATAATATCATGTAGAGATCTTGAAGGTGATATGGTATGTTTTTATTTTTTACTCTGTTTTCAAAGATGTGTTTGCATATTTTAGTTTTCAGACAAAGGGGGAATATCTCAGAATAAGAACAACAAGAGAAGTTGTAGGAAGAAGAACTAGTTGCGTTATTAAAGGCAGAGTAAGTGGATACTCAAAAGGAAAGTGGCGAAGAATCTAAATGTTCTAGCTGAAGGTTGGATAGAGAGGAAGAGTGGAAGTTCTCAAAGGAAGTGGAAGGTGCAGAAGAAAATAGGAGCAAGAGAATTGCTCAGAAGAATTTTTCTAGATGTAGAGAACCATTGATCAAGCTTAAGGAGAAAATCTTTCTGAAATATCAAAGGTAGGTTTGGAGACTTGCTGAAAAGGGAGGCTTAGGTGCAACCCACAAGTGAACAGATTAATTTCACAGAGGAGGAGAATATGATTGTTGGTAATCATTTTAGAGGTTCAGGGAGAAGCCATGGAAAGGAGAAGGAAGATGATAAGGAAAATGACATGATAATGAGTCAAGAGGAGATTGACAGAGAGAAAGCTGAGATAAAGTTCCATATTGAGTTATTGATGGAGATGTTAGAAAGGAATAAGGGAGAGGAGAGGCATGGTTGGATTATGAGAATAAAATTCAAATGGCATAGATTGCAAGTGAAGTGGGAGCATATATTGAATGCTCAATTGAAGGAATATTTACTCAGAGTAAATGGGTATGTGGAGGAAGTTTTGGTATGTGAACCAGAACATGGCCCATTTTTTTTTTAAGTAATGAAGGTACAAAGGATATTTTGAATCATATGAAGGATTCAGAGCTGTAAGAAAACCTGATGGCTGAAGCATCAAGTGAGAAAGCCTCTCATATGAGGATGGATTTGAATGGTTGCAACAGAAGGTGTTTATTGATGCGTTACTTAATGGGAGAAGACAATCATCTGAAGCTGTCATGGAGATGGAAGATCAAAATATTATTCTGATGAAGAGTGAAGGAACGTTGTCTCAGAGAGGTAAGCTAATTAATTTGGCTAATTTTATTGATGAAGAACAAGTGCGGGAGAATTCTAATGTAGGAGACGGGGAAAGGATAGCTCATGAAGAGGGATTATAGAAAGACAATAATGCAAAGTGTGTTGAAGAAGGAGGTGAGGTAGATTTATATTTGGAAGAAGAGAAGACAGTGATAGGACTGAATGAAGAGGAAGGAATTATACTGAAAGATGTTAAGAAAGAAAAAGAAAACATCGAAGACTATAAAAAACATCATGATGAAGTACTTGTAAGGTGTCAAAGAGAAATTGAGTTGTTGGAGTATTTTCTGAAAGAACCTAGAGTATGAGACTATGATGGAAGTTAGGAATGAAGAAGAGTCTCAAGATTTGATTAGGACATAGATATTTGTTAGTTTCCAATTTTATGATGTATTGGATAACACTGAAGAAAATTTGGATAAGTATGCAGTCAGAAAGAAGACCGAGAATTTACTTATTGAAAGTAAATTTGAATATGAGAAGCAACAAATGGAAATTGCAAAGGAAGATGTTATGAAAGAAATCAAGGATTGCACGAAACAACAGAAATGGATTATGTGATTGAAGAACTTTAGAACTTAATGATGAACCAGTTCAAATGGAGAAATTTGATAGTAGAAGGGATGATTAATCAGAACTTGGAGTTGACTGAAGGAAAAAATATGAACTAAAAGATAGCAGACATACAATAGCAAAAAATGTGCAAAGAATTTGGAAAATTACAAGCTAAGGTTTGGGACCCTGGAGGTTTTTCATATGCATATAGAACACATGATTAGGAGATCATGAATGTTTTCAACTTTGGAAGTCTAATGCAGGAGCATCTCGCTTGAAAACTCATTTTATTTTGGTGACTTAGGGGGTCTAATGTTTGATAAAAAATTTAATTATTTTTAAATAATTTGAGTAGAAATAGGTGTGTGAGGTTTTAATGTAAATATTCTCACATAATGGAGAATATGAGAGACATTAAAGTTTTGAAGATCTCATAAAGATAATAGGGATTAGGAAATCTTAGAATAGAGAATTAGTTAAGTTAAAAGAGGATTAAGATATTTTAGGAATTAGTTGAGTGATCTATGGAGAAGATCATGGATTTAGAATGATCCATAACTATGTACATATATTTGTAAGCCTCAAAGGCATTAAGGGAGGCCAATTTGAATGAAGGAAACCAGGCCAGAGATGTGAGGCAATTTGAAATGAAAAAAAACCAGGCCAAAGAGAGTGCGAGGGTGAGGAAAAGACAGACCAAGACTCCGTCTTCCCACATATTTTATATCAAGAAATTTATATTTGAATAAGATAGCATCGATTTTCATCTATGGAATTATCTATGTTTGTGAATTATTAATTTATTTCTATGTGATATATCTATTGGTATGTTGTTAATATCATAAATTATTTGGAAGTTTGAATGGAATTGATCTTTCAGCTATAAATAATTGTTGAACTATTAGAGTATGCTGTAATTATGAACTCAACTATAGTTTGAACTTGCCTCTCAAGATTTATACTGCGTGGATAAGTGAACATTGATTAGAATGCATGGAGAAGACATGTTACTCTTCAAAGGGGTGTAATGTATTTTTTTACTTCTGAAATCTGTCCAAGTCTCTAAAATCCTCTTATGACGCCCTAACAAATATTGTAAATGAATTGAAAATATTTTGGTTCGTTGTATTTCTTTTGGGTTTTCATTGGCCTTTCGAACTTGTATTGCATATGTTTTATCTATTCTGTATAGAGTCTTGTAACAACATTTTGATCTATTTACAGGATACCAGTTTTGGCAATTATTATAGCGTCTTTAATTGAAATAATTGAATAATATTATTGAAGATTGAAGGTGTTCCATTAAAACTATATTGTGCATGTGATCCTGTATATCATTTAAATAAGGGAGAAGGTGTTAAGAATTTTTTATTTACAAGATTTGTCTTCAACCGAAATTGGATGTCGATCAACAAGATCGTTGAGGAATATTGCAAACGATAATTCTGGGTAAGAATTGTGAATTCAGAATAAGAAATATACAGGTAACATAAGATCAAAGGAGATAACAACGCCATCAATAATTTCATTTTTTAAGTATGTATTGTGTTGAATTACAATCCAAAAGCTGAGACCTATTGAAGGTGGAATTGAAAAAGCTAACTTGCATAGAGGAAAGAAAATTAAATGTCAGAGGTGCTTCTGCGTGAAAGAGACAACATTAATAAAATTTGAATATAAACTCAGGAGTGTTCCTATGAGGAACATAGCATGGTTAAGTGAGAATTCTGTGGAATTCTTATTATCACAGAAAAAACAGAGTAGCATATGAAGGTAATTCGTGAGGAAAAATCGTCATCCAATTTGCGATTCAATTTCTGATGAAAGGAATAGGAATTTTGGAATTCTGCCATCTGGATTTTCTGCAGAGTTGGGTTTATTTGGTAACTTGTTGGAAACCTTCCAAAAAGGTGTTTGGTTGAGGATTTTCTAAGTGATCTTTGAACAGTGGATTTGTAGACTAAGTGACTCGAAAAATAAAAACAACTTACTAAGTTTGGAAATCATTGAAGGAAATAAATGAGAAAGAAAATAGCTCCACTGTGAGCAAATTTCTGAAGTTCTTGCTCCTGTAGTTTAGTTCCTGTTCCTGAACCAATGATTTAGTTATTGTACCGAAAATGAAATTCATGTTCCAAAAGTGGTTTCCTTGAGTTCACCACTCCAAAATTCTCACACATATAGGAAATATTGAAGGTAAATGGGCACATAGGTTTTGAAGACCGAAAGGTTGACATGCTTATGTGTTCGCTCAATTAAGCTTAGGTATTCCAGTAGCATAAAACTCTGAAACTTGAATCATTCAATGTTTTATTCACTGATATAAGGGCAGTTAATGAAATTTATTATATCTGGAGGGACTGAAGTCTCTTTGTTGAGACTTGTATCATATTCGAGGTGTTAAGGCTTCTAATTAGAAGGAATAGACCCGAAAATTGCATCAGTGCTTAGGTTCACATATGTGAATTTTTTTCCTCATACTCAGATACCCTGTGTTCTTCCTTCTGATGGAAATATTGTCATTGATGGAAAAGGAACACAAAGGAGAAACACCTGAACTATCACCAAGGAAAAGGAGCAGAGAAGAACCAACAATAAGGAAAAGGACTAGATCAGGCAATTATGCAGTAAGAAAGCATAAAAGAGAGGCAGAGGAGCAACAAAAAGGCAAGGAGCAGCATTAGACTATCAGCAGGGGCAGCAAAGAAGAGAATGCAGCTAAGAAGCAAGGCATACAAGGAGCAGAGGTAGCTGAGGTAGCAAAGGTAACACATAAGCAACAAAGGCAGAGGAACAACAAAATCAGAGAGGCAGGGAATGCAGCTAAGCAACAAAGTTAGAAAACAATGAATGTAGAGAGGCAAAAAATATAGCAGAGGCAGCGAATGCAACTAAGAAGGTACCAAAGGCAAAAAAGGAAATAGAAAGAAGTAGAGGAAGCAGAGAATCAGTTAAGAAAGAAAAGGAGCAAAGGTAGAAAAGTAAGCTCAGGAGAGTTCGACACGTTTAAGGCATGTAGCAAGGAAAAGAATCCCAAGTCGGAGTGAATATCGAATAGAAGAAAAAGCTCAGGAGAGGAGCAACGTGGAGGACCCGATGAAAAAAAGTGGAAACATGAATTGATGGCTTTCTTGAACATTTTTCCAAATATGTAGAGAAGCTCATTGAAGACTTTAAAGTGGAAACCATGAGCCAACGACAAAAATGGAACAGTGAAAGTGGTTTTGAAAACCACCAGAGGGTTTTCACACTGCTTTTGGAGGATAAGCGGTAATTGCTGGAGTGAACATGATAGTGGTTGTGGGCTGACATGTGGCAATTAAAACCCACTAATTTCGCATAGGTTCTAAAGTTTTACCCATCGTGTTATTTGGAGCGCGATGTCGAGCGACGTTCATCGGATTTGGAGCAGTTAAATGGACGATGGAGATTGGACTATAAAAATGAATATGTAAGTTGTATATGTTGTGGGACCCAAATATAATATTATTTTGGTGCTTTGGGTTTTAACCAAAGCAAACTCATAAATACGATCAAAATAAGGTGTGATAGTTGACAGATGTGGGCCAATGTTAATACATGTTGGTACTTTGGAATATGTATCCAAAGACGATTTGGTATATTCGGAAGAAAAATGAACAGGTTTTTATTATGGTTTGTTTAAAAATTGATATAAAAGCTTCCGCAAATGAAGTTATTACCATTGGGTTTATCATGGTTTATAACCATATTTTTGAAAAGTGAGATTGACCGTAAAGAAATATGTGGGCCCAGATATATATTATAATGTTGATACCTTGTGTTTAAACCAAAGTATGGAAGGGAAAGTTATATTGTGTTGATGACTTATGTTAAGTCAGGTAATAAACCTTGAGAATTTGTGATGCGATGGATGCAATGTGATGTGATCGCATATCGCAATCGGGGTAGGAGAAATCACAAAAAAATAGTGGTCACAGAAAATTCAAAGTGGGATATGATGACATAGGGATGACATGGAAAGTGACGTGGCAGCTGACGTGGACCTGACTCCACAAATCGCAAATAAATCAAGATGACGTGGCAAGATGACGCGATAGTGATGTGGCGATGATGTGGCAAGGTGACATGGCACGATGACATGGAGATGACGTGGACCTGGCCCGCATATCGCAAATCGCAAGATCAGAGGGGTGAAGATCATAAGAGAAAATTAGCGATGCAATGGATAGAAGCGATGCGATGTGTCGATGCAAAGGTACACGTGGCGGCTCAGCGCAATATTACACATCGGCGATGCAAAGTTCATCGCATACCATGAAGTGGCAATGCGATGTGATGTGAATATTCGATGCGATGCAAAGTGGAGATGCGAAGTTCATCGCATATCGTAGATTGCAAAGCTCAAAAGAGATAGCACTCATAAACGCCGAAGTGTAATGAAGTGATAACCATTGGATCACAGAGTAGAGATCTATGATGCAGATTAGAAGTGCTAATTTGGGCATGGATAAATGTGAAAGATTGGAAAAACCAAAAATTTATGAAGGTATAAGGTTTCTCTTTGAGAAATCGCATCGGGAGGATGAAAGAGCAACATAGAAACGAAGAAAAAAATAGTCGAAATGCTGAGATACAACCTGGTGGGACCCTTCGCGTATTGCATATCGGGAGATTAGATGGTCGAAGGCACATGGGATAATTGAATCGCCGAAGTGCAATAAAGAGAGAGGACGTGATGAAGATCAAAGTTGAAGCCTAAAGCATTTCAAGTCTGGGAGTATGTGGATTTTCCTTTGTAAATTGTTTCAGAGAGAAAAAGGAGGATTATAACGTAAAACAAAAAGGAAACTATGAACGCGGGTAGAAAGGCTCGGGTAAGGACCCGACACAGAGAAAAGGGCAGAATCAAATGTTTAGAAGAGAGGTGAAGGTTTAATGTTGTGGGCACAAGAAAAATAGGCATGGTCGGGAAAAAGGAGATATGATGGCACTGTTAGAAACGCAATAGAATGGGTCAAGTCAAAGAAAAAGAGAAGTTATGTAGCAGAGCTAGAATATAATAAAAGAAACTGAAAAGACAGTGACAACAGCAGAAAAGAAAAATATATGGCGAACCAAGAGCTGAAAGGGCTGAATTGAAATATTATTATATCTGTAAATGTAAATGAATTAATTATTTTTATTTTATGTGATGCAAAGGCAAGTCTTCGTAGGGATAATAAAAACTCCATGAGTGTTATAATGATTATTTCTCATGTAATAACTTGAACTAAAGAATGAAGAATCGAATGGGTGGAAGGCATAGGGTCAGGAATGTTCACTTCATATTCCGTATAGAATGCAATCAGTCAAGAGTTATCTGTATAAGATATGTAATATTAGTGAAAAAAAGGAGTTAGAGAACTGTAGAATGGATGAGAGAGGAAGAAGAATGTAAGAGAGTTGCAGGAGTTTAGAGAGTGTAAGAAGAAGGAGGAGCAGATAGAGAAGATGTGAATATTCAAATATGATATAAGTCATATATGAATGCTGGAGGACAGCAGTGATGAAGGAATAGAACAGAGCTGATATCCAAGTAAGTCATCATGTGTTTTCATTTTAGTGTGAGGAAGTTGGTGCTTCCATATCAAGTTGTAGCTTGATAGAAGTCTAGTTGTAGCTGGCTGAGGTAGGAGCCTCCTGTAGGTTGTAGCCTGCAGAAAATAGATGGGAGTTGGAACTTCCTTGCAAGTTGTAGCTTGCAGAATTGAGATAGTAGCCTCCTGTAGGTTGGAGCCTACAGAAAATCAGTGGTGAGAGGGAGTTGGAGCTTGCCTTTGCATCAAAACAATAATAAGATTTGGTTTTACCCCTTATGGGTTTCCACTTATATCTGTTGTCTATGTGCATGATGTTTATGTATTGATATGGTGTATCTAATCTACTTAATTCTTGCTGCTCACATATTAAGATCACTATTACATTATGTAATAATTTGATCATGAAATGAAGGTGTAAACAAGTTTAAAGGAAAGTTTTAAAAGTCCATGAATGTGTTAAACTGATTCACCCCCCCTCTCAGTTTAACTAAGGGTTCAAAAATTGGTATCAAGGTGAGTTCCTTCTATATCAGTTTAACAACTAGAAGGAGATCCTAGGTCCCCAGGATGGCTAGTCTAGAAGGATGCTCAACAAATAAAGCCCCTCTGTTTACTGGCACAAACTACGCCTTTTGGAAAATAAGAATGAGGACGTACATAATGTCTCTAGGAATAGAGGTTTGGATTGTTGTGGAATTAGGATACGCCCCAAAGGATTCTAATAAAGAGAAATAAGCCAAACAAGATTTTATAGCTAATGAAAAAGCCATGAATGCTCTCTTAAGTGGTTTGTGTGAGGCAGAATTTATCAAATTAATGCACAACAAGACTGCCAAAGAAATATGGGATACATTAGAAAGTATCCATGAGGGAGATAAAAAGGTGAAGATGGCCAAACTACAAGTCTATCGAGCTCAAGTTGAAAATATAAAAATGAATGAAGAAGAAGATGTTGCCAGCTTATTCTTGAGGGTTGCAGAAATTGTGAATAACATGAAATATCTAGGAGAAACCATTAGAGAATGTGTAATTGTTCAAAATATATTGAGATCTTTACCATCCAGTTTTAACCCCAAGGTTTCTGCCATAGAAGAAACAACTGATTGGTAAACATTGGCCATGAACCAATTACTTGGAAAGTTAACAGCCTATGAGATGATACTTCCACAGAGGAAGTCACATGTGAGGGAGGTAGCCTTTAAGGCTGAGAAGAGCAAAGAAGAAAAGGAATATACATGCTCCTGCTCTGATGAAGAAGAGGCCAAATTTATCAGAAGATTGGATACAGGCTCAGGTAAGTATAAAGGTAAAATTCCATTTAAATTCTTTAGCTGTGGAAGAGTTGGGCACTATGCATCAAAGTGTCCTTACAATAAAACAAATAATCAGACTCAAGAGACATAGAAAACCAAAACTAATAATTGGCAGGAAGGGAAGAGATTCAACAGAAAATCCCTTTATGTTCAGAAAGATAACAGTGCATCTGAAAACTCAGATGAATCCTCAAATGAAGAAGGAACCTCTGAATTTGTGTTGATGGCCAAGGAAAATTCTAAAGGATTCCTTCTAGAAAATGAGGAAGAAGGCGAGGTATATCTAGAGGGGGAGCTAAGAAGTGCCTGGGAGGAAATAGACAAACTTAAACTAAAGTGCAGAAAATAGAAAGACATTCTCCTCAAATATGTACAAAAGGTACAAAATTTAGAAGACCTCATTCAATTGAAAGTAGAACTTGAATAAGCTAAGAAGGTGGAAGACATTTTGCTAAAGAAAATTAAAGATAAACATCAGGAGAAAGATAAATTGCAAGAAGAAGTGGTGTGCCCGAGAAAGAAATTAGAAAAAGACCAAAGAGAATTATTAATGAATACTCCTCAAATGACAAGCTTTGAACAGTTGGACAAGATTCTAAATGCTCAAAGGTCTCCTCTCATAAAGCCTGGGATAGGATGTGAAGGAGAAACCAGTAAGTCCAAGGTAGAAGATAACAAGAATATCAATTTTGTAAAAGCTGTAAAGGATAATGAAGCGACTCAAAATATTCCTACAGAAGTAGAAACCAGCAAGAACATGATTTGCAATGAAGTAAATAGAAACAAGCAGCAACCTCAAATGACAAAGAAAGAAATGAAGAAACAATCAGCAGAAAAAGGCTCATACACTCTTAAATATGTATTGAATAAATTCAGAAGCTATCAAAGGAGGTTCTTTCCTCCTATGAGAACTATCACTTGTTTTTCCTGCCACAAACCTGGACATATTGCAGTATATTGTAAGACAAAGAAAATCCAGTCCAACCAGCAAAGGATGTAGAAAATGAAAAGACTACCTCAAGCAAACAAATGGAGAGGACAACCTTTCACCAGGTACACTAATCGATTCCATGGCTACTGTTTTTCATGCAATGAATTTGGACATAAATATGTTTAATGTAAATTGTGTTAAAAAAGGGGAACAAAATATTATACTTCAGCTCAAACTTACCTTGGTATAATAAGATGTTATGTATGCCTCAAGCTTGGTCATAAATCAAAAGACTGTAAACTACCATATACATTAAAGAACTCTAGACAGATGATGGAATCCAATCCAATCTGACAAAACTATGAAAAAAAAATAAGTGCAGACATTATGAAGAACCCTAATAAAGTTTGGAAGGAAAAGAGAAAGGGGGAGCCTGTTAACTCAATAACATAATGAATCCATCATAGTCTCAGGGGGAGCTGCTCTAAGAAGAAACATCCCAGGCAGAGAGCAGTCCATAAATAGTCCCCATGAAAGTAGTATAAGAAGAGCTCCTTGGAATGAGAACAGCTATAAGATCAGGAAGGGAAAGGACAATCTCTCTGACAGAAAACTATAGAGGAAGAAGAATGCCTGAAGCACACAATAGCCAATAGGTTGATGGAAGGAGAGAAGGCAACAAGCATCCAGGATCATAGAGGGAACATTAGACATGAACATGTAAGCTAAGAAGACATCAACACATTAAGTGATGAATGGTTAAAATCACAAAATTATGTTTCGAGCTACAGAACTGGAAAGACCCATAAAGGATGATCACATTGTGCATCATACTGCTATAATTAACAATGAATCACATTAAGAAGGATGAGTAAGAGAAGTGCCTATCATCATTATATAATTACATCATTCATCTATGAAAATTCCCCTTGGAGGAATGCAGTTAAGTGAGTGATAAATCTATAAGTGATCTGCCCATAAATATTCCTAGTATAGAAATTGAAGATGTCTTCCCGAAGATCATTATGTTAGAAAATTTGAATTGAATATAAAGCAGCAATGATTCTGGAGAAGTCCTCGAAAGGAACATGCAATGGCATTCCTTTGAACAGAATGACAGAATAAGAAAAATGGTTAATGATACCAAGATCAAATTCAGTATATTGATGATTTTTGGTGTGAACAGTGGAAAGCTCAATAGTAGAAACTATGAAGGTTGTCTTAACTATGGGTTCATGTGTGAACTGAAGTGAAATCTCTGCATGATTTATCAAAGTAGTATCAATTGGTATTTGGTACAAACAACATGCCTATCAACATAATACCAAGTTTTATCAGTGGAGTAGCGATATGGTACAGGTCCTCAGGATCGAAGGATTATGGCAAAATTACATCAAGTTAGTATACCGAGCATTATCTGCATTATCAAAGCATAAAAGGGTCAATGAAAGGGCAAAAGGATCATTATCTTGTTTACATTTGAAGTAGATATATTGAGCATTGAAGTAGTATATATTTCTAGATATAATTGCATGCCTTCCTCAAGTCAGCATAGATATATCTTCAAGGCCTCTTTCTTAAGATCATTCATAAAACTGTGTGAAGTCTGTTTGCTGAGATGTCAATTAAACAACTTGAAGATGTTTTCTTGAAGATCATCATGATAGAACAGTTAAAGTATTGGAAGTATGAAGGACTAGTTGTGTTAATCTTACAGTTGAAGCTCAAAAGTCTGTTATTTATTCATCAAAAGCATACTTCAGCGGAAAGGATTTGCTGGTATTTCACCATTAAAGAGAGGTTGATCGTTGACATACATACCCCCTTATGTCATAAATAAAATTGCATAGTTGATAAGTGAGACTAACCAATACATTGAATGTATCTAGCCTCATGGGTTTGTTTTGAAAATACATTGTACAAGCAGTAAAGTTGTTTGGTCTCTTAGATTGAAAGATATTGTCTAATCTCACAATAATTTGTAAGCTCTGGTTTCATTCATTGATCACATCAGTAACAAGGACCTTTCAGCTATTAAATGTAATATCCCTCTCAGCCGAAAAACTCATATCACCACCAATAGGAAGTAAAGGTGAACCACAGCTATAAAATATATATTGGCATCATCATATTTGAATAGATGTGTACAACAGATATGTGTCTCAGATGAATATCATAATATGGACTGAAGTATATTTGGAGCAAACTTTGTATGATGCATGGACCATTTTCAATACTTTAGTATTATTCCAATGATGCATCTCAGGTTATATAAGTCTGGTACAATGTGTTCTATGAAGTGTCCTTATCATCACTTTCAACTTTATACAAGTGCAAGAATTCTGAGCTTTGGGATGATATCAACTTACTTTGTATATACATACAAGTTTAATGATTCTCAAAGTGTTCTCCCAAGTTCAATGAAAAGATAGAAAGTACATTGGGAAAGGTGCAACCCTTTGCCATTGATGTCAAGGGGGGAGGAAAAGCAAACAGAAGAAGAAATGCTCTTCTGAAAAGCAAGCAGAGGAAGACAAGACACTTCTCAGAATGAGAAGGGGGAGGAAGTCCTGGAGGAAGTATTGGAGTATTGCCATCAATGCCAAAGGGGGAGACTGTTGGAAATATTGTCATTGATGGAAAATGAACACAAAGGAGTAGCACCCGAACTATCACTAAGGTAAAGGAGCAGAGAAGAAGTAGCAATAAGGAAAAGGAGCAGATCAGGCAATTATGAAGTAAGAAAGCATAAAAGAGAGGCAAAGGAGTAACAGAAAGGCAAGGAGAAACATTATACTATCAGCAGAGGCAACAAAGAAGAGAATGCAGCTAAGGAGCAAGGCAGACAAGGAGCAGATGTAGCTGAGGCAGCAAAGGTAACACCTAAGAAACAAAGGCAGAGGAACAACAAAAGAAGAGAGGCAGTGAATGCAGCTAAGCAACAAAGGAAAATAAACAACGAATGTAGAGAGGCAACAAATATAGCAGAGGCAGCGAATGCAGCTAAGAAGGCACCAAAGGCAACAAAGGCAGTAGAAAGAAGTAGAGGTAGCACAGAAGCAGTTAAGGAAGAAAAGGAACAAAGGCAACAAAACAAGTTCAGGAGAGTTCGACGCGTTTAAGGCATGCAGCAAGGGAAAGAATACCAAGTCGGAGTGAATATCGAATAGAAGAACAAGCTCAGGAGAGGAGTAGCATGGAGGACCCGATGAACAGAAACGGAAACATGAATTGATGACTTGCTTGAACGTTTTACCAAATATGCAGAGAAGCTCATTGAAGAGTTGAAAGCGGAAACCATAAACCAACAGCGAAAACAGAACAGTGAAAGTGGTTTCGAAAAACACCAAAGGGTTTTCACACCGCTTTTGGAGGATAAGCGGTAATTGCTGGAGTGAACACATTAGTGGTCATGGGAAGACACGTGGCAATTAAAAACCACTAATTTCGTGTAGGTTCTAAAGTTTTACCCGTCATGGTATTTGGAGCGCGATGTCGAGTGATGTTCGTTGGATCTGGAGCAGTTAAATGGATGACCGAGATTGGACTGCACAAATGAATATGTAAGTTGTATATGCTGTGGGACTCGAATATAATATTATTTTGGTGCTTTGGGTTTTAACCAAAGCAAACTCATAAATACGATCAAACTAAGGTGTGATAGTTGACAGATGTGGGCCAATGTTAATACATGTTGGTACTTTGGAATATGTATACAAAGTCGATTTGGTATAGTTGGAAGATAAATGAACGGGTTTTTATTATGGTTTGTTTAAAAATTGATATAAAAGCTTCTGCATATGAAGTTATTACCATTGGGTTTATCATGGTTTATAACCATATTTTTGAAAAGTAAGATTGACCGTCAGGAAATCTGTGGGCCCGAATATATATTGTAATGTTGATACCTTGTGTTTAAACCAAAGTATGGAAGGGAAATTTATATTGTATTTATGACTTATGTTAACTCGGGTAATAAACCTTGAGAATTTGCGATGCGATGTATGAATGCGATGCGATGGATGCAATTCCATGCGATCGCATATCGCAATCAGGGCAGGAGAAAAATCGCGCAAACACAGTGATCACAGAAAATGCGAAGTGCGATATAATGACGTGGGGATGACGTGGCAACTGACGTGGCAGCTGACATGGACTTAACCCCACAAATCACAAATAAATCAAGATGACGTGCCAGTGACGTGGTGATAATGTGGCAAGGTGACATGGCATGATGACATGGAGATGACGTGGACATGGCCCACATATCGGAAATCACAAGATCGGAGGGGTGAAGATCGTAAGAGAAAAGTTGCGATGTGATGGATAGAAGCGATGTGATGTGCCGATGCAAAGGGACACTTGGCGGCACAATGCAATATCACACATTGGCGATGCGAAGTTCATCGCATACCGTGAAGTGGCAATGCGATGCGAAGTTCATCACATATCGCAGATTGCAAAGCACAGAAGAGATAGCACTCATAAACGCCGAAGTACGATGAAGCGATAACCATTGGATCACGGAGTAGAGATCTATGATGCAGATTAGAAGTGCTAATTTGGGCATAGATAAATGTGAAATATTGGCGGAAACAAAAAATTATGAAGGTATAAGGTTTCCCATTGAGAAAACGCATCGGGAGGATGAAAGAGAAACATATAAATGAAGAAAAAAATAGTTGAAATGCCAAGATACAACCTGGTGGGACCCTTCGCATATCACATATTGGGAGATCAGATGGACGAAGGCACATGGGATAATTGAATCGCCGATGTGCGATAAAGAGAGTGACGTGATGAAAATCAAAGTCGAAGCCTAAAGAATTTCAAGTCCGGGAGTATGTGGATTTTCCTTTGTAAATCGTTTCAGAGAGAAAAAGGAGGATTATAATGTAAAACAAAAAGGAAAGTATGAACGCGGGTAGAAAGACTCGGGTAAGGACCCGATACAGAGAAAAGGGCATAATCGAATGTTTAGAAGAGCGATGAAGGTTGAACACAGTGGGCACAAGAAAAAGAGGCATGGTCGGGCAAAAGGAGATATGATGGCACTGTTAGAAACGCAATAGAATGGGTCAAGTCGGACAAAAAGAGTAGTTATGTAGCAGAGCTAGAATATAATAGCAAAAACTGAAAAGACAGTGAAAACAACAGAAAAGAGAAATATATGGTGAACAAAGAGCTGAAAGGGCTGAATTGAAATATTATTTTATTTGTAAATGTAAATGAATTAATTATTTTTATTGTATGTGATGCAAAGGAAAGTCTGCATAGGCATAAGAAAAACTCCAAGAGTGTTGTAATGATTATTTCTCATGTAATAACTTGAACTGAAGAATGAGGAATCGAATGGGTGGAAGGCATAGGGTCAGGCATGTTCACTTCATATTCCCTATAGAATGCAATAAGTCAGGAGTTATATGTATAAGAGATGTAATATCAGTGAAAAAAAGGAGTTAGAGAACTGCAGAATGGATGAGAGAGGAAGAAGAATGTAAGAGAGTTGCAGGAGTTTAGAGAGTGTAAGAAGAAGGAGGAACAGATAGAGAATCTGTGAAGATTCAAAGATGATATAAGGCAGATATGAAGGCTGGAGGACAGCAGTGATGAAGGAACATAACAGAGCTGATATCCAGGTAAATCAGCATGTGTTTTCATTGTAGTGTGAGGAATTTGGTGCTTCCATATCAAGTTGTAGCTTGATAGAATTCCAGTTGTAGCTAACTGAGGTAGGAGCCTCCTGTAAGTTGTAGCCTGTAGAAAATAGATGGGAGTTGGAACTTCCTTGCAAGTTATAGCTTGCAGAATTGAGGTAGTAGCCTCCTGTAGGTTGGAGTCTACAGAAAATCAGTGGTGAGAGGGAGTATGAGCTTGCCTTTGCATCACAACAATAATAAGATGTGGTTTTCTCCCTTATGGGTTTCCACTTATATCTGTTATCTATGTGCATGATGTTTATGTGTTGATATGGTGTATCTAATCTTCTTAATTCTTGTTGCTCACATATTAATATTGTTGTTACATTATGTAATAAGTTGATCATGAAATGAAGGTGTAAATAAGTTTAAAGGAAAGTTTTAAAAGTCCATGAATGTGTTAAACTAATTCACACCCCCCCCCCTCTTAGTTTAACTAAGGGTTCAACACCTTCAACCTATGAGAAATTGTCATTTTTTCATTTTTTTCATTATATGGCTTTGGGTTATTCAACCAATATTCTAAGAACTCCAATTATGCTACAAATTTTCCCATGTTTACTCTGTTACAGTCTTTTATAGTCTCTTTCACAGCTCCTAGTACTTCATTGGTTGAAGTGTTTGCAAGCGAAATCTCTCTTCTCTACACATTCTCATCCCTTTCTTTATGAAGGACTGGCCCTTGTTCTAGTTCCCAAATGAAAACCTCCATCTCCTACACCTTGAGCTCTCTTTTCCTTTGTTAAATTCTTAATGTGTGTTTTATCTTCACTAAAAACATGTGCAACTTCACCTTTTTCTCCAGCACCCATCCACACTTTTATTATTCAACATCTTGTTGTATTAACTCCATAAGAACATCTAAACATACCTTCACCTCAACTATCTCTTTCTCAAATTATTCATCCTCTATCATCCTCATGCCAACTGCTTTGACATTTTATTTCATCTCATTGTGACTTCTCACTCAACCCTTAACACAACTATCAATAGTCATTGTCACTTCTTTCATGAACTTTGTTTGTCCACTTGTGAGTTTTAATATAGCCAACACATCACCAAGGTATCTCCTGTAAACTTAGCCAATGGTTCACTTCACTTGAACCTTCATTCTAAGCACTCCTTGTTGTCTTGGTTGTTGCATTTAGCTTACTTATTGAGAAATTCCTCTTCTCCTGTTCATCTTCAACAATTCATCTTACTATTGGGCTCTTTCACAATTTCTTCTCCTAAGAGGTTTGCATTCATTATTTCATTCATACACATAGACAATCATGAGCATAAAGAGGCTTTAAAATCCTTTCATTAAATCCTTTATGGACAAAATTTCACCTATGGATAGCTTTTCTAAAACTATGAATCATCTACCCCCGATCGGGGTGATCATTGATCGAGGAAGCCAAGAGAAGACGCCCTACCGGTGGAGGTTTCCGTTAATCTAGGATTAATTAACCATGCAGCAACATTACTTACCAAGATCATGGCAGCATGCAGAGGATAGGAGTTTTATGACGTGTTTGGTAAGACAGCCTGTGCTGTCAGGACCGAAAGGAAACATCACGGTGAGGGCAGGGTATATGCATTGCAAGTTTGTTTATGAACTACATCATTCAACTGTGGTTTCAATTCTAAAGAGGCGCAGGAGGACGGAGGCGACCATACCCTGCACCAGACGCGTCGCATTTCTGGGGCCAGAGCTCACTTATATAAGCCAGTTCATCACCATGGTTAAGAGGAAAACATGAAATACCATAGCCCTTAATTATGAGAAAGGGAAACATAAGAAGTTACAACCTGAAGATAAACACAGGAAGAGAGGAAGAAAGACAAGACAAGATGTTTTAACAAACCTCTCAGAAACTTACTCCATTGGCAATTCCTCATAAGCCAGACAGGAAATTCGAGGTTGGGAACGAGAAATCCAAACAGATGAGGAAGATAACGAAGCAGAGGCAGAAATTATGGACTTTATTACAGATCGAGACAATACTCGTGGCTGTTTATCACTGTTTCATCAAACAGTTCATACTTACTAGATTGTCAAATGCCTATTGGCTAAGGCTATGCAGAGTTTTCACCCTCACCAAGAGAAGACAAAACCAAAAATAGTGGATTTGTTACAAGATATCGACAATCGACTGAAGCACATCAAAGTCACATAGTACCAGGCCACTGATCGTATCAGTAGACTTGATGATCGTATTGGCAGAATTGAGAAACAAATCCAACAGATGCAACAAGTGGATATGCTAGGATCCACAACAAAGGATCCAACACCGATTGAATCCTCAGATGGATAATAGTCTTGACATGTTTATAATATCCATTTTTGTTTTCTGCAAGGACATATCTTACTCAATAGATATGTAGATAATAGAGTAAATAGTCAGTTAGCTAATGAAGCAAATGGTAGAATGAAATTGTTCCAATTTTGGATGGCTTTTAATACTCAGAGGTGGCCAACAAACCTAGTTTCCTCCACGCTGGTTGAGGCCACAGACTGAATATTATTTTTTGTAACCTGCTTTCAAAACATAAATAGAAAATAGCAAGGAACTACTAAATTGACTAAAAAAAAAGACTCTGAATCATCTAATTATAAAACTAATAAAACATACCAACTTAGAAAATACAATTTATTTGCATGGAAGAATAAAATTCTTTTCAAAAATCAAGACCCCTCTTATTAATTATTATGAACTATTAATTTCTCACTTTATGATGGGATATTAATTTCTCAACCACTTATTATTTAACCTAATAATTTATAAGGTTACGACTGTAAAACATAATACTAAAAAATATTAAAGCTATCAAATTAAAGATTATTAACTTAAATCAACTTAAAATAAGAATTATTTGTAAAGTAATCTAATTAAATGAATTCAATATCTTAAAAATAATCTCTTGATTAAATTTGTTATTTCAATATTAAATACTTGACAAATTAATAACACTAACTTAGGTAAAAGTATTTTCTTCAACAAACTACCATCATATCTAATTATGACCATATCAAAGATTTATTTGAGTTTTGTGAAATACCAATATATTGATATCTTTGACATTATGTATTCCACCTAGAGGCATGAAGGAATGAGAAAATGTCACACTAAAACAGGTTTATGTTTGTATTTTGAATCCATTCCTTAAACAGTCTTAAAATGCATCCAAAAAGAATACAAATAGTAGGCTATACTAAGTTCAATCCTATTATTACTTCATTTGGGCTAACCTCAACAATATGTGATGTGATTAACTTTGAGAATGAGGTTATCAAAATAAGTTAATGAGTCCAATTTAATCCCACAATGTCTTTAATTGTAAGTTGAAATTAATAAAAAAATAAACTTCTTGTTTCTTTATTTTATATTTAAATTATTAATATATAATAAATATATTTATTGTAGATAGTACATATATTAGATAATATTTAATAGATGAAACGGAACTGACAATCATATATGAGAATAAAGACAGTTGTAAATATTTGAGACTTTTATCATATTTATGTAAATTATATTTCTAGAAATAAATATAATACCGAACTTCAATAAAGAAATTTGATTGCTAAACTATGAATTCTGAGAGTCATTATAAAAAATAAAATATATCTAAAAATAAAATAAAATATTCAATACAATTAATAAAATAATAAAAATTTTATTCATTGAATATATCCTTGGCCAGTATCTTCAGAAATTTTGTTCGACCACAGGCAACAATTTCCAAAGATAGTACCTGTGAAAATTTCACGAGTCCTTTCATTATATGCCAATGCAGTTATACAGCTCACTGCCCTTTTTCTGATTTCAGAAGTGTGTGAACTATCCGTTGCAATCTTTGCGAGGCATTCTCCTGTAACAATGTTCAGAACCTCGATAGTACCTCTATATTCATGACGTGTAAAAATAAAATTATCTTGTGCCCTCGTGATGTAAGGACCATGAAAAAAACTATTTCTGGCTGGTAGCTGGATTTCAGGGAATGTGAACAAAATATTTCCTTGTAGATTACAAACGTGAAGGCTGCTTCTTAGGGTATAACACAGAAACTGCTCTCTTTTATCTAAATAGTACGGCCAACACTGTGCTGCAATCTCGGTCGTTTTTATGATTTGAGGGCTTTTAGAAGCTATATTGATGATTTGTATTTTCATGTTCATTTGTTGGATAAGTAGAGTATCCCTACCACACAACGTAATGAACTCGATGTGATGTTGACGATGCAAACGGAGGGAAATTTGCTTGCGGAGTTTTCCATTGAATTTGGAATAAATTTTCAGTAAAATTTCACCGGAAGAATTATTGTAGTTATACATCACCATTTCCGTATTACAAGGATTTCCGTATTACAAGGAGATAAAAACCTAAAATGTAAATGCCCCATAGGAGCGCCATTTTCATCTGGTATGGTAAACAACGTCTTGTACTCTTTCAATTAAAAAATTGTGAATAGTCTTTCCCTTTCATTATAAAACATTCCTCTGCAATTTGGAATATCAAAATCGCAATGATCAATTGTATCAACTGTATCGGACAGAAAATACCATGTATGTTTTGTAATTTGTCCTGCTTTAATAAATGCAATTGGAATGCTCGTTATAATTTTAGAAGGAAACCTTCCAACAATTAACAATGAATCATTGTAATTATTGTAGCACACAAGGTCAACTTTATCTGGAAAACGCATTATTACATGCCTCCCATTATCGTCAGTAAGAGGTGAGATTTGTCCATCTGCATGTCACCCGCTAGAGAGAACAAATATAGATGAACAAATATAATGTCACCCGCTATCACCATGTCGTTTATTCGATGCGTGTCGATGCTATTAAATACTTGTAGATGATATTCTGGAAATGTATTTGGGAGCATAGCCATAGCCTTAGTTTTCCCGTTCAACTCTCGAGCTTTCAAATTGTTGAAAACACTGGCGGATTGTGAATAACCCCTGAACATCTTGTCTTGTAAAATTTTCGCTTGAATCAAAGTGTACTGAGAAGAAATATTACAGAGAACGATATTCGTTATAAAATTCAGACGTAATCGAAATTTACAAATTCTAGCTTTCTTTGGATTTCTTAAATACATGGTATTTTAAAAGATAACAGTCACTTTTGAGCCGACCTAACTCCGGGTTGCCACAACTTGACGTGGGTTCCGAGAGAGGTTTTACCCCAATTTTGAATTCTCATTAATTAATCAAGGTCATTTTTATTTGATTATGGTTTGTTTTATCGCTAATGGTTTATAAATGTAGAATATTAATTAATTTATGATGTTTGATGAAGTTTTACGTTAATTTTGATTCCCTTGTACTTAAGGATAATAGAGATTCATGTCCGATGGATCAAATAGGGTGAGTGTATATTTATTTTAGAATTTAAAACAGTCTTGCGAAAAGGTATAGGTTTGTATACGGAGAAACCTTTTTTTTTTAAGTTTTTGATAAATTTGGTCTTTTATGTTGTTATGGGTCAATTTTTTGCTTTTCATAAAAGTAATTTCACATCTCTTTCATAAACACATCAATTAAATGTTTTAGCAATAATAAACTTTTTATTTTTAATTGTTTTATATAATATATAGTTCATATTGAAATATTTTAGTTAGCACTATAATAATAAATTCTTAATGGATTTGTAGTTAGTGTATTATATAGGTTGAGAGGGCCTAGTGGTTAAGAGCATGTGTTTCCTCCTAAGAGGTTAGGTAGAGTATGTATGCCTTTATAGACTTAACAATTATTATTATTATTATTATTACTGTGATATTGGTTGACCCATAACATTTTACCATGGTATTTGATGTGGCCTTTTGCATTCAAGGTTAGAATTTCACCAATCTATATCCATTTTAAATTTCAATTTATCACATAGTATTAATGTGTAATATTGTTTATCATTTATTGTTTATTATTTGATTCCATTTCCATTTGATGTAGGAGTATCTAGACTTACGAGCAATGTGATTGTGTGTTCACACATTGTGGCTAACAAGGGTTTGGAGGAAAATTAATTACTAAGTTTCTTATAAATTGCAAATTATGTACGTAGTTAGTTTGTTGTCAAATTCGGAGTAGAAGTAGGAATAAGTGGTAAGTTGATCCTCCCTGCAAGGAGATCAAGATCAAGCCAAGTAGTTAGATCATTGAATCATGATAGGACTTTGTGCACTAAAAAAATATTAACTCCTTCATTTGTGGAAGGAAGCTATTAGTTAGTTTGATATTCTGGGTTGTAATTTCAAAACAGGATATAGTAAAGAAGGAAGAGTGAAGAAGAGGTTTGTAAAACAGAGAGCTCTATGTGAGAGAGACTTTGTGTATGTGTTTTTTTAGTAAGAAATGGATGTATGCATATCAAGCCATTAAGAGCAAGAAAAGAAGAAAAAAACAAAGAGACCTATGTTTTTGGGTGTTTTCTGTCATTGATTTTGTATTGAAATGATTTTGTTTTACCTGGCATACTGGAAAGATAAATTGCATTTAATAGCTTGTCTTTGTTTCATGCTGTGTGTGTTTTACATAACCATACATCTAAACCAAGGAGAGTATGGAAATGGCATTGAGACATCTAGAAAAAAATTGAGATTTGATCATAACCCTGTGTTTTCACCTAAGGTGCTACACATACACTTAAGATGTTGTGCATACACCTGTGGCACTATGCATACACCTGTGGCGCTACGTTTACCTTTATAACGTTGTGTTTTTATCAGCAGGGATTTTCTAGCATTGTGTTCCTCTTTAGCACACTACGTTTTCACCTGTATGCTAAACCTCACCTTAGCAATTATCAGATTGATCAATCCAAGCTCCAGTAAGTTAAAAAAAAACGGATGAAGGTAAGGATTAAGGTATGGAAGGTTGTATGGTGCGAATTTGGATCCATTTCATTTTTTATAAACAAATTTATGCATGAAAACATAGGTTTGCAGAGAACATAACAGTATTCGATCTAAGTTTGTCTTCCAGTATGGTAGTTTAGAAACAAGTGAATGTTATATAGACAGTTTTTATATGTTTGAAAGGAGGCTTATTGTGCAATGTGATTTTTTTTTTTTTTGGTGAAACGAGAGGTGCAGATATCAATAGTGATCAACAAAGTAATCATGCCCATTCTTCTCAAATACATATAGGCACAAGATGTTTCTATCACAATCTGGAATGAGATGCATGACATGAAATCATCCATTTACATGCATGTAGGATTGTAATTGTATCTGGCAAGAAAAAAATCCACAATGGGGATTTTGTCTGTTGGGTGGTTGAGGATCGTTGAGAGTAGTTGAAGAGGAAATTGAATGGTGGCATCATCTTGTCATATAGAGTTTTTAGAACTCAATTGTGGGTATGATCTGTGAAGTATTTATTGTTGTGAGTAGTTGAAGCGCTGAGGAGGATGCTGACTCCCAAGGATTCATTTTTTTATACAGCTAAAGTTTCACAAGAATTTTACTAGTGCATCATTTGGTATTATAGTGAAAGGTTTGCTCCATTTTAGAGTATTGAAGTAGTGGATGTGTAGAGAAGTTGTAGAAAGATCAGATTTGGAATCTGAAAGATTGGAAAAAAACTCTAACTGGGAATGTAGAGTTGTATGAGTTTCTTGGATACATACTGGAAAAAAAAATTGGTAGGGTTTGAAAAGGAACCTTGATACATCCTTGAGACAAAGTCGTAACACATCAAAATAGCAGAATAGAGCAAGGTATTTTGAGTCATTGAAGTAGCCTGGAAAGACAAAAGATATTGTAGCAGAGGAACTAGTTGCATCAAAGAAACAATGAGTGAAAAGTTGACTGTTCAAGTGACCAGATTGAGTAAAGGGCGAAGGTCTAGGACTGTTGTGTTCTAGATAGAAAAGGAATTAAGACAGTAGGGAACAATGTGACCACAGGAGTCCATAGAAAGTTGGCAGTGAAGGTAAGTGACAATGGTAGCAAATGCTCAAGTATAAGTGGAAAAAAGGTGGTAGTTTGTATTTTGTGAAGATATTAACTGATTGCAGGTAGTAGCAATAGGAAATGAGAAGTTTTCCATGAATCTATCTATTTGAAGTCTAGAATAAATAATGAGTAATGTTGAGCGTTGAAGTAATAAAGAAATATTTAGTGGATAAAGTAGAGTAAAAAGGTTTATGACTGAACCAGATCGAAAAATAAATTGCTGAAGAAGGGAGGATGTTTATAGTTCTCCAAAAGAAGTGAGAAGTTGGAAAAGCACCATCCTGGCAACTTTCAAAGCTGAGGAGCAGGAATTCTTAGGAGGAGGTTATGTGTGAAGAACCTAGAAGAAGAAGAATCACCAAGAAAATGACTCGGTACCGGGAACAAGTATTACAATTGTTACAGAGATAGAAGAGGTTGTTGAACGTCACAAGATAGATTAGGATGATTTCATAGAAGAAAAAAGAAGAGATGGCCATTGATGGTTAACTTAAGGGTTCAGAGAGAAGTCACAATCAGAAGAAAGGAATACACAAAGATGCCAATAAAATACTAAGCATGAAAAAATCTTGGTGTCGTATCTACAGACAGGTTGATGGAGTCAACTTGTAGAGATGGATTGTTTTTAGTCCATGATGAAAAAAGAGGAGTTCATGAATGAAAGAAGACTATGGCTATTGATAGTCATAGTAAAGGTTCTAAGGGAGATTATGAAAGATCAAGTAAGAATAAACTTAACAGAAAATTAGTTGAGATGAAAGTGCAGCTAGAAGTGATGAGAAAATTCATACAAGGGAATATAGAACACAAAATTTATGGTTGGGTTCTTCGAAAGAAAATAATCGAGTGGAGTCAGTTGCAGAGTAGGCTGAGACATGAAACACATGTGCAGTTAGAAGAACTCATAAGAGCTTAATTGTGGCATGAGATGTATGTTGAGGATGGAGTTTACCTATGTGAGCCTGAACAAGGATATATTCTGGGTGAGAGTGGTGATGATGTTGAAGACAAAGGACTAGCTAATGGTATCATGGATCCTTGGAAGGATGAAAGCTATTTGAGAAAGTTAAAGTTTGATATAACAAAAGAGGATACAAGGCCTTATGGTTTTGAAATTGATAATTTTTGTGTGCTTGCAAGTCATGTAAACTTGGAGGAAAAAAGGTGCATTGAGAATTGTCATATCAACAGGAGGGAAGATGACTATTCATAGTCATATGAAGAATAGAGAGGAATATTATAGTCAAGTGAAGGAATATGTCTAGTTGGATGACATCTAGAGGAAAAATCAAAAGGAGGTTGACAAAGTAATTATTGAGATTAATGAAAGGATCAATAAGATAGAAAGGCTGATTCAAGAGATTAATGAAGATGGGTGTTATGTATGGATGATGAGAAAGAAGAAGGTGCAATGGTTTGCATTGCAGCGGAATAAGAGACAATAATCATTGGCTTGGAAGAAAGATAAAGGGTGTAAGAAATCTGCGCTTGAGAAAAAGTTGATAAAAAGGGAAGGGATCCATTCATATGAATATGGATCAAGGAGTTTTCTCAAGAAAATTGGTGAAGATAATATAAAACTAATGGAGAATATTATTGTGTATTTAGGAAGTGAAAGTAAAACAGAAGAATTGATGATGAAATTATCTAAGGAGACCTTAGTGTCTCATATTTTTGAAACTAATATTTTGTGTGTGAATGCAGGATACACTGAAGAAGGGAAATTGTTTAATGTTTTCATAGGGGAAAAGAAAGACAGAGATTTTATTTTTCATAAAATGGAAGAAGGACATTCACATAATCTTGTGATGCAGGAGGAAGGGGAGCTATTAAGCACAACTGTAATGAATTATGCAGGTAGTGGACAACTATTGAAGACCAAATCCAAAGAAGAGTAGCTACTAAATGTCACTATAGAAGAGATTGCGGATGGTAAACAATTACTGAAGGTTGTTGAACTCGAAGACAACCAGAGTAAAGAAGGACTACTGAAAGTTGTTGCAGACAATGAAGATAGTGAAGATTGTGCAGAGTTTTTGGGAAAAATTCCTTGGATTTATTAAATACATGGTATTTTAAAAGATAACGGTCACTTTTGAGCCGACCTAACTCCGGGTTGCAACAACTTGACATGGGTTCCTAGAGAGGTTTTTCCCCAATTTTGAATTCTCATGAATTAATCAAGGTCATTTTGATTTTATTATGGTTGTTTTATCGCTAATTGTTTATAAATGTATAATATTAATTAATTTATGATGTTTGATGAAGTTTTACATTAGTTTTGATTTCCTTGTAATTAAGGATAATAGAGATTCATGTTCGATGGATCAAATAGGGTGAGGTGTATATTAATTTTAGAATCTGGAGAGGTTTCTTCTTTTTTTAGATTTTGATAAATTTGGTCTTTTATGTTTCTATGGGTCAATTTTTTTGCTACCCATAAAAGTAATTTCACATCTCCTTCATAAACACATCAATTAAATGTTTTAACAATAATAAACTTTTTATTTTTAATTGTTTTATATAATATATATAGTTGATATTGAAATATTTAGGCCGATAGGCCTTCTCTTATGAAAGAGATGCAGTTTTGGATCATCAACATATTCATTCTGATATTGACACTTGTTCTCTTACTGTTCTCCGACTGATTTTCGATCTTTTCCGATCTGTAACAAACCTCCACCGGCTGTCTCCACTCTGTAACAAACCTCTACCGACCGTCTCCACATGATGTGCCTGCACCTAAGGCTTGCGGCCGAGGTAGATGCTCTCACTCACAAACACATTACCATTGCATTTTTTTACACCATAAGCCCCTCGAATCTTGGTGCATGGTTCCTCGAGGTCGAGTCGCTGAAATTGAAGGGAAAGCCCAGGGCTACCATGTTTAATTTGATTCCGCAGGACTGGGGCGGATACGTGGAGCCGTGGATTAATGATATTTCCCAGACATTGCTCTGCTTAAAGGCTCTTAATTTGCACAGAATGATCGTTACGGATGCGGATCTCAGGTTTCTGGCTTGCGACCGCGGCCACATTCTGCAGGTTCTTAAGCTGGAGAAGTGCTCGAGGTTTTCGAATCTTGGGTTTCTCAAAATCGCATGGTCCTACAGGTAATTTGTGTTGGAATTTTCAGAATTCCAAAACAATAAACAGTCTTCCCTTAACACAGAGAAACTAATTAAAAATTTCACTCACAGACAGAGTTTTCAACTCAGAAAAAAATTTCTATTCATAAAAAAAACTGCTGTTACAGATTCTTCCTCAAAGTCAGAGGGATTACAAATTGGTTTATCTGCTGCAAACACAGAGTAAACTATCACTCTCTGTCTCACACAGAGAAATACTCTGTCTCTCTAACTCAACAACAATACACTACTGTGCATACTCTGTTTTAAAAGAAACTCTGTTGTTCTGTGTAATTATAAAAATTACAGCTCTCTGTCTTTTACAAATGCACTGCTGTGCATAAAACTCTGCTCTCTGTTTTAAAATACGCTGCTGTGTATTAAAACATTACACTACAAAATAATGGCTCTGTCTCTACATATTACAAAACAGAAATATCTTCAGCCATAAATTGCTTCAACCACTAAGTTCACCGCTTGGAATAACATTAATGGTTCATTACTCCTGTCAGCACCGCTTCAATTCTCATTGATGGAAAATTGACTTTCTGGCATTGCTGTTCTTTCTTCCCCGCACTTCTGTGTATTAAAAAAAAATCATGTGTAATAACATTACATTCTGCTGTCCTTTTTATGTATACACTGCTGTGTATTAATAAAAAAATACATCTCTGTTTCACGGCCTTTTTAATATATATGTCACATATATTAAAAACAAAACAATTAACATTTAAAACCAAACTTTGTTTTAAATCTGTGCGATGGGCAAATTAAAATTTAAACCCCGCACTCCTTATATAACATATAAAACATATGTATGTGCCGTATTATATATGTGGGCCAGCTGTGGTGCTGTCAGCATTCCGAGGGGGTTCAGTCCTCTGGCCACAATTCTTTCACGACCCCTGCGGACTTTCATTACGAAAAAATGATGTGGGGCCAGTCCGATTGGGTTCAACACCATGCCGGCTCTACCTTATCGACCCTATCGAAATTGCTTTGTGGCCCGTTCATTGTTGTAATGCCGCCTGCTGTTATGCCGGCAGTTGGAATTAATTCCAACACTCCCCCTTAATTTCAACTGCTGGGTTTTCCTGCATACCCATGCATCCTCTGAAATGTTCAAAGCTTTTCTGCTGTAGTGGCTTTGTGAGGATATCTGCAAACTGATCCTCCGTTCTGCAATGCTGCAAAACAATCTCGCCATTGCTTACCAATTCCCGTATGAAATGAAACTTGGTGTCAATGTGCTTTGTTCTTTTATGAAAAACAGAATTTTTAGACAATGCAATAGCTGAGCTATTGTCACAAAATATCACTGTTCCTTTTACCTGTTCTTGACATAAGCTTCTCAACATTTTTCTCATCCAAACTGCTTGACACGCTGCTGCTGTAGCTGCCACATATTCTGCTTCTGCTGTAGACAATGCTACAACGGGCTGTTTCTTAGAAGCCCATGAAATGGCTCCTGAACCCATATGAAAAACATAACCGGAAGTACTCTTCCGATCATCAACACTTCCAGCCCAATCACTGTCCGTGTATCCAACTAAATCTGAACATTCTGAAGTAGTATAAAAAATACCAAATTGCTTTGTACCTTTAACATACCTCAAAATCCTTTTTGCTGCTTGCCAATGTGCATCCTTTGGCTTTTCCATGAACCTGGAAATCAAACTAACAGCATGCATTATGTCCGGCCTAGTTGCAGTCAAATACATGAGGCTGCCAACTATGCTCTTGTATAAACTAGGATCAAAATCATTGCTGCTGTCCTCTCTGCTGAGTTTTAATCCCATCACTGTGGGAGTGATTGCTGCTTTGCTTTCTTGCATGTTAAATCTTTCAAGAACTTCATTAACATACTTTGCCTGTGAGATGAAAATCCCACTTTCATCTTGTTCTACTTCTATTCCCAAGAAGTATCTCAGCAAACCCATATCAGTCATTTCAAATTCCTCTTTCATGACTGTTTTAAAATGTTCAATAAGGCAATCATCATTACCTGTAAAAATAACATCATCAACATATAAGACTACAATCAAAATTTTACCGTCTTGTTCTTTGATGTAGAGGGTGGGTTCTCCCTCACACTTCTCAAATCCATTTTCCAGTAGATATGAATCTATCCTACTGTACCACGCTCTTGGCGCTTGCTTCAGCCCATAAAGAGCTTTCTTCAACTTACACACTTTGTGCTCTTGGCCTTTCTTCTCATAGCCGAGAGGTTGATCAATGTAAACCTCTTCCATTAACACTCCATTTAGGAATGCCGACTTCACGTCCATTTGGTAAACTTTCCACTTGTTTTGTGCTGCTATTGACAACACTGCTCTCACGGTTTCCATTCTGGCAACCGGTGCGAAAGTTTCCTCATAATCTATGCCATGCTTCTGCTTATAGCCTTTGACAACAAGCCTTGCCTTGTGTCTCTCTATCTTGCCTTCAGCGTTACTCTTGGTCTTGTAGACCCATTTAACACCTATGACATCTTTACCTTTTGGGAGTTCAACCAAATCCCAAGTTTTGTTCCTCTCTATGGCATTTATTTCCTCATCCATAGCTTCTATCCATTTCCTATCCTTGATAGCTTCTTCGAAATGAACAGGATCATCAACATGAAAATATAAAGCAAACAAAGAATTGATACCTTCATTAGCTATATCTTGTTCATAAATGTCTTTCAAACTTCTGAATTTCTTACCTCTTTCAGTAAGTGTACAAGTACTTGAAGAAGCACTTGAATTTCCTCCTTGTGGTGTGCTTGGAGAAGCACTTTCATTTCTCCTCAAGGGTGTACTTTGCGGTGTTGATGCTGCTGTTTGGGGATGTATTTCAGCCACCTCATCATCACTCTCATCATGAGATAAACAGTGCTTAACATTCACTGTTTTCTCTATGCTTCCATCCCAAGCTTCCTCTTCAATGAATTGAACATCCCTGCTCACAAGAAACTTCTTGCTGGATGGGTTATATAACCTGTATGCCTTGGATTCCTCACTGTATCCAATAAAAATACATTTCTCCCCCTTGCTGTCCAACTTCTTCCTTAGCTGATCCGGAATGTGTGCATAAGCCACACATCCGAAAACCTTCATATGTGTGACACTTTGCTTTGCGCCACTCCATGCCTCTTCTGGCACTTTGTTCATAACTGCTTTTGTAGGGCACTTGTTCAAGATATACGCTGCACAATGTACAGCTTCAGCCCAATAATCATTCGGCAAATGCTTTGCCTTAAGCATACTCCTCGCCATGTCCATTATGGTTCGGTTCTTCCTTTCGGCCACTCCATTTTGCTGCGGTGTATATCTAGTTGTAAACTGTTTATGAATACCATTTTCTCTACAAAACCGTAGAAAATCTTTAGATATATACTCACCTCCTCTATCAGTCCTAAGGACTTTGATATGCAGCCCACTTTGATTCTCAACAAGTGCTTTGAAATTGCGGAATTTTTCAAACACTTCACTTTTCTTTTTTAAAAAGTAAACCCAAGTTTTTCTTGTAAAATCATCTATGAATGTTAAGATATAGTGGCTGCTTGCAAGTGATGGAGTTTGCATCGGTCCACATACATCTGAGTGGACAATCTCTAAGGGTGCTTTTGCCCTTATGCTTTTCCCGGAAGGAAAACTTTCTCTGTGTTGTTTCCCAAGAATACAACCTTCACAAAGGCTGTCCGGTTTCTCTATCAATGGTAAACCACTTACCATTCCTTTTCTGTTCAACAAGTTAAGACCTCCAAAGTTGAGATGACCAAATCTCAAGTGCCATAACCAATTATCATCCTTTGGTTCGCTTTGGTAAGTCTCTTGTGCAACTGCTGCTTTCTCTTCGCCATTCTTCAAGTCTGCTCTCATTATGAGAGGGAACATCCTGTTCCTTGTCATCTTCACTTCAGCAATACACTGTTTGCTGGGTGGTTTATCCATGATGGTACAAACATCATTATCAAAGAAAACATTATACCCCTTATGGACAAGCTGTCCAACACTTAAGAGATTACACTTCATTCCTGGAACATAATAAACATCTGCTATGGTTTTCCTTGCTCCTAATCTTGTTAAAACATTTACATCTCCTTTTCCCATAACAGAAACTTTGCTATCAGTTCCTAGTGTGACTTGTGACTGCACACTTTCATCTAACATAGAAAACATGGCTATGTTTCCTGTCATATGGTTACTACAACCGGAGTCTAGAAACCATAAATCTTCAGATTTTTCTTCAGCCATATTACAAGCTAAAAACAAATTACTTTGATTGTTGTTTTCTTTTGTGAAATTTGCACTAGTTTCACTTCTCATATCATTCTGCTTCTTCTTTCTACATTCATTAGCATAATGACCATATTTTTTACAATTATAACATTGGACATTGGACTTATCATACCTTTGTCCTTGTGCATTCTGTTGACCATTCTGTTGGCTGCTGCCTTGGCCTTGATGCTGATTTGGATTGTTGCCCCTTCCTTGAGCATTTGCTGGACTGTTCCTTCCACCTCTGTTTTGGCTTCTGCCTCCCCCTCTCTTGTTTCCTCTGCCTTGCCCTCTTCCTCTTCCGAAAGACATCTGGGTCTTAAAGGCTTGCTCAAGGGATGAGTTTTCACTCCTACCCAATCTCTGTTCCTGGGTAATCAGTGATGCATGTAATTCATCCACTGAAAACTTTGTGAGATCCCTTGTCTCTTCTATGGTGGTGACAATCACATCGAATCTTGAGGGTAAACTTCTCAAGAGTTTCTCCACAATCCTCTTATCTTCAAGAGTCTCTCCATGAGATCTGATTTGTGTGACCATTCCAATCACATGAGTGAAGAATGAGTCAATATTATCTGACTCCTTCATGCAGAGAGTCTCAAAGTCTCTCCTCAGCAACTGAAGTTTTGCTGTCTTCACTCTCTCCATTCCCTGATAGGCTGTTTTGAGAGTTTCCCATGCTTCACTGGATTTCTTGGCTGCTGCTATCCTTGGAAACACACTCTCATGTACTGCTTGATACAAGAAGAAAAGAGCCTTGGCATCTCTCTTCTTATTGTTCTTCAACTGTTCTCTTCCTGCTTGATTTAACATTAAAAACTCTGCTTCATCTGCTGGCTCTTCAAAGCCATCCTCAACTAATTCCCATAACTCTTGGGAGACAAATAAAGCCCTCATAGTTATTGACCAGTAGTCATAATTCTTTCCATTGAATTGTGGGAGATGGACATTTCCCAAACTCATACCTGTGCTAGAGCCTGCCATTCTGCACTTCTAACTATGATTTAAAAACACTTGACTGTGTATTAAAATAGCTCACTGTTCTGCAATAGTAACACAACAAATTTAATAGAGAAATACCTTAAATCCTTTATGGCTGAGTCTTCACACTGCTGGAGAAGCTGCTGCACCAAAGAATTCGTTTCCTTCAGCTTATTTGACCTTCAAATAGCCTGGATTGGCTTTGATACCATGTTGGAAATTTCAGAATTCCCAAAACAATAGACCATCTTCCCTTAACAGAGAAACTAATTAAAAATTTCACTCACGAAATAGAGAAATCAACTCGAAAAAATTTCTATTCATAAAAAAAGCTGGCATTACGATTCTTCCTCAAAGTCGAGGGATTACAAATTGGTTTATCTGCTGCCAAACACGAGTAAACTATCCTCTACTGTCTCACACGGCTCTCGTCTCTCTAACTCAACAGCAATACACTCTGTGCATACTACGTTTTTAAAAAAACTTCTGTTGTTAAGTAATTATAAAAATTACGACTCTACGTCTTTTACAAATGCTGCTTGTTGTGCATAAAACTACGCTCTCCCAAAATACGGCTATGTATGTTAAAACATTGTATTCTAAATAGGCTTCTATCTCTGCATATTACCATGAGAAAATAATACTTCAGCCATAAGTTATTTAATACTTTAAGTTCACCGCTTGGAATAACATTAATGGTTCATTACTCCTGTCAGCACCGCTTCAATTCTCATTGATGGAAAATTGACTTTCTGGCATTGCTGTTCTTTCTTCCCCGCACTTCTGTGTATTAAAAAAAATCCTGTGTAATAACATTACATTCTGCTGTCCTTTTTATGTATACACTGCTGTGTATTAATAAAAAAATACATCTCTGTTTCACGGCCTTTTTAATATATATGTCACATATATTAAAAACAAAAAAATTAACATTTAAAACCAAACTTTGTTTTAAATCTGTGCGATGGGCAAATTAAAATTTAAACCCCGCACTCCTTATATAACATATAAACCATATGTATGTGCCGTATTATATATGTGGGCCAGCTGTGGTGATATCAGCAATTCCGGGGGGGTTTAGTCCTCTGGCCACAATTCTTTCACGACCCCCGCGGACTTTCATTACGAACAAATGATGTGGGGCCAGTCCGATTGGGTTCAACACCATGCCGGCTCTACCTTATCGACCCTATCGGAATTGCTTTGTGGCCCATTCATTGTTGTAATGCCGCCTGCTGTTATGCCGGCAGTTGGAATTAATTCCAACACTCCCCCTTAATTTCAACTGCTGGGTTTTCTTGCATACCCAAGCATTCCCTGAAATATTCAAAGAAAGTGATCCAGATAATCTGTCTTCAAACCAAAAGTTAGATTTTGTGAATTATTCAACATAATTTCACAGTAGGTAGTCTTTTGGCTAAAAATTCTGCGACCATTTCAATTTATGACGCTGCCATTAGTATTCACAATTAAATCTCTCAGTGCTCTTTGCCATATTTACAAAAAAATTGTTCCTTTTAATGTGAATGCCAAGATTCTTTGAAACTTTGTGCAAAAGTCCAGAGTTAATTATCTTAAATAAAGGGAAAAATAAAACCTTTATTTTTAATGCTATGGGTTATAGTATGAAAATCATATTATAAAATCCAAGTCAACTGGTTTTTGGCTTGAAAAAACTCTGTTGTCACTTATGTGTATGATAGTACCGTTCAGAGAAAGGAATTTAAAGAGAAAAAGTTCAGGATTTTTTTCATCTTTATAAGTTAAGCTTTGGTTTCGATGTTATGTAGAGTTCTACCCAGAAGTTCACTGTGAACTATCTTCTTACTTTTTCCCTCCCTGAAAAATTGTCTTCTCCATCTATTTTTTCACCTTATGAAAAATGATCTTTTTTCAAAGAATGGTTGCTCGTATTTCTTAAATTTTCATGCAACAAAATTATGCAAGGGATGAGAACTATTGTGGTCAATGAATAATTAAAAGAATTCCCATAAATACAAAGTTCTTAGAAAGTTCGAAGGAAATCATTTTTTAAAATATTCTATTAGAAGATTGATTTTATTATAATTTTATTTTGAAAACTTTGTCAAGTGAGATACGTTAAAGAAATTTGCAATTTTTAATTTATGTCTGATTCTTCAATTGCAAATGTATGACTAGGAATGTCTTTGTTGTATGGAAACATCTCGTATTTATAATGTGGAAGTATTTGTGTTGCTCTCGTGATTAATTTACTTATTGATGATATTATTACATTGCAAATTTTTGTTGCTGACTTTAGTGGGGTTTACCAATTTTTTATTTTTCTAACTATGTTAATGAAATTTAATTGATTTGTTGGTTCAACATTTCATTCTGGGGTTGAATTAAAAAAAATGTCTCCATGAAGAAAATTTATATAGGCAAACACATTGAATTTAAGTTCAAACTAATGTCCCCATTAAACATGGGATTAGGAATGCTGAGGTAGAGGAAAGTTTTTAGTTTAGCGTACTTAAGGGAAACTATGAAGACATTACAGGAATTATCTTAATGATGAGATCCCATTAAATGTATTGGAAAATCTCAAGTTCAAGGAAAATACATTTTTTCCTGCATGTCAAAAAACTACAATTACTTCAAATTAATAATTCACAAACAATACTCCTATCGGCCTCTCTTTGCGCCTTTTGGGGCAACAACTAGTTTAGTTAGCACTAAAATAATAGATTCTTAATGGATTTGTAGTTAGTGTATTATGCAAGTTGAGTGGGCCTAATGGTTAAGAGCATGTGTTTCATCCTAAAAGGTCATAGGTTCAAAACAAGAGTGGGGTAGAGTATGTATGTCTTGCTAAACTTAGCAGTCAAATTGGTGAGTGGAGGTGGGTCCCTTGTACCACAAACAAGGGGTTCTCATACACCAATTTGGTCTGTGGCTTGGTTGTGAACTTAAAATGAGATTATTATTATTATTATAAGATTTTGATATTGGTTGACCCATAACATTTTACCATGGTATTTGATGTGGGCTTTGCATTCAAGGTTAGAATTTTACCAATCTATATACATTTTAAACTTCAATTTATCACATACTATTAATGTGTAATATTGTTTATCATTATATTCCATTTCCATTACTAAATATTTCATATTAGAGAAATTTACACATTAACTAATTTGATTTTTTTAAATGCTTATGGATCTTTTTAAATGCTTGACTATTTTATCCGTATTGGGTTTAATATGTTAAAAGTGTTTTTTTTTAAAGGAAAGATACGAGAATAATGAAAAATTTAGATACATAAATAATATAGAGAGTTTTAATATAATATTGGGTTTAATATATTATTACTATTATTACTATTTCTTCTTCTGACAGAAAATATTGCAGATCTAAGATCACCCAATGACCTCACATTAGTGAGATGTTTTTAGCAATGAGAACTTTACCATTTAAGCTACCCATCTAATGAAAAATGTTTAATATTAATATATTGTTATATTAATATTATTAGGTTTAATATATTTTAACATATATTAAAGCATTAGAGAACTCTAATTTAATATAACAATACAAAATATTAATACTATAATATTATATTATGTTATTCATAACATTATAATAATATATTCCTAAACATAATATTATAATGTTTAAAAATAAAATATTATATAATATTTAACATAATACTATATAAGCTTGTTGGGATAGCTCAATTGGTATGCGTTGTGAAAATGAAGTGTTCTATATGAAGAGATCCGAGTTTAAAATAATACTAACTTACCCATATTTGCAAAAGGGGAATAAGTAGGCAACTAGTAATTGTAGTGGTAGCTATTGGAATAAAAAATAAACTAATTATTGATTCCTCTAATCACTGAAAAGAAAAAAAAACTATATAATATACGATATTATATAATATTATATAATATTTGATGCAACGAGCCATGATCCTCTTCGAGCACTTTGTTACTCACAATTGTCCTTTGTGTTACAACACCCCTTGGATTATTGAATTAAACTATGTAGGAGCCAATCTTTAAAACTGACGGTCAATGTGCAATTTCACACACAACCAATACCCCGAATTGCGCACACACTGTGTTGTCATGATCTTACAAGAGACCAAGCATCTTCGTCAACGAAACCTTGATATTATAGGATGATGATAAACATAATGGATGGAAAAAATATATGGATTATGCATGGTCCTCCTTGTATAATGACAACTAAAGAGGGTGGGGTGGATAGAGTCCTTGATTAAGCCAACAATTTATATTAACTATGGGGGGCCATGAAGGATTGGACCCATGCTTTATTTATGGATGTCTTGGATTAGATGGTGAAGAGACATGGGCCTAATCAATAACCATTTAAAAGGGGGAGCTAGAACGAACACTGAATTACTTCTAGAACCTCTAGTATTCTTACTTCTCCAACACTGCAACTTTAGCCCTTTCTCGATGACAAGCAAGGCAAGAATTTTCAATCTCTAAGACATTAATCATCTAGACCACATACTTGTTGTATCGAGTGTGAAAATGAAACCTATTGATCTAGGTGGATATTGGTGTCCACATACCTATTCCACCTAGACCCCCATCATTGTTTCTTTCAGTTTTTTGTTTTCCTTAATTTTAGCAGAATTTACTATTTTTGGCAGTTTTTTAGGTCTTGAAATTCCATGGCCACTTTGAGGCCCTAATTGAAATTTTTTTGGAAAAATGGAAAATTTTTACCTTTGAATGTCATATTCAGTTAAAGGAGTTAGTCCCCGGATACAAATTTCTAATGAGGTATTCACTACAAGAAAAAAGCACATTGGTGAGGGGCGAAAATGGTCACCATAAGCTCATTGGTGAGGGTCAAAAGAGCCTTCATCACAAAAAACGAAACGTCACCAAAAGTGGTGTCGCCGAAAGTATAGGTGTTGTGGTGAAATTCAAGGTGCGTCACCAATAATGATTTATAGTGACGGATAGTGACCATCACCATTTCATATGAGCAATGGTGATGGACAATAGCCTTCGTCACCAAAAAATTGAACGTCACCAAAGGTGGCGTTGCCGAAAGTATGTGTTGTGGTGACATTCAAGGCCCGTCACGAATATTGATTATAATGACAGATAGTGACCGTCACCATTTCATATGAACAATAATGATTTTTTGTGATGGACTTTTCATGGCCGTCACTCTTGGTGTATATGGCGACGTTCATTGACCATCACCATAAACTCATTGGTGACATCAAGGTCCGTCACGAATAATGACTATAATGACAAGTAGTGACCCTCACCATTTCATATCAACGGCAATGATTTATGGTGATGGACCTTTAATGGTTGTCACTATTGATGCGTATATATGGTGACATTCGTTGACCGTCACCATTTCATATTTTGGTGAGGGTCGAAAAATGTCACCATAAGCTCATTGGTGATGGTCAAAAGAGCATCCGTCACCAAAAACTGATCTTCGTCATTCCCTCTGAATATCAGGGCACGATGGAATCGAACCACCAACCTCCTGCTTGTAAAGCATGTGCTCTTCTAATGAGCTAGCACCCTTTAAATAATTAGACTTTAAACTAGCAATTTCCTCTAAAGGTGCAAAGATACACCAAAGGAATAAGAACCAAGAAAACCGAAAGAATTTAGTGTCCTTACTCCTATTTTTATTCTACAACACTCTACAAAGTATGATCTTGATATATGACGTATTTGTGCCAAGTGGTTCTAATTTAATAGTAAATGTTATATTCAGATAAAATAAATGAATAACTGAGAGGCCTTATCGACTAATTTTTAATCCTTACACTAAAATCTCTTAATATTTAAGTCTATGGAACAACTCGTTCAAAGTTCAAACTGAATTAGATTTTAAATAGAAAGCCTAAAACTAGCTAAGTAGTTTAAAAGTTAACATTTTGGATATAACTTTTGTTCAATTTATATGACAAGTTATGCCATAACCTTGAAACTAGTTTCTTAGCTAAAAGACTTTCTTAAGTCAACAATGACAAAGAAAGATAGTCATGGCAAGAAAAATTCTCTTGTTTTTTTCTAATGAGGGTGCATGTAACTTGATAAAGGTTCCATGAGAGTATCTAACCATAAAGAGTTTCACTAAAACATGGAAATGAAAAAGTTTGGTTAAGCAAAAAAAGTTTAGTTGAATATATGAAAAGCATTGAGCTAAATGATATAATTAAACTAAAAGTAACCGTAAAAAACTGAAATTTCCATCATATACCATCTGGTTCAGTTAGTTCTTCAGAAAGAGAAAGTGCAATTGCATGATCCAGCTCCTCATCTTGATTTTGTAATGGACCATCCTGAAAAAAAAATGTCCACATACAATAATAAACGTTATCGTATTGGTAATACTTTTGATATAATCTATCAAAGCATGTACTATGTAGGAGAATAACTGGAAAGCACAACTAGAAATTTGAATCACAACATAACAATATAAAATAACACGCAACAAGAAAGGAACAACTCCACAGTTTGATAAATATGAAAAATCCATGAACCTATTCTTATATATTGATATAGATAATGAAATAGAAATCTAGATTTATGAAATTCAAGTATCACACAACAATGTCTTGAACAAATATCAATATGTAAAATAGTATTTTTTTCATTTGGATTTACCTTGCAGAACCTTAGGAAAATGTTTCCACAGAAACAACCAATAAACATAACAACATGGACCTCAGGAGAGATTATGACGGGGAATAAAATATGAAGGTAAAGCACTAGAGAAGTATTCAAAGAAAATGATGAAAAATGTATCTAGAAAGAACTGAGAACCCTCTGAAGTAAACCACACATTTATCATCGTGACTAGTACACTTGCAAAAAAATATAAAAATAAATTATGAACTATTCCACCAAAAAATAGTGAATTTTTCCACTAAAATATAGTTTCAAATTAATCACTAGCATGACGCTAACTTTGTTAGAGCTAACAGATAGAAGATTTAAGTTTAAAATGCAATACACTCTGATGAATTAGGGATTACCGTGGCATTAGAGGGCACATGCCAAATTACGTTATCATCTCCAAATGCACCCCTACGTAGTGTCCATCTGACACTTTGTGACTTGAACCTTTAAAGGGTTTGCTCGACCACTTCATCATTCGAGATTTATTGAGAGTATGATGGTACAATGTGACCTCCATGTCCCAAACAACATGAGCCAACAATGAAAACCATAATTAAATTATTAATGCCTTACTAATTTAATCCTTGAATAGACCAAAAACATGAATCCAAGAAAAAAAATGATAAGGTTATCGTTAACCAACTATTATCTTTACATATATGGAAGAATTGTTGATTGTTTGTTTCAGAATTTAAAGCATTTTACTTATTCTCTCAAACATATGAAAAGACACTAAAATTACCAAGGTCATATTTCAACATAAATCTTGCAGAAAATCAGATTGCAACTATGAAGATATTATTACAGAAATATTACAGAAAATAAGATTGAAACTATGAAGATAATATTACAAAAATACTGCAGAAAATGAGAATGCAACTATGAGGATATTATTGCAAAAATCTTGCATAAAATCAGATTGCAACTATGAAGATATTGTCCTAAATTTTAAAAATTATAGTAATAAAATCCATCTTCAACGTGACTTAACATTTTATATCATATTAGACAAATTTTGAGTCAGGGAACAAGTACAAGGTTCAGAGCTAAAATATTTGTGTCAAGGATAAGGAGATATCATATACAACTTTCTGAGTTGAGGTTTATCACTAGAGAACATAGTCTTGAGTCTGAAACCAATACTTAATGAGGGAGTTATAGAAATAAATGGGTACAAAATGTGAATTCATCCCTCATGAGTCATGGCAACCTGCAGACAACTCCTGAGCCTTTACAACCACTGCAGCTACACCCATCACACTATGTTTTTAGGTTGAATTATCCACACCTGAGGCTTTGCAAGTTGCATCCATTGCAACTGCACCCATCACGCCACCTTTTTAGGTTGAATTTTCCACATCCTAATCCACAGAAGATGTAGTTGAATAGTCTGTTGTGCCGAATTGCACATCTTTTGCCCACAACTGACCATAAGTTCTTGTGTGTGATGAGTGCACCAGATATGTATCATAGGAGCCACAAAACCTACAAACACAATTATCCATGAAGTCCAAAATGGGGATGATTGATGCAGGAGCATCAAGACCCTTTTTCTCCATTTGTAAATATGGGGTGTGATAATATTAATTTGTAAATATGTGGTGTGATAATTTGTAATATTTTATTAATTAATTTGAATTAAATAGGAGAAGGTGAGGATTTATGTAAATATCTTTTTATTAATAAAAGGATATGAAAAAATTTAATAAATTGAAGGATTTTAGGGATAAAGACCTATCCTTTAGGGATGTTGAGAGATTAAGGGGTTTGTTGAGGATTTTAAGGGATTGAGCATTTAATGTAATGATTTTTTAAAAATTGTATAAATAGGAGGGCTTTTTGAGAGAAAAATACATTAGAGATTGTGAGGTTGAGAATAGGCTTGGATAGCAAGGCTATAAGCCTTCAGCAAATTGTAAGGGCCACGATCATTGAATATTTGGCCACGAACAATGTTTGTAAGTATTTATTTGCATTTATTAATGTAAAAACAATGTGTTTTCAGAATTGTGAAGTTCGATTCATTAAGTGGTGGAATATTTTTGTAACTAGATTTTAAGTTGAATACACGTTCTATATAATCTGAAGACATCGAATCGAACGTGGGGTGAATGACTGCTTGTTTTATATGAAAATTAGACTGCACTTTAATTGAATTCGTGGAGTTAATAAATCGATCTCAATGGATCGATTTCAAAGAGACAGAACTCTGTATAAGTAAATTGCCAGTGAATGTTTGAAAGAGGGCGCTAGTGAATATTTTTGTCAAAGGCTCTGTCTGGAATGTATTTGTTTACCCATCTCTAAAATTGCAGAACGCTGTCACTAGAATGATCAACGCATGGAACACTGTTCACTCTAATTTGTATATTGTTAATGAAACCTGGAATAATTACAGACTAGAGTAGTTGTAATAGCAGTTTGCAATTTGTTGAATCGATTATATGGAAGGCGTTATCATTTTAAGAGAAATCCGATTGGACTATTGCAAGAGATCTGTTTTACCGTCTTTAAAATACAGCATGTTGTCTTTGAAAGGAATGGTCTTCACTGGTTTGAATTGAACGCATGGAACGTCAATGAAACACTGGTTGCTTTAATTAAAACATAATTGCAAACTGGAATGACTTGGAGCGTGTAAATACCATACAGGTTGCTTATTGGTAAATCGATGAGGTTTTGAAATAGTTACAGGCTTAATTTCATTCCAAAATCCAGCTTGAATTCATTTGTTGTAGAAGCTTTATGTTGAATCGAATTGTTTTATGCGGAGTCGATTGGTAAATCGGATGCAGGGAGTTTGCAACGTGTTGGAAGTTTTAAAACAAGACGCAGAAAGGCATGGAATTTTTTGTTGGAGCAGAACGTTTATACAACAATTAGCCAGCGTTGGTAATCAAGACTGTGTTTGCAGGTGAAAGTCGATTTGAATGTTTATTAAGTGCAGGTGAAAATCGATTGGTGGGAGTAAGAAGCGTAAGCTTCATAAGGGCGCAGAGTATTTTATTGGAAGCTGTTCAGAATTAAATTGAATTTGAATTCTATGGATACTGGAATATGGAGCGAAAGAGTTCTATACAATTGGGAGCAATGACATTGTGCAGACACAAAAATGAAATGCCAGAAGGCGCAATCCAGAGATTATCACAGGAAATTGAACAGGTAAGTTTTGTTGGTAATGGACGCATTGTTGAAAACAGTGAAATGTTAAGATTTAAATCCAGAAATAATGTGCTCGCAAACGTATGGAATTAAATTATATAAGTTGCCAATTTGAATATACCAGTAAAGGCGCACTTTTTAATGGAACCCAGCATGTAAGAACGAAATTGTAATGGTGGGATCATTGAATGGTAATTGGATTAAGACTGAAAAACAATGCATGTCAAGTTTTGGTTACTGGATTGAGTAGTGTTGTCACACTTTTACATCAAAGCAGAATCTGAAGATTGTATTGGATTTAAAAGGAATTTTAAGTTGGTGAATTTGCCAGCGATGGAAAGATAAAGTTGAGAACGCTGGTATTATGGTCAAGTTCGAATCTCACTTGTCCATAGGTACATTTGTTTGATTAAATTTTGATTGTGAATGAAATTTGAAAAGGCGCATAGTTTTGGATTGAAAAATGATATGAATGATGAGTATGGAAAATCTATACTCATGGAATTGGAAATGAACTTTTGTACAAAGTTATGTTTTGTGATTTCAACCCTATGAAATGGAAATGAGTTCTGATGAAAGTATGGTGGAAGTTTTGGGATAATGTATATAATCTCATGTGAATATTAGTATGGTTGAGGAAGCATTTGAGTATTGTTTTTGCCAGAAAGTGAATGGATTGAGATTGATAATATTGAATTATTTTGAACATATATTGGAAAGCTTCCGCACGTTGAAATGGGAAAATGATGAATTTGCCAGTGACTGAAGAAATGATTTGGGTAAATGCTGAGTGTGCATTTTGAAGCATGGTTATTTGAATGATCCTGGGTATTGCAAGCTGCAGGCTTGCATCAATGATGTAACTGGAAAGAAAAAAGTTAGGACAAATGCTCCCTTGCAATGAAATTCCAGATGTGACTCCTCATGAATAGAGAGCCATTATTATCAAAATATTCTAAGAGAAACATGTTTTAAAGTTAAATGGATACAATTCATTAACCACCCTGCCATCCTACCATGTCATATCACCTTGAGCACCCCCAACACTATGACTCCCTTGGTAGAAAAGGCCAAATAGCTAAATAAGTTTGCTCAAAAATGTAAAAACAACATCCAGATATGGGAAGAATACACCAATGCCCAACAAGCTTGGGACTAGTAGTTGCTAGTGAGGAGTTTCACACCTTTGGTCAAGATTCTATTCTCACAGGCTTCACCCATGGGGGATAGGAAGGGATTTAAATTACGGCATTATGAGTCGATGAACCATGTGCATATATTGCTGCTTGTGACATGATTGCTCTTTGTGAGACAATTGTTGATTAGTACAAAAAATGTATATATTCTTGGAATGTGATCTAACTATGAATATGGAAGTGTTCAACTATCTTATTGAGGACATTGTATCTGTGAAAATCTAGAATTAAAATATTTAAAATAACATAATTTATGGGAGTGAAAAGGTATTCAAGGCAGTGGTAAGCTGGAAGTCAAATATGAAATAACACAATTCCAAAATAACTTAGGGTTTATAGTGGCTCCACCAAAGATACTTTGACATCGAGATTTTGCTCATGGTTATTTTAGATTGTTGGAGAATCTTTGGTGGAGCTAGGGATTCTCTTGGTTTTCCCTATCTAGGGTTTTTGAAAGCGTGGAGAATTATACGATAGGTTGTGATTGTGTTCATGGGTTTCATTTATTCATTATATATATGAAGTTTTCGGGTGAATGTTCCAACAAATCCTAACACCTTAAGACAAAAACACATAAATTACAAAGAATATTGAATGACAGAGAGAGAGAGTAGCACTGCTCTTACATCCCTAACCCAAATATGAAAAGGAATATGCACAAGTGCATGATCGACTATAATAAAAACTCACTCCTTCCTCTTTTTATATGAGAGATAAAGGGGCTTTAGTGGACCTAGTCCACTACAAGCAAACTTGCAAGACACAAGTAGGTCCACCCATGTGAAGCACTCTACTCTACGTGACATGTGTTAGCATCAAAGGTGACAGTGATTAACAAGCAAGCCCTCCATGGCATGAGCACTACTCCCCAAGGTCCAACAATCTTCCAAAGGTCCTAAGCTCCAATGCATCTCCTAGGTCATGTGTCTCCTTAAGGACAATGCATATCCAAGGTAATGTGTCACCTTAAGGAATCCCACACCTACATATCCACTCCCTCAACCCAAGAGTTCACATGTCAAGGGATTTTGTGTTCTCATATTGATTTTGGGATGTTTTTGTCATGGTGATATACCCAACTCTACTCCAAGCACACAAACTCCCTTCATGCATCAACAACATGAAGTCACCAAGCTCCATACTAATCCAACACTTCGAGGAAGAATGTCTTTCAAACATTCAAACAAGGTCTAGCAGCAAACGGTAAACCACCTCCAATGTCCAAGTCCATCAATGTAAAATTCATGCTATTATTATTTCAAGAATATTATATTTTATCCAACATGATGACCCACTATGTGCACTATTTCTAGGGAGTCTTCTAGATTTTTCTGCTTCAACGTGTTGATCCACTATGTGCATTAGTTAACAACTCCATTTAGAACACTGTTACTGATGAAATAGGTAACCTCAATGTTACCTACTTTTTGAAGTGTCAAGAAAAACACCTGATTTTGAAAAAGTGGCAATGCAGAATCAAGAAAAAAAAATTGAGCATGTTTTTGGCACTTTAAGTTTCTTTCATTTTGTTATTTTTCTTTTATTAATTTTTTTTTATTTTTTTATGTGATGTTTTTTATGTCGATTTTGATTTTTTGGTGGTGTATCATCACCAACGTTTTTTTATAGGATTGATTTTGACACTATATATTTTCTAATGTCTTCTTCTTCCGTGAGATGTTTATTTTTAAGTGCATTTATGTACTTGTGTTTTAAAAATAAAAAAATAATTTAAAAAAAAATAAAAACTTGTAATGATATCTTCACTTTTTCACATAGATAAAAGATGGAAAAAGAGTCAATATTCTAAAGTTTATATTTTCTACATGTTTATGTATTGTTAAATAATTTTTCAATGCACATCAAATAATTGTCGCTAAAAAACCAATATTTTGAACCATATGACAAAAAAATACAATTTTTCAATATAAATACAATGTAAAAAATACACTTTTACAGACTTTTTGTTGGAAAAAACATGTTAAATAAACTAATTTTTTGGGAGAATATTAAAAAAAAAAACTTAAGAAAATAACATTTTTATTGAATTTTATGTCAAAAAATAATGGCAATCACATGTTTTTTGCAGAAAATAAGGGTTGTTCTCATAAAATATCAAAGTATAAACATTACAAGTAAAACTAATTAATAGTTCTTCAAAATAAGCTTTGTTTGCAAGAATAACTTAAACATCATCAACAATATCAACTAATACATCTTCAACATCATCTAGAACAACATTGATGGCTTCTTCCGCAACATTTTCTTCTTCATTTTGATCATTGTCGTCTTCTAATGGATCTTTCATGTCAGAAAATCTTCCAAAGTGTCCCTTTCCAATCATTCCATATAATTTTGGTTGAGTTTCCTTTTCTTTTTTTGCCACACGTGATTCATTAAAATCTCCTTTCCTCAAACCAACTTCTTGCTTCGCATCTGGAAGGAATTTAAGAGCGTTAATTCTTTGTTGAATAAATTTGCATTGAATTGGGTCTTTCTCAATGGCAATGCAATTTCTTCATTTTAGTAGGCAACATGATAATGTTGTACCTAATCATCAAGAACAAAAGAAATAAGTAAGAAAATTAGTATGGAGACATAAAAAGTAAAAAGGAAAATATTTAAATTTAAATTTGTATAATAAAACTTATCTGAACCTAAGAATAAATCCAAAACCCATTCTCCTTCATTTGAACATAGATCTATAATATAGTTAATCAATGCTTGTGGTTTTTGATAAATTTTAACTATATCTCCTTTTGCATCTTTATCCTCATATGTTAGTTTTTTTACAACTGCATCATAAACCAATACTTGACTATGACTCTTCCCATCTACTTGATTCATAATAATATGATTATAACTATCGTATTTTGTCCAAAATTCAACATGGATGAACTCACAATCATTTATAATAAGCTAATCTTCGGAAGAAAAAATATTTGACTTTTGCCTCTAACATAACATAGTAAAAGTTCAATTAAATTTTACATGAATAAAAAAATTAGGAGTAATCAAACATACAATTTCAAAGTCTTACCATGTAAGTTGCATCCTTGAGTTTGATTTACCCTCGAAGCTTGTTAATAACATTGGAAACTGTGTGTCTGAATGAAATGTCACAAATCGCCAAAGAGGTGATGTTGTCACTTCTTGAAAACCCATAACCACTTTACTAAAATCTTGATAAGTATATGGTTCTCTATCATATTCAATGTCTGGGAAATTGAAACCATGAGGAATATCTGCAATAACTAGGACATATTCCCTTTTAAGTCTTAGTGATGCAATGTCTTCACAGTCACATTGTATTATTTGATATTGGACATTGTCGAGTCCATTCCAAATGTAATGATTAAGAGTATGATCAATTTCAACATTCATAAGACGCTTCCTTCTCATGTTCTCCATCTTAATTTTTTCAATAAAGCTTTTGAAAGTATCTGGTACTCCATTTCCATCCTTCTTCGACATCTTTAATGACACACACACACACACACACACACACACACACACACACACATATATATATATATGTATGTATAAGTAACAAAATAAAAATAGTTTAAATATGAATAAAATGAATTTATAAATCAACATACCTTATTGAATGCAATATAAAACTCTTTTAGTGTTGATGTAGAACTTGCTTCTGGGTAGTTGTGTACAACATCATCCCAACTGTCTTCATTCAACATTTTAACCATGTGTTCTTGTATTTTCATAAAAAAATTCTGACTGAATAAATCAAGTTAAAAGCGTTAATATACTGACATGTATAAAAAATTCTACCAACATCATTATGTTTTATTTAAAAGAAAATTATAATGAAAGAAAAATAAGAAATAATTCAAGAAACTTACTTTTGAAATTCTGAACACATTTATTCCATTGATAATTCACTCGACTTCACACGGGCTAATACTGATTTGAATAATTTATCATCCTTCACACCTTGCATTGTTCTCCAAGGTGTGATAATCATATCCTCTAGAAGTTGCTTCATTTCAGGACCCACCTTACTGTTGGTACATATTATGGGTTTACTCTTTCTAACCTTCTAATTTTTTATGGAAATATTCTCCCACTGATAAAAAATCTCATCAATCAAATCCCATGCCTCCCCAGTTCTAAATGCCAACTGAAAAATGTTATTTGTGCCTCTGAATAAATTTTTATTCAATTTTCCATCTTTTTCTTTTTTTTCATCAATTTGATAACCTATTTTCATTAAACATTCCTATCGAAATGTTACACTAACTTGTGTCTTATCCCCACCACATTTTTCTATGAATTCATTATGAATAAATCTGACCCTTTGGATGAAAGTCATTTTCATTCTGTTCTCATTATCTGCATTATGATCCTATGCCAATAACTTCGATTCTATTTATGTTAAGCAAACGTAAATGATGCATTTCACTGTTTGAAAAATATAGTTATTGGGATATTCTGCAATCAATTGTCTCTTAGCCTCTATCGAATGGTTCCCTCCAATTACATAATATTTATAATCAAAACATTTTGTCTTGTCAAATGCTTGTTTGTTGGGAACCTGACGTGGATTGACAAGAACCACATAATCCACCACATGTGCATATGGATTGAACCTGAACAATGTTTTCACATTATGTACATGTAGGTGACGGGCCTTTCTAATTTGGTATTGAGATTGTCCTTCATCTGGGCTATAAAATTGGTTAACATTAAGCTCAAATGTTTGGCCACCAAGAATTAATTTATTCTTCCTCAACTCTTGTCGAATAGCATTTTTTTTGTTTTAATAATTCCATCCTCTAACTCAGCACTTGGTGTTATGATTTCTCTGCTTCCGTGAGAGCTTTCAGTTTTTTCTTCACTGCTGCTCACGACCTTTACAGTTTCACCAATATTTGATTTCCTAGCCTTATTGGATAACATATCAGTTTTTTTTATAAACAAGCTCTCCTTCATGAGGTAAAAGAGAGACATCTTTGGTGATTTTTCTTTTTGGTGTCTGATCTGTTTTCTCCTTTTGCACAATAGTTCTAATATCCTCCTTACTAATTATGTCATAATTTTATGTTTCAGGTTCGACACCTTCAAAATAAACATGTTTAAGTTTACTAGATTGACCCGCCGTAGTGACTCTTGATTGATCCCCTCTTTGTACTATTGCAGTGTCATGAGCTATTGATCTTTGATTCAATCTCCTTTCCGCTGCTTTGTCTTTGTGGAAATTGTTGATAACATCCATAACATTTGGAACCAACATATAAATACCTTCAAACATGTTTGAAAGAATCGGAACAAAATCCTATCAAACAAAATAAAACATGTCAGTGATCAATAATTTATAAAAAAATGAATCATCCTTACAATAATGCGTAGAGGAAATAAAAATAAGCATACTTACAATGTTATTTGCAATGTTGCTTGATACTTCTTCAGAAAATTTTGAATATATTTCATCTGTGTCATACTTGATGATTGATAGACGATATCTAACCTTCTCACGTTTCTGAGCCTTCCTTGCAAGAACATAAATAGTGCTTTTATTTGGGACCATACATATGTCTTGTACTCTGCCCATCACATCATATGGATCATTTAAGTCAATCATACCAAAAGGCAGATAGATGTGTATATCAGCCTCCATTTCATTGTCTTCAAGATACCATGAGAAATCAGTTTTATCTATTTCCTCCACATTCTTCCAATCAGAAATAAGCTTTAATGAAGTTGGTGCCCCAATTGCTTGAATTTTATTAGTGTGTGCAACAATGTCCTTATTGCGTCCAACAGTGTCCATAGTGCGTCCAGCTGCAACTTTAGATTTGGGAGTTGTATCCATAGTGCGTTGAGTTGCAACTGTAGATTTGGGAGCTGTTGCCCTAGGTGTAGAAACATTCACAGAAATATTTTTTGATGCCATTTTCCTGAAATATATATATATATATATATATATATATATATATATATTAGTTAATGGAAAAATAATGCGGATAAAATAAATTTAATAAACAAAATTTATTTCTAAAACCAAAAAAACTTATAATCATTTAATATATTTTAAAATGTTAAAATTTAATTTTACATTACATAGAAATTGAATAAAAATAAACAAATTAAAATAAAAGAAAAAATTATTTTACTTTACATAGAAATTAAATAAAAAATTATAAACTTAAAATTATAAAAAATTAATATAAAAGTTTATAAATTTATATAATATTTTAATATATTTGAAAATTACAAATTTATATTTCACATTACATAGTAATTAAATAAAAATAAACAAAATAAAATAAAAGCAATTAAACAAAATAAAAGAAAAAATTAATTTGTTTATAATGTTGTTTTAATACTTAAATTTAAAAAAAAAAATTAAAAAAGAAATTTAAATATTTAAACGTTAAAAGCAAATGTTATAATATTATATTTTTTTATTTTTTATTTTTTTAATTGTATTGTTATATAGTTTTTTTTTTTTAAATTTATTGTATTGTTATACTAAAACAAATGTTTTTTTATTTATTTATTATATTGTATTGTTTTTTTTTTTTTAATTATGTAATGTTTAAAAACAAAACATAATTGTTATTAAATTGTCATATATATATATTTTGTTATATTTTGATATTTTTAACAAAATTTTTTTTATTAAATAATGTTTTAATAAGTATTTATTAATTATATTATATAACAATGTTTTTATTATTTTTATATAAAAATGTTTTTATTATATTATATAACAATATTTTTATTATTTTTATATATAACAATGTTTCTATTAATTTTTAATTGACAGATTGAAAATAAATAAATAAATAAAATTTAAAAATTGTTTTATTAAAACAAATTATAAAAAAAAATTTTAAAAACAAAATTAAAAAAAAAAAACAATGTTGGGACCGTGTGTCATGGATCGTGCCCGCAGGGCACCAGAGGCCGGCCGGGTGGTGCCACGGGGGGCTACCCAGTCAGCCTTAGGCCCCCGGCTGGGGAGGAGGTTGATTTCCAGAATCGGCCTCCCGTCCAGCCGGGGGCCTGAGGCTGACTGGGTCGCTCCCCATGGCGCCGCCCGCGGGGCGCCGAAGGCCGGCCGGGCGGCGCCACGGGGGGCTACCCAGTCAGCCTCAGGCCCTCGGCTGGGGAGGAGGCCGATTTCCGGAATCGGCCTCCCACCCAGCCGGGGGCCTGAGGCCAACTGTGCAGCCCCCCATGACACCACCCGGCTGGCCTCCGGCGCCCTGCGGGCGCGGTCACGGTCACGGCCGTGGACCGCACCCGCGGGGTGATCGTGACTATGCTCACGGGGCGTCAGAAACTGGCCCGGCGGCACCATGGGGGGCTACTCAACCTGCCTCAGGCATGTCCATGGACCGCGCCTGCGGGGCGTTGGAGGCCGGTCGGGCGGCGCCACGGCGGGAGGCCAATTCCAGCCATGGGCCTGAGGCCAGCTGGGCAGCCCCCCATGGCGCCGCCCAGTCAGCCTTTGGCGCTCCGCGGGCGCGATCCTGGCGTTGTTTTTTTTTATTTTGTTTTTTTATTTTTTTTAAAATTTGTTTTTAAATATTATATATAATATAATTAATAAATAATTATTAAAACATTATTTAATAAAAAAAAATAATTGTTAAAATATCAAAATATAACAAATATATTAGAAAAAAAAACAATTTATTAAATCACAATTATGTTTTGTTTTTAAACATTATATAATTAAAAGAAAAAAACAATACAATATAATTAAGAAAAAAAAAACATTTGTTTTAATATAACAATACAATATATATATATATATATATATATATATATATATATATATATATATATATAACAAAATAATAAAGAAAAAAAAATTACGATTTAAAATTAAAAAGAATAAAAATAAGATTTAAAAAAAAAAAACAAAAAAAAATAAAATATAAAAATTAAAAATTCAAAAAAAAAAAAAAAACATTTTAAATAATGAAATCAATGATATATTTATGATTAAAAAGAACAAATAAAAAATGTTATAATATATATATATATATATATATATATATATATATATATATATATAACTATTTATTTTTATATGCATGGTTGTTTTATGGATTTTTCTGTCTAGATGGACCTATAATACCTAAAAAAGAAAAAAATTTCTAAATTTTTGTCCTTAAAACCCTAAAAAATTTAGTTCTTTTTGCATTTTCTTCACTAAAAAAGAAAAAAAAATTATGGTTTTTGAACCTAAAAACCTTAAAAAATTAGTTTTTGAACACAAAATACTATAGAAAAATAGATTTTCCCCAAAATCATCTTTAATTTGACAGAATAGAAGAAAAGCTAACCTTTGAAATGCAAAAAACTGTTGTCACCAATGCCAACACAACGCCTCCACAAAATTACGCCTCCAATGCCAATGCAATGCCTTCACGAAGTTACCAATGCCAATGCAACACCTCCACAAAATTACCAATAGCAACACAACGCTGCCAATGCCAATGCAATGCCTCCATGAAGTTACTAATGCCAACGCAACACCTCCAGAAATTTGCTCTAACAAACACCAGAAAACTTGATGTGATGTGATGAATAAAAACAATCATTTTTGTTATATAGCGAATATTGTTTGATTGGTTTACTGTTTAACGAATGTCGGATTAAAATTTCAAATTTCAAATATTTAAATTTAGTTTATTATAGTTCATACTATAGTTAAAATACTTAATATTTGCATGTAGTTATCATAGTTAATATTTTATTTAATTTTTCATGTACTGAATGTTGAATAATTCAAATATAATCTCAGATTAAAAATTAAAATATGAAATACATACATGTAGTTAATTATAATTAAAATTATAGATAAAATAGTTAATATTTGCATTTAGTTATCATAGTTAATATTTACATGTACTCAATGTTTAAAATCATGGGATTAAATTTTAAAATCTAAAATATTTACATGTAGTTAATTATAGTTAATATTATAGTTAAAATAGTTAAGATTTACATGTTGTTATTTTTGTAAATATTTACATGTAGTCAATTTTAAACCATTGAAATAAGAAAATTATTTTAGTTTCAAAGGCATGTATGAAAGGAATATTTTGTGGATATTTTGAGTAGAAAGTATGGTGAAATATTTGAAGACTAGCAATTTATTAATAAATTTCGAAATATATTTTAGATGAATATAACATAAGTTTAAAATTTAAAATTTAAAATATTTACATGTAGTCATTATAGTTAATATTTCCATGTAGATATTATAGTAATATTATAGTTAATACTTACATCTAGTCAATGTTAAATCATTGAAATAAAAACATTATTTTAGTTTAGACGGCATCCATGATAGAAATATTTTGTGGATATTTTGAATATAAATATCGGTAAATTTTTTTAACACAAACAGTTTATTAAAAAAATGTTAAATACATTTTTTGACTAATATTTGTATCAAATATTTGAAATGATAATTTTGGGGGGAAAGGTTTTCGCGAAATTTTTTGGGGGGGAAATTTTGGAGGGAAATTTTTTCGTGAATTTTTTTGGAGGGAAATTTTCAGTCTTTAAGCTATATATTGTAACTGGGAGAAGAATTTGTATCATTCAACCTATTCTTGTTGAAAGCCATGGTTTCTTCTGATAGCGAAGTTTTTCTTTCTAGAACATCAACATCTTCGTCACGCAACAACTCTATTCAGAGTGATGAATATAATGGGAGTTCGTTCACCATGAATAGAGAGTCAAAAAATCGACTTGGTCGTTATCCTAAAGATGATGAGAACAAAATTTATGAGGTGAAACAAAATTAAATTTTTGTAAATCAAGCGCCAGTTATACCACTTACTCTTAATCCTAAGGATTATGAAAGAAATAGTGATGAAGGGCATGATGAAGAATTTCCAGAGTCAAAAGTTTCCCTTCATCCTAATCCCAAGGATTATGAGGACACCATTGATGAAGAGGGAGATGAAGAATATCCACTTCAGCTTAATCCTAAGGATTATGCGAGAACAACAGATGAAGAGGGGAATGAAGAATCTGTAGAGTCAAAATATCCACTCTGTCCTAATCTTGAGGAGTATGCCAACACCACTGATGAAAAGGGGGATGTAAAATTTCCAGAGTCAAAATATCAAATTCGTCCTAATCGTAAGGATTATGCGAGCACCAGTAATGAAGAGGGGAATGATAATGTTTTAGAGTCAAAACATCCACTTCGTCCCAATCCTAAGGATTATGCCAGCACCACTGATGAATAGGGAAATGAAAAATTTACAGCGTCAAAATATCCACTCCGTCCTAATCCTAAGGACTATGCAAGCACCACTGATGAAGAGGGGGATGAAAAAGTTCCAGAGTCAAAATTTCCACTTCGTCTTAATCCTAAGGATTATGTCAGCACCATAGATGAAGAGGGGAATGAAGAATTTGTAGAGTCAAAATATGCACTTTGTCCTAATCCTAAGGATTATGTCAGCACCACTGAGGAAGAGGGGAATGAAGAATTTGCAGCGTCAAAATATCCACTTCGTCCTAATCCTAAGGATTATGCCAGCACCACTGATGAAGATGGGGATGAATTTCCAAAGCTAAAATTTTCAGTTCATCCTAATCATAATGATTATAACTTAACCACTGATGAAGGGGGGATGAAGAATTTCCAATAAATATAGATTCAAGGCATTCACTTATTCCTAATCCTAAGAATTATGAGAGCATTAGTGAGGAAGGGGAGGGGCAGGATGAAGAAATTCTAGTGAATACAAATTCAAAGCTTCCACTTATGCCTAATCCCAAGGATTATGAGAGCACCACTGAGGAAGGGGAGGATGAAGAGTTTCTTGCAAATGATAATTTTAGAGGCACGGATCTGAATATTGCATTTTCTCCAAGTGACCATTTCAAAGACACTCATGGTGATGAAGAATTGAATCCTCCCAGGGAAGAATTTGAAAGCATGGGTCAAGATGGTGAAAAATTTCTTTTGAGTCAGGGTTACAAAAGTGTCGATGATTCTTGTGAAATGTTTTCTTCAACTGATGATGGTAAAGAAAATTTTCCAGGCAATGATGTTGATGAATTTCTTAACTATGTTGAGGATGATGATAGTGGGGATAATATTCCTCCTAATGGTGATGAAACTAATTTTACAAAGGATGATGGAATGATGAATTCGTTGCAAGCAAATATTGAAACTAGGATTAGGAGCAGACCTTTTCATATTAATCCAAAGCATTCCAGTTATACAAGGGTGAGAACAAAATATCTCACAAAAAGAAGTTATGTCATTCATTTGATTTCAAGTGAATGTTTTCGAAGGGATTGCTTGAAAAATATGGATTTCAACTTTGTTTTGGAGAAAAGGAAAACATATATGTCAATGAATAAAAGCATGAAACAATCATATTTAGTGGGTTGCATGCAATCTACACTAGCAGGTTATGATTATCATATTGGGAATGTATTTCTTTACGGAAAGATGTTCAAAATGTTGCATTCAATTGGTAATTGTCGTTTTTCAAGAATCTAGGATAGATTGGAAAGAGATCCCACATATTATTCAGAAGCACATTATAAATGGGAGGTGGGGTCATTTGAAAATACTGCTAAGACATGGATGAAAGACGTCTTTTCAAATCATGGAGAGTGTATGCCAAATAAAGACACAATACATATTCTAGATAATTTCTTGAGACGAGAAATATTCATGTTATACAAATATTATGCAGAAATTGTTGAAGGAATTGGTAATTTTATTACATATTCTTATTTTACAAGGATATGGAAAACTAAATTCAACAATGTTCGTATTGCTAAGAAGACAAGGATGGGGATTTTCATTACATGTGCTTCTCTTCAAGAAAAAAGAGATAAATGTCAAGGGGCAGAAAGAGGTATGTGTTCAAAACATTGTTTTTTAAAATTTGATACTTATCAACTATGAAAATATATTTATTCATATGTTTCTTTTATTTTATGTACAAATTCCATTGTCAAAGAACTTCAAGACCATCGCAATCAGCAAACAAGTGAAAGGAAAAAGTTGTATAAACATCGAAATAAGTGTTATTATCATCCAAATAAATATATGGGATTGATAATTGATGGTATGGACCAAAAGAAAACACTTCTTCCACATTTTGTCCACACGCCAAAAAAATTACAGGAGGAAGATTTCATTGAGTTTCACTTGGTTGGTTGTATGGTATTCAATAAGAAGATGTTTCCAAGAGTTTTCTTCACAACTCCAAATATTCACAATGATGCAAATCTGATCATAACTATGATCCATGATGTGGTTACTCATTGGTCTGAGATTCTTCTTGAAGTTTTGTATTTACAATTAGACAAGACAAGTCATGCAAACAAAAATCAAGTTCTTTTTGGGTATCTAAACATGCTCGTTGAATTGGGGATTTTTAAAAAGATAAAGGTTGGCTTCCTTCTTGTTGGGCATACTCATGATCATATTGATCAAATGTTCAGTCGTTTTTCAGTAACATTGAGGAGGAAAGGTGTTGGGACTCTGCCATCATTAATTGAATGTATTAAGAAATTGTACATTCCAGAGCCTGTTTTTCATGTGTTGGAAGAAACTATTGACATGCGAAGGTTTATTTTTGGATCGCATGGTGAGGAAAAATGCATTGAACAACTTAACGACATTAGCTTCCAACATCAATTTCGTATTAAAAAAATTGATGGGATAACACTTATATGGGGCAAGAAGTATTCAACTGTTGACGAATGGGGACCATCATCAAGTTTAGCATTTTTGAAGTTCATTGCAGAGCATCCAATATTTTCATCAAAGATATTGTTATTACAGTCAGTTGCTAAACTCCATAATGCACGAAGGCAGAAGAGAGACATAAATTATTCTGAATGTCTAGAGGAAATTAAAAGATGTATTAGAGATACATATGAGTACTTAGATGTTGCTGATTCAGTTTGGTGGGAGGCTTTTCTCAGTAATCAAAGTGATATGATTTCAAGATCAATAAATGTGGATACGCTTTTGAAGACTCCTTTTTTTTTGCCACAAAATATGCCAAATGAACATGAACATCAGGAAACACACAATGTTGAACAACAATAGCCTCAAGCTATTATTAATTCCCCACAGGTAGAGGAAAGATAAATCTATATTCATTTTAGAATATCACGTTCACAACGTGAAGCCATGGAAGACCTTTACAAGGGTTCTGTGCAGGATCTTAAGGAGGGTTGCATGATTGCAGTGTTAGCAGATGAAGATCCACTTGGCTATTCATTCTGGATTTCCAAGGTTATAAAGGTCATTAATGAAAATGAAGAGATTACAGTTGTTGACGTACATTGGTATGCCACAAGTACCCACCCTTTCAATGGTGTGTACAAGCCAGAGATGGTAGTGGAAAAAAGAATTGGCAGAAAGAGAAAAATAAAGGGCACAAATATAAATCGTCGCCGCACAGATGTCTTAAAATTGGAGGATGTTAACAAACTTGTGTATGACTTCAATTTGACAAAGAGAGGAACTCTTCACTTGCAGATCGTAAATATTTTGAAGAAATTTCTACCATAACAATTACTGTTGAGATGGGACTCTGTAGAATGTAGACGTAGATCTACAAGACTTTTGAACTTTGAAATGGTGGGCATGCATGTTGACTCAGATGGAGCACTAGTTGATGAAAGAGAAGAATATGGATCATCTTCATCTACATCGAGCCATTCATCTGAAGATGTAGGTTATGATGGTGTACCAGAACCTATGGTTGATTTTGAATAACTATCTAAGACACTTTTATGTAATTTATGTTTGCATTGTAACTTGAAATAAAATTTTTGACTTCCATCTCATTTTTCATGAAGTTATGAGACATTTCTATGTTTGTTGGATTATATTTTTTAATTATGAAGAATTCATCTCTTCAGAATATCGACAATGCAAAAATGAATTAAAAAAATAATTTATGTTATATTCAATGTAACAATGTTGATATTTTAATCATAAGTAAAATAGAAAATAGAAACTAATGTTGAATTTTTAGATTATGCAGTGATATTACCATGATATTATGTATTGTTACCATTTGGTATAAAATACTTTTAAAATTTTTAATAATTATATGGGTCATTGAAAGGGAACACTTTGTTTTGATGCTTGATTTTTAGGTTTTGGTTGAAATTAGATTTAAATTTATCTTATGCTAAGATTTGAAAAAAGATAAGTTTTTATCCTTTAAAATTAAAATTACTCTTGTTTCTGTTCAATGATAATTTTTTCATTTACTTGTTCATTTTAAAAAAAAATTTAAGTCTTATAATTTCTCCATAATTTCATTGTTCAAGTATGTTGAAAACTCAAGATTGAAAAACTTTAGATTTACAACTTCTCATTAAGGTTTTTATGCGCTACCAAATTTTATCTTTAATGTTATGGTTGACAATAATTAAAATTTTGGGGTTGTTTAGAGTCAAGATATTTTATGTTTAACAACATGGATGAAAATTGTTCGAAATGATAAGCCCTTCAGACATGTATTTGTTTATCTTTAACATCATTTGTGAAAAATGTTAGAAATTTATGATTTTAAAAAATTTCCTAATATGTTGTCTTTAATTCCATTGTTACAAGTGTCAAAATTATGACACAATTTTATTTTATTTGTTATTCCAGCATCAACTAGTTTTGTTTTGAGGGTGTTTTTTCAATCCTTTTTTCAACAAACAATTTTTTTTTAGCATAATTTTATAAAATGTTGAAATTTGACCTTAAAAAAAACCAAGTGCATTCTAGAAGACACACTTTTTGTTTTTGGGGTATTTTTTCATGTTTTTTGAGACTTTTTGGGCTAGAGTTCCCGTTTTGAGGTCAGGTTACCTATTTCATCGGTAACAGTGTTTTAGTCAAGGAAATATTCTAAATTTCTTTCCAAGTTTCATTTCTCTTTCCTGTCATCAAGAAAATTGAAGAAACTAGAAAGAATTCCATTAATTTTCATCCATCCAGTTGTTTCCTAAACAAGTGCCTATTTCTTAGAGAAAGTAGGAAACCACCATGAAACATGACTATAGCCACATAGTTTCAGTAGCTATAATCTGACAATGTTATTGAAAACACTGTTAGATTTGTTTCATAAAAGAGCACCTAGTCCCAAACAACAGAAAATGTTTGTGGAGAATGGCTTTTTTCACTATCGTTGAGCTTGACTATAAACACTGACACATTTTTGAGCCAATAAAACAAATTCCCTAGAGAAAAACAGTGATGGTTTCTCTCTAAAACATATGCAGATAAAGATACAAGATTCAAGTGGAGGACTTAAGTAGTTTCATGACTACTGCTTGACTTGTAACTGTTTGGTTTTTTGGTCTACTTTATTTTTTATATTTCAGATCTAGTTCTGGAATTTTTGGATTTAAAATTTTAGTTATAATAGCATAATTTTGGGTTTGCTCAAATCATTGGTATTAGATCCTCAATTAATAGTAGATTTATATCATATTTTTCGATACAGTTCAAATTAGTTACTTATGTTCACCAATTTGTTTATCTTTCAAGGAATCCTTGTAAGGAAGATAGAGCAAAGCACAACTCAAATATATTGTCACCAACATACACATCAACTTAGAAATATTGTCCTTGAGAGAGAGAGAGAGAGAGTAGCACTGCTCTTACATCCCTGTTAAACACCATGTTAAGCACACACATTGTGTATGAGAAGAATAAACACACACACAAGAGACTCAACACACAATGAAGGATAACCGTGAGGCTTTCTTATTTTTTCCATTATACATTATGTAAATTTATAGTACAATGGTGTGACTCCTGGTTTCAAATTCGAAGGTCACTTGGACTTCATTGTGACTTTTCGCATTCCACACCTACCCATGTAGGATTAGGTGTTCCAACATCCCCCCTTAATTCAAAGGTGTATGTGTGAGTCCAGGAAGAGAGTTGTAATACAAATCTGCAAAGCATGCATGGGAGCACTTGGGATGAATCAACTCTCTGAAATGTTAGAAAAAAGAGGTGGTTTAAGGATGACCACCAACATTGGAACAAAAAACTTGTTGCAGTTCCCGGAACTCTTCCAAAACTGGCAAGAAGCTGAAAGCTTCTGCTAGCGGAATTGTCCCTCATAAAAAAAGGGAGACCTTCAACCTAAAAGAAGGGAGGTCTACTACCTGTGATGGTTTTAGGATGACCAACAACTCTGGAATGCTTGAAGAATTTCCTGGAACTCAACCAAAACTGGCAAGAAGCTGAAGGCTTCTACTAGAGGAAGTGTTCCTCATATATGAAAGGGAGACCTTCGACCTAAAAGAAGGGAGGTCTACTACCTATGGTGGTTTAAGGTTGTCCACCAACCGAAGGCATGCTCATGGGCATCCATGTCTCTGGCTACATCTCTGAATCTGGAATGACGAATTGTGGCTCAGGATCGCTTGAACTATTGTGTCTCTGGCTACAACTCTGAACATGGAATGAGAGATTATGGCTCAGGCTCACTTGATCTGACGTCGAAGCTTGTACATGACCACCATTTTCCCCCTTGTCAGGGCCAAGGTGAGATGATGGCGAGAACTCAACTGCAAGTTTACTCAATATCCGTGAACATGTGCTGATATGCGACTTAAACATCTTCTTGGCTGTTGATGCCCATTTCCAAGAAGCGATCCATCCAAGATGAATCTTTGTTCTTGCAGGAGGCTTGTTTCTAAAGCATCTGTCTGAAGAATGGGTGTGCCGATCACAGTGCTTGAATGGATGAAGATCAAAACAGTGATCTTTCATATGGCCAACTCGATCACAATGTTGGCATTTTACAATCTGATGTTGTTGTGGAAGTGGAGCAGGTTCTGGAACAACTACAGGTGAACTGTCATACATGAATCTGGCACTCTAAAATATAATGGGCTTGGTATAGTCTGGAATATGAAAGGACACATCCTTGTCATATCCAAGACCAGCTCGGTGCTTGTTGTGGACAAGCTCTTCCCAAGGTCTGATGATGTGCTTAGGAAGTGGAGGCTGAGCTGCTGCATCTGCATGTAGATTTGCTTTAGTACAAGGAACTGAACACTGCTGTTGTGAGGGTTTGGGGTCGATGCGTGGGGAGAGGAGTGAATGCTACAGTGAGGGGTGAGGGAGTGTAGCAGGTGTGCGAATAGGATAGGGGGAGGGTCGAGAGGGGTTTTGGGGTAGTGCTGTAAGGTAGTAGCGTGTAAAGCGAAGGGTTATGGAGTGTATGGAGCGGTGTAGGTGGGGGCAAGGAGTATGGAGTGTGAGGTTGGGTGATCGTAGAGCTGTGAGGGGGTGGGACGTATGGGAAGGTTGCAGGGGTAAAGAGGGGGGGCCGAAAGGCCAAAAATTGATTTTTTAAAAAAAATTTAAAAAAAAAAATTTAAATTTTTATTTTTTATGTAAAAATAGCAGAGAGGAGAATAACGTTGAGGACAGTAGGAGAGTGAAAAATTTTCAAATGTATAGTAGAATTTTAGGCAATAAAATATCTCAGCAGCATACAATTTGTCACAGTAGAATTTGAAAATTTTCAGCAGACAAAACTCAAAAAAATTTCTAGTAGCCCAGCAGCAAAAAATGGACTTTAAAAATTCTAGGTAGAAACTCAGAAATTTTTCCACTAAAAAACTCATAAACTTCTTCAGAAACCAACTTTAAACAATTTTTCCAACAGCTCTCCAAAATACAGAATTTAATGGGTAGAAATTGTAGGAAGAAATCAACCTTCAGATGTGCAGTGTTGCTCTTCTTCAAAACCACTGCTACTCTTCTTCAAAACAAATTCTAAATGCAGAAAAATGACTGCTGCAAAAACTTTGAGTGCTGCAAAAATGCCAAGAATTTTTGCAGATATGCACAGGCCATAAACACAAATGGCTCACTCAATTTAGAGCAGGGCCAGCAATCGCCCGCTTTGATACCATGTTAAGCACACACATGGTGTATGAGAAGAATAAACACACACACAAGAGACTCAACACAAAATGAAGGATAAGCGTGAGGATTTCTTATTTTTCCCATTATACATGATGTACATTTATAGTACAATGGTGTGACTCTTGGTTTCACATTCCAAGGTCACTTGGACTCCATTGTGACTTTTCGCATTCCACACCTACCCATGTAGGATTAAGTGTTCCAACAATCCCTAACCCAAGCTTAAAAGGAATATGCACAAGTGCATGATTGAATATAATAAAAACTCACTCCTTCGTCTTTTTATATGAGAGGTAAAGGGGCTTTAGTGGACCTAGTCCACTATAAGCAAACTTGCAAGACACAAGTAGGTCCACCCATGTGAAGCACTCTACTCTACGTGACATGTGTTAGCATCAAAGGTGATAGTGATTAACAAGAATCCCTCCATGCCATGAGCACTACTCCCCAAGCTCCAACAATCCTCCAAAGGTCCTAAGCGCCAATGCATCTCCTAGGTCATGTGTCTCCTTAAGGAAAATGCATATCTAAGGTAATGTGTCACCTTAAGGACTCCCACACCTACATATCCACTCCCTCAACCCAAGAGTTCACATGTCAAGGGATTTTGTGTGCTTATATTGATTTTGGGATATTTTTGACATGGTGAAATACCCAACTCTACTCCAAGCACACAAACTCCCTTCATGCATCAACAACATGAAGTCACCAAGCTCCATACTAATCCAAAACTTCGAGGAAGAATGTCTTTCAAACATCCAAACAAGGTCTAGCAGCAAATGGTAAACCACCTCCAATGTCCAAGTCCATCAATGTAAAATTCATGCTATTATTATTTCAAGAATATTTATATTTTATCCAACATGATGACCCACTATGTGCACTATTTGTAGGGAATCTTCAGGATTTTTCTACTTCAACATGTTGATCCACTATGTGAATTGGTCAACAACTCCATTTAGTCAAGGAACTCTTCTAAATTTCTTTCCAAGTTTCATTTCTCTTTCCTTTCATCAAGCAAATTGGAGCAACAAGAAAGAATTCCATTAACTGTCGTCCATCCAGTTTTTTCCTAAACAAGTGCCTATTGCTTAAAGAAGGTAGGAAACCATCATGAAACATGACTATAGCCACATATTTTCAGTAGCTATAATCTGACAATTTTATTGAAAACACTATTAGATTTGTTTCATAAAAGAGCACCTTGTCCCAAACAACAGAAAATGTTTGTGGAGAATGGCTTGTTTCACTATCGTTGAGCTTGACTGTAAAGAATGACAGGCTTTTGAGCCAATAAAGTCCCTGGAGAAAAATGGTAATGGTTTCTCTCTAAAACATATGCAGATAAAGATACAAGATTCGAGTGGAGGACTTAAGTAGTTTCATGACTACCACTCGACTTGTAACTGTTTGGATTTTTTGTCTGCTTTATTTTTTATATTTCAGATCTAGTTCTGGAATTTTTGGATTTCAAATTTCAATTATAATAGAAGAATTCTAGGTTGGCTCACATCATTGGTATTAGAACCTCAATTAATAGCAGATTCATATCAGATTTTTCGCTACAGTTCATATTAGTTACTTATGTTCACCAATCTATTTATCTTTCAAGGAATCCTTGTAAGGAAGATAGAACAAAGCAAAACTCAGATATATTGTCACCAACATACACATCAACTCAGATATATTGTCACCGAAAGAGAGAGAGTAGCACTGCTCTTACATCCCTAACCCAAGCGTGAAAGGAATATGCACAAGTGCATGATCGACTATAATAAAAACTCACTCCTTCCTCTTTTTATATGAGAGGTAAAGGGGCTTTAGTGGACCTAGTCCACTACCAGAAAACTTGCAAGACATAAGTAGGTCCACCCATGTGAAGCACTCTACTCTACGTGACATGTGTCAGCATCAAAGGTGATAGTGATTAACAAGAAAGCCCTCCATGGCATGAGCACTGCTCCCTAAGGTCCAACAATCCTCCAAAGGTCCTAAGCTCAAAAGCATCTTCAAGGTCATGTGTCTCCTTATTACTACTGTGCTTTCTACCTATTATTTTCACAGTGCCAAAATTTCCACTTGCATTAAAAACAGCATTCCATGTACATAAATAGAAAACTTGATGGATGATAAGGAAAAGGGGCTATCCTATATGCCATGGAACATCATATTCCATACTTAGAATGAACCCCAAGGTGTAAAAATTGCATGCCAAGTGGAAAATTTGAATTTCTCAGATTAAAATCTATGTTACAACTTACAACCTAACCTGATTGCACATAGCCTCCTACATATGTACCTATGGAAAAGTCATAAAATACAGTGCTACAGTACTTCTCCCCGTGCATCTTCCTACACTTCCATAATTCTAATGTACAAATTCAAGTGAGAGTACTAAGTCTACCAAAATAGTTTCACTGCTTTACCTGTCTCTTGCTAAGTGCAAGTATTCTTTAAAAGCATGCATGTCTAGGGCTCACTAAAGATCAAAATTGTTGTGATAATCTTCTTACAATGTTCAAAATTCCCATCCTAAGGAAGCAATCAACAACAATAAAAACACATCCATTACCATGCTTGGTTGAGGGAAAAAATTACATAAAATCTAGGGGCACTGACTCTCAAGGATTATCTAAAGTAGGCAAAGGCCTACAACTGATGTGGATGGCCATTTCCTTTGGTAGAATATCATTCTTCCACTACTTACAGGCTTCAGCAATAGAATGCAACTCATTGTCATAGGTTGGGTATCTATGAAACCCATCATAGAGTGTTTGGATATGATAAGTCATCGAATGTTTGTGTCATGTGGAAAATACATCGACAAATTGATTGATTGGCTCATAGGATCCCTGTTGTGTAGTCATTCATCGATGAAAGCTACTTCCCCAATTAGATAGAAGTGAAAACTGATAGTTGCAAAGGTAGGAATAATGGCGTTGGATATAACATTGTTTCCATAAATAAGAGAACTAGAAATAGGCTTCATGAACACCATCAATATCTACTAGAGGTTTTGAAATTAAAGAAATAATTAATAAAAAAATTTCAGTCAATAGGACAAGGATCATCAAGATGTTGAACCATCCAACGTAAAGATGGTTTTCAGTGCTAGTGATCTAGTGACATAAAATACCCCATAAATTTGTGCTTTTGGATACCCCCAAGATTCAATAAGTAATCCAAAGTGAAAGGATTTGTTTATAAGGTGACAGTGCCAACAATCCTGAGCTGACCCAAAGTGACACCTTGTGAGTCTTGCACAACTAGGGTGCTAGTTTGAGCATCAAAAGGAGGTACAATTGCACAAGTGGCAACATCTCATAGTTAGGGCACTTGGCCACAAATATTTATGTGTTTTCCCATGGAGGGTACTTTTAACATTTCGTAAGTCACAAATCACATATTTGGAGGAATTTTGGATAACTTGGCTTCAACCATGAAAGCAAAGAAAATTGAATAATGATAAATAGAAGATAATTAAAGAGAACTAACCTCTCTACCTTCTTCTTCTTCACGCTTAGCCAATTTTTCCTCTTATCTCTCTTTCTCTCTTTCTAGTTTCTTCACAAATTCCTCTCGTTATTTTATTGTAGATTTAGTAGCTTCAACAGTTGTTTCCTCTACAACCATTTGTTCCTCCCTCTCCACTTCAACATCCTTTGAATCAAATCTTGAAGCTGAATCTGTATTTGTGTCTGACCTTTATCACTTACTGATGAACTGCCATGGACATCATCTAATTCAACTTTGGTTCTTTCTTGGCCTTCCTTGGTGCATCTTTTCATGTCCACAACCTGCAACTCTGAAACATCTACAGAAAATATACTTCTTTTTTTACCATGTATGTTGTCCCATGGTATGTAAGTGATTTCTTTCTTAGTTTTCTCAAGAGATGTACTGTAGGAGTCTTCCCCTTTCCTGCTAAATGTCACAATTTTATGAGTTAACATTAATCATTTGAAGTTCCTGCTTCATTGTCCTCAATTTTGACCATGGAATCCATCTTCTTTTAAAGTCACTGATATTGTATCTCTAGCTTTAACTTGAGACTCAAATTTGAATTTGTGAGAAGTTTCCAGTTGGGCTCTTATTGAGCTCTCTTCCTTTACATGTGAAGGAGAAATACTACTGACAAAAATAATCAAATATTCATCATGTTGGTCAACACTTTCATTTACGAGAAGCCCTTTGTAACCATTTATGTTTGTGTTTTCTACCCCATCTTGAGCCTTTATTAAATCTTCCGATATAGATGGATCAGATCCGCTCCCCTAAGTGGAAGAGTTACTACTAGAAACTATTTCTGGTTCATTTTACACTTAATGATATTGAAGGATTCACGTCTTGTAGCAGGTGTCTCATTTTAGAATATGTATCCATCTCCTTTGCATCTAGAATCAGTCTCTGAGTTATTATCATGTCTCACAAATTTGTTTGAATCAAGAGATACTGACAATGCCAAGCCATCTGAATGACAAGCACTCTGTGAAAAATTTGAACTATATGAATTGGGTGGAGCATGCTTAGAAGAAACAGATGCTGATAAATTGGTATTTGAAACCTTGTTTTTTTATGCATATTTACCTGCAAAGAAAGGAGTCTTACCTGTAACATTTCCATTTCTAGCATTACCAGAGTTTCTCAAACTGCTTCCACGACTAGCAAGCTCAGGGGAAGCCAAAATTTCTGCCCAGTCATCATTTCCTAGGACCGGCAATGGCTTAGCAACCTTAGGAAATGATCTCCTAAGTGCCTCTTATATTGTTGCCTCAGGCTGTGAGGAAATTAAACTTGAAGTGGATTTCTTAAGGCCATGGAGATGTCAGGTCGGTGAATGTTTTTCACCACAAATATTTTTTATGTGCGATTTATTCAAAAGTTCAGGGGTCTCCTATGAATTCTTATTCAATTTATCTTGCAAAGAGGAAATCCATTTGGCTTTCCAAAGCCAATATAAAGTTCATTGGATCGATGCTTTTCTTGCTTTCCAAGTGATGCCGAACCTTGCTGGTCAATCTGTATATTTACACAATTTACTGAAATGGAATTGAAATCTTATAAATAACTTCCAAAACATTCACCAAAACTAACGTAGTAAGGGTTAGCATGATAGAAAATTACCGAACATCCAAAGGGGTTGGTTTCAAATCTCATTGGGTAATGTTACCAAGAGAGCTCCAATGGTCAATCTGTAGAATTTCATAATTTCCTTAAGACAGCACAAGTATTGAATTTCATAATTTCCTTAAGACAGCACAGGTTTCTGGCATTCACTGCATACTGCTTGTTTGAGATAAACATTTAGAATCTAAGAAGAATTAAGTAGATATATGTGGTAATTTTGATGGATGCATGCGATCTGGATTGAGAAATGAGAAAAGGCATTAAGAAAACTATGGAAAGAGGCAAGAGATATGAATATATTTACCTTTTCAAGTAAACTCTAGGCCACCTGAAGCTTTGATGAAATCCATGCAGCCATTGTTGTGAAGTAGATCCAAGATACTCAGCCTTCCATCTTTCCATTCTCTGACTAGTATTTCCTTGTGTAAACCCTTGAATCGGGGTTCGAATTGAGTATTTTCAATGTGTAAACTATGGGCAGTAAGGAACCGAGGATGGGACGATCTATTCTCTACTATATAATAAATAAAATATACTCTAGACATAATAAATTATATAAGTCGCTGATATAGAAATTGTTTGAAATGTTCCTAGCAGAGTATTTCACAGCTTTTCTAGACTTATATCTGTTTAGTTGATTTTCATCTTCAGTATATGTGATTGTAAAGTTTCAATTTTCCTGAACATTTGCTCTATGGATTTTTCTCTGTCCTTGGATTCTGTCCCTCTTCAATGATCCTTGAAATTATTTTCCTCTAATATGTCATTACTCACATTACCTGTAATTGTTTTCATGCTATTAGAATCATCATCAATTGAAACTCCATCCGCTTCCAATCTTTTCTTCTTCTAATATAAAGAAAACAAGGGATGACGAGAGATATCAAAATAGAAATCCACTGCATTTTTAACTTTCTTTCTTCACTTGCACTGAAAAATCCAGTGTCTGTGAGTTTTATCTATTAAAGGGGAAGATCTCACTGTAAATGCCTTCACAGCTTGCTGCTCATCCTTCCATGGCTTTCTTGCTTGAAAAACTTCAAGTAAGTGGTCGTATTTGGAAGCTCAACATAAAAGCTCTGTAATCCGCAATTCAATCCCTTGTCACCGTCATTCAATATGGTTTCTAATCTTTCCACTCAAGTGTCAATGCATCTTCCTCTTCATTAATCCACTTGCATCAATTGTTGTAGAAGTTGCAGCTCCATTACCATTACAAAACTCTAATTCTACTTCAGCAATATCACACATTCCAGAGCATGGACCATCATTTTCACTGTCAAATTCTGTTTCTCAAAATGAATTTGAACATTTAGTGGCCTGCTCAATAGGATTGAATCTGATTTCATCTCTAGTGCATTTTAAAATTTCCACCATTGACTCATCTGTTTGAACTTGTAGATTAGCCTCAGAAACATTATCCAATATAGTCTCACTGTTTGATCTGTTCTCCTCCAGTTCTTCAACATAGACCATATTTTGTGTGCATGGAAAAGTAGAACCACAAACATATTGGAGGCTTTCATCTTCAGGGAGACCACTAGTGTTAGTGGTTATCAATAGGTTGATAAGCATCTAATCGGGAATATTATATATTTCACAGGTAATACAGCTTTGGAATTTTCTCTTTTTTTTTTTAGAAACTACACTCTGCATCTTGATAAAGCATTTACGATGGCCATTTCTAAAAGAATCAAGATAACAAGTGCTTTTACCATCCTTCGTTTCATTTGGGAGGCCAAAAAAAATTTCTACTCTATCTGCAAACTGTTCAAGATATTTTCTACCCCGATATAATAAAGTATGTGCAACATTCCAAATGCTAGAGCCTGTCTCTTTATAATTCATCCCACAGCCGCAAATGTCCTCAAAGTCATCCAAAAATGATCTCCATGTCCTGTAGTCCTTGGAATGGATCTTATGACGCATATAAGGAAATCAGATTGGTTTTCTAGGTCTCTTCAAATGATCTGGCCCAAATGAATCTTCCAACGGATTGGAGAAAAATCCATTCTCATCCAGACTTACATTTCCTTCCAGGATATCTATCAAATGTATTCCATCACATGCAGATAAGCCACTTTTTTGTAGCTCCCGCTCCGAAAACCTTCCTTTATTATTTATGAGACTAAAGCCTTGATCTCCTGGATCACTGCCAGTACAAACCTTATGAAACACATGCTCTCTCTGTCCACCATTTAGTTCTTGGCTGGTTGGCTTCTCTGGACTCTCCAAGATAGAAGGAAGAAAAACTTTGCCAACAACACCTTCTTTTACACCTTGATGGTTGAAAGCAGACCTGTGAAATGAATAAATCTCATGCACGTTGTCATTTTCACAAAAAAGGGATTCTCTTCCTGTTTCGGTGTTAACATAAATGCATGTTCCAAGACCTACTACGCTTGCTCCAATGGCCTTATTTAAATGCCATATCTTTGATGTGATGTCCTCCTTGTCTACAATGCAAGAGGATTTATCCAGTGTAGAGTTTAACTCTTTTAAATCAGCTACTTTTCCACTACTTGTAGGTAAAGAGTCCATGCCAACCAAGTAGTTACATGTTTCAGAGGTATCTTTTGCCCTTAATTTTTTTTTGCACAAAAAAATGGACTCTCGTTTGTCCTCATGAAGGACCAGGAGAATGTGAAGCATCCTTGAAATACACAGAATCAATAGTCAAAGGTTGTCTGCCAAACAAATCTACAACACATATAGCCTTTCCATTGTCTGAAGGTTGTGGAGTCATGTATACCAAATTTCTCCCACTGGCTACCCTCAAAGGCTTCTGCACTGATATAGGGTATCGATTTGACACTGTATCCTCAAATGTTGCATGTAATTTTCCTACAAAACCCCCATCTTGCACATATTTTCTCAGTAAAATCTCCACTTCACAACATTTATTTTAAGAAAAAAATGGTCTTAACTTAATTGTGAGGAGGAATCTAATTCCACTGCACCTGAGATATATGAGACACGCAGAGAACCCTAGTCGCGAGTTTGAAGAGTGAATCCATTAATAAGGTAGGATCTCGAAGAAATCTGAGTTTCAAACCCTGTGCTGGACCTTTGGCGCCAATAGGAAGGAAATGGACCAGTCAATTAACATCAGATGGAAATGGCGTTGGCTGACACATTCAGGACTCTTAAATTGGAGAAGCTCTCAATACTATCAAGGATGTTTTCCTTCAGCATATTGAAGCCGAGTTCTAGAAAATCCAAATTGATGTAGTTCACAAGCTCTGGGGTAAATTCCCACGCAAAAACATTATGAGAGAGATATAATTTCTCTAACTTCACCTGAAATCCCAGCAAGGAAGGGATTGAACCAGTGAATTGATTGTGTGTCAAATTGAGCACTCTGAGGTCTGTCAAACTCTGAATTTGTGGGCCAAATTCATTTCCTAATTTATTGTAAGAGACATCTAGGTACTGCCGATTGTGCATCCGTGCAAGAAAAGAAGGTAGCCTGGCATAAAATTGGAGCTAATGTTAAGGGAAACCAAATTTGTGCAAGCCTTGATATCATTATCAGATGGGATTGACAGCACATTGTTGGAGACATCAAGGACTTGAAGGGCTAGAAGCTGGCATACTGTCTGCCAAGTGTTGCCCTTCAACCCAAAGCTAGACATATGAAGCTCGGTGACATTATTTTTAGTGCAATTCACACCACTCCAATTGCATGGGTCACCAGAACTTGCATTCTTCGACGGGGAAGACGAGTTAAACAGGGATTTTAAGACTCGTGTTTGTTGCGTATTGAGACAAATTCCAAAATCCAAACATGAAAGAATTAACAGGAGACTGAGAAAGGGAGAACATCTCCAACAATACCTCATTTTTCACAGCAAATAAATGAAGAATGCGTGCAATCCCCGCTTCAGCCTATGTGTTGGGCATCCATCTCCTACACTGATTTCGTCTCAGGCTTCCTCCCTAGGCCCTGTATCTACATTCAAAAGATGGGATTTCAAAGAAATCCGAGTTCCAAACCCTGTGCTGACCTTTGGCACCAATAGGGAGGCAATGGACCAGTCAATTAACATCAGATGGAAACGGCCGTCTAGCAAGGATCTCTAAAGTGCAAAGATATCCAAAGAATAGAAGATAATTTTTCTAAACTCGAAAACTAAAATATAGATATTACATA